>JAUPMV010000093.1:0-179767 GCA_030848855.1 Branchinecta sandiegonensis
TCTCCTGTCCACTTTATTCTTTCCACTATACTCTCCACTTTATTCTGTCCACTACAGTCTTTCCACTATAGTCTGTCCACTTTAGTCTTTCCAATTTAGTCTTTCCACTTTAGTCTGTCCACTTTAGTCTTTCCACTATAGTCTGTCCACTTTAGTCTTTCCACTTTTGTTCCACTTCAGTCTTTCACTAAGTCTGTCCACTTTAGTCTTTCCACTTTAGTCAGTCCACTTTAGTCTTTCCACTTTTGTTCCACTTCAGTCTTTCCACTAGAGTCTGTCCACTTTAGTCTTTCCACTTTAGTCTTTCCACTTTAGTCAGTCCACTTTAGTCTTTCCACTATAGTCTGTCCACTTTAGTCTGTCCACTTTAGTCTTTCCACTATAGTCTGTCCACTTTAGTCTTTCCACTTTTGTTCCACTTCAGTCTTTCCACTAGAGTCTGTCCACTTTACTCTTTCCACTTTAGTCTGTCCACTTTAGACTTTCCACTATAGTCTGTCCACTTTAGTCTTTCCACTTTTGTTCCACTTCAGTCTTTCCACTAGAGTCTGTCCACTTTAGTCTTTCCACTTTAGTCTGTCCACTTTAGTCTTTCCACTTTTGTTCCACTTCAGTCTTTCCCCTATAGTCTGTCCACTTTAGTCTTTCTACTATTCTCTGTCCACTTTATTCGTTCCACTATACTCTCCACTTTATTCTGTCCACTACAGTCTTTCACTATAGTCTTTCCACTATAGTCTGTCCACTTTAGCCTTTCCACTTTAGTCTTTCCACTTTAGTCTGTCCACTTTAGTCTTTCCACTATAGTCTGTCCACTTTAGTCTTTCCACTTTTGTTCCACTTCAGTCTTTCCACTAGAGTCTGTCCACTTTAGTCTTTCCACTTTAGTCTGTCCACTTTAGTCTTTCCACTTTAGTCAGTCCACTTTAGTCTTTCCACTATAGTCTGTCCACTTTAGTCTTTCCAATATAGTCTGTCAACTTTAGTCTTTCCACTTTAGTCTTTCCACTATAGTCTCCACTTTATTCTGTCCACTACAGTCTTTCCACTATAGTCTTTCCACTATAGTTTGTCTACTTTAGTCTTTCCACTTTAGTCTGTCCACTTTAGTCTCTCCACTATAGTCTGTCCACTTTAGTCTTTCCACTATAGTCTTTCCACTATAGTTTGTCCACTTTAGTCTTTCCACTTTAGTCTTTCCACTTTAGTCTGTCCACTTTAGTCTTTCCACTATAGTCCGTCCACTTTAGTCTTTCCACTATTCTCTGTCCACTTTAGTCTTTCCACTATAGTCTCCACTTTATTCTGTCAACTACAGTCTTTCCACTATGGTCTTTCCACTATAGTCTGTCCACTTTAGTCTTTCCACTTTAGACTTTCCACTTTAGTCTGTCCACTTTAGTCTTTCCACTATAGTCTGTCCACTTTAGTCTTTCCACTTTAGTCTTTCCGCTTTAGTCTGTCCACTTAGTCTTTCGACTAGAGTCTGTCCACTTTAGTTTTTCCACTTTAGTCTGTCCACTTTAGTCTGTCCACTTTAGTCTTTCCACTTTAGTCTGTACGCTTTAGTCTTTCCACTGTAGTCTGTCCACTTTAGTCTTTCCACTATTCTCTGTCCACTTTAGTCTTTCCACTTTAGTCTTTCCACTATAGTCTCCACTTTATTCTGTCCACTACAGTCTTTCCACTATAGTCTTTCCCCTATAGGTCTGTCTGTTCACTTAGTCTTTCCACTTCAGTCTTTCCACTAGAGTCTGTCCACTTTAGTCTTTCCACTTCAGTCTGTCCACTTTAGTCTGTCCACTTTAGTCTTTCCACTTTCGTCATTTCCACTATCGTCTGTCCACTTTAGTCTTTCCACTTTAGTCTTTCCACTATAGTCTGTCCACTTTAGTTTGTCCACTTTAGTCTCTCCACTATATTCTGTCCACTTTAGTCTTTCCACTATAGTCTGATAACTTTAGTCTTTCCACTTTAGTCTTTCCACTTTAGTCTTTCCACTACAGTCTCCACTTTATTCTGTCCACTACAGTCTTTCCACTATAGTCTTTCCACTCTAGTTTGTCCACTTTAGTCTGTCCACTTTAGTCTTTCCACTATAGTCTGTCCACTTTAGTCTTTCCACTATCTCTGTCCACTTTAGTCTTTCCACTATAGTCTCCACTTTCTTCTATCAACTACAGTCTTTCTACCATAGTCTTTCCACTATAGTCTGTGAACTTTAGTCTTTCCACTTTAGTCTCCACTTTATTCTGTCCACTACAGTCTTCCCACTATAGTCTTTCCACTATAGTCTGTCCACTTTAGTCTTTCCACTATTCTCTGTCCACTTTAGTCTTTCCACTATAGTCTCCACTTTATTCTGTCCACTACAGTCTTTCCACTATAGTCTTTCCACTATAGTCTGTCCACTTTAGTCTTTCCACTTTAGTGTTTCCCCTATAGTCTCCACTTTATTCTGTCCACTACAGTCTTTCCACTTT
The DNA here is from genome assembly GCA_030848855.1 of Branchinecta sandiegonensis. NCBI lineage: Eukaryota > Metazoa > Arthropoda > Branchiopoda > Anostraca > Branchinectidae > Branchinecta > Branchinecta sandiegonensis. Next base: position 2,484 of record JAUPMV010000093.1, read on the forward strand.
AGTCTTTCCACTATTCTCTGTCCACTTTAGTCTTTCCACTTTAGTCTTTCCACTATAGTCTCCACTTTTATTCTGTCCACTACAGTCTCTCCACTATAGTCTTTCCCCTATAGTCTGTCCACTTTAGTCTTTCTACTATTCTCTGTCCACTTTATTCTTTCCACTATACTCTCCACTTTATTCTGTCCACTATAGTCTTTCCACTATAGTTTGTCCACTTTAGTCTTTCCACTTTAGTTTTTCCACTTTAGTCTGTCCACTTTAGTCTTTCACTATAGTCTGTCCACTTTAGTCTTTCCACTATTCTCTGTCCACTTTAGTCTTTCCACTATAGTCTCCACTTTATTCTGTCCACTACAGTCTTTCCACTATAGTCTTTCCACTATAGTCTGTCCAGTTTAGTCTTTCCACTTTAGACTTTCCACCTTAGTCTGTCCACTTTAGTCTTTCACTATGGTCTGTCCACTTTAGTCTTTCCACTTTAGTCTTTCCGCTTTAGTCTGTCCACTTAGTCTTTCCACTAGAGTCTGTCCACTTTAGTATTTACACTGTAGTCTGTCCACTTTAGTCTGTCCACTTTAGTCTTTCCACTTTAGTCTGTACATTTTAGTCTTTCCACTATAGTCTGTCCACTTTAGTCTTTCCACTATTCTCTGTCCACTTTAGTCTTTCCACTTTAGTCTTTCCACTATAGTCTCCACTTTATTCTGTCCACTTTAGTCTTTCCACTTTAGTCATTTCCACTATAGTCTGTCCACTTTTGTCTTTCCACTATAGTCTGTCCACTTTAGTCTTTCCACTTTAGTCTTTCCGCTTTAGTCTGTCCACTTTAGTCTTTCCACTTTAGTCTTTCCACTTTCCACTTTAGTATTTACACTGTAGTCTGTCCACTTTAGTCTTTCCACTATTCTCTGTCCACTTTAGTCTTTCCACTATAGTCTCCACTTTATTCTGTCCACTACAGTCTTTCCACTATAGTCTTTCCACTATAGTCTGTCCACTTTAGTCTTTCCACTTTAGTGTTTCCCCTATAGTCTCCACTTTATTCTGTCCACTACAGTCTTTCCACTTTAGTCTTTCCACTATTCTCTGTCCACTTTAGTCTTTCCACTTTAGTCTTTCCACTATAGTCTCCACTTTATTCTGTCCACTACAGTCTCTCCACTATAGTCTTTCCCCTATAGTCTGTCCACTTTAGTCTTTCTACTATTCTCTGTCCACTTTATTCTTTCCACTATACTCTCCACTTTATTCTGTCCACTATAGTCTTTCCACTATAGTTTGTCCACTTTAGTCTTTCCACTTTAGTTTTTCCACTTTAGTCTGTCCACTTTAGTCTTTCCACTATAGTCTGTCCACTTTAGTCTTTCCACTATTCTCTGTCCACTTTAGTCTTTCCACTATAGTCTCCACTTTATTCTGTCCACTACAGTCTTTCCACTATAGTCTTTCCACTATAGTCTGTCCAGTTTAGTCTTTCCACTTTAGACTTTCCACCTTAGTCTGTCCACTTTAGTCTTTCCACTATGGTCTGTCCACTTTAGTCTTTCCACTTTAGTCTTTCCGCTTTAGTCTGTCCACTTAGTCTTTCCACTAGAGTCTGTCCACTTTAGTATTTACACTGTAGTCTGTCCACTTTAGTCTGTCCACTTTAGTCTTTCCACTTTAGTCTGTACATTTTAGTCTTTCCACTATAGTCTGTCCACTTTAGTCTTTCCACTATTCTCTGTCCACTTTAGTCTTTCCACTTTAGTCTTTCCACTATAGTCTCCACTTTATTCTGTCCACTTTAGTCTTTCCACTTTAGTCATTTCCACTATAGTCTGTCCACTTTTGTCTTTCCACTATAGTCTGTCCACTTTAGTCTTTCCACTTTAGTCTTTCCGCTTTAGTCTGTCCACTTTAGTCTTTCCACTTTAGTCTTTCCACTTTCCACTTTAGTATTTACACTGTAGTCTGTCCACTTTAGTCTGTCCACTTTAGTCTTTCCACTTTAGTCTGTACATTTTAGTCTTTCCACTATAGTCTGTCCACTTTAGTCTTTCCACTATTCTCTGTCCACTTTAGTCTTTCCACTTTAGTCTTTCCACTATAGTCTCCACTTTATTCTGTCCACTACAGTCTTTCCACTATAGTCTTTCCACTATAGTCTGTCTGTCCACTTAGTCTTTCCACTTTAGTCTGTCCACTTTAGTCTTTCCACTTTCGTCATTTCCACTATCGTCTGTCCACTTTAGTCTTTCCACTTTAGTCTTTCCACTATAGTCTGTCCACTTTAGTCCGTCCACATTAGTCTTTCCACTATTCTCTGTCCACTTCAGTCTTTCCACTATAGTCTCCACATTATTCTGTCCACTACAGTCTTTCCACTATAGTCTTTCCACGATAGTCTGTCCACTTTAGTTTTTCCACTTTAGACTTTCCACTTTAGTCTGTCCACTTTAGTCTTTCCACTATAGTCTGTCCACTTTAGTTTTTCCACTTTAGTCTTTCTGCTTCAGTCTGTCCACTTAGTCTTTCCACTAGAGTCTGTCCACTTTAGTATTTCCACTTCAGTCTGTCCACTTTAGTCTGTCCACTTTAGTCTTTCCACTTTAGTCATTTCCACTATAGTCTGTCCACATTAGTCTTTCCACTTTAGTCTTTCCACTTTAGTCTGTACACTTTAGTCTTTCCACTATAGTCTCCACTTTCTTCTGTCGACTATAGTCTTTCCACTATAGTCTGTCCACTTTAGTCTTTCTACTTTAGACTTTCCACTTTAGTCTGTCCACTTTAGTCTTTCCACTATAGGCTGTCCACTTTAGTCTTTCCACTTTAGTCTTTCCGCTTTAGTCTGTACACTTAGTCTTTCCACAATAGTCTGTCCACTTTAGTCTTTCCACTTTAGTTTTTCCACTTTAGTCCGTCCACTTCAGTCTTTCCACTATGGTCTGTCCACTTTAGTCTTTCCACTTTAGTTTTTCCACTTTAGTCTGTCCACTTCAATCTTTCCACTATAGTCTGTCCACTTTAGTCTTTCCACTTCAGTCTTTCCACTAGAGTCTGTCCACTTTAGTCTTTCCACTTCAGTCTATCCACTTTAGTCTGTCCACTTTAGTCTTTCCACTTTCGTCATTTCCACTATCGTCTGTCCACTTTAGTCTTTCCACTTTAGTCTTTCCACTATAGTCTGTCCACTTTAGTCCGTCCACTTTAGTCTTTCCACTATTCTCTGTCCACTTTAGTCTTTCCACTATAGCCTCCACTTTATTCTGTCCACTACAGTCTTTCCACTATAGTCTTTCCACTATAGTCTGTCCACTTTAGTCTTTCTACTTTAGACTTTCCACTTTAGTCTCTCCACTTTAGTCTTTCCACTATAGTCTGTCCACTTTAGTTTTTCCACTTAGTCTTTCCACTATAGTCTGTCCACTTTAGTCTGTCCACTTTAGTATTTTCACTTTAGTCTGTCCACTTTAGTCTGTCCACTTTAGTCTTTCCAATTTAGTCAGTTCCACTATAGTCTGTCCACTTTAGTCTTTCCACTTTAGTCTGTACACTTTAGTCTTTCCACTATAGTCTACACTTTATTCTGTCCACTATAGTCTTTCCACTATAGTCTGTCCACTTTAGTTTTTCCACTTAGTCTTTCCACTATAGTCTGTCCACTTTAGTCTGTCCACTTAGTCTTTCCACTAGAGTCTGTCCACTTTAGTATTTCCTTTAGTCTGTCCACTTTAGTCTGTCCACTTTAGTCTTTCCACTTTAGTCATTTCCACTATAGTCTGTCCACTTTTGTCTTTCCACTATAGTCTGTCCACTTTAGTCTTTCCACTTTAGTCTTTCCGCTTTAGTCTGTCCACTTAGTCTTTCCACTATAGTCTGTCCACTTTAGTCTTACCACTTTAGTTTTTCCACTTTTGTCTGTCCACTTCAGTCTTTCCACTATAGTCTGTCCACTTTAGTCTTTCCACTTTAGTTTTTCCACTTTAGTCTGTCCACTTCAGTCTTTCCACTATAGTCTGTCCACTTTAGTCTTTCCACTTTAGTCTTTCCACTATAGTCTCCACTTTATTCTGTCCACTACAGTCTTCCCACTATAGTCTTTCCACTATAGTCTGTCCACTTTAGTCTTTCCACTATTCTCTGTCCACTTTAGTCTTTCCACTATAGTCTCCACTTTATTCTGTCCACTACAGTCTTTCCACTATAGTCTTTCCACTATAGTCTGTCCACTTTAGTCTTTCCACTTTAGTGTTTCCCCTATAGTCTCCACTTTATTCTGTCCACTACAGTCTTTCCACTTTAGTCTTTCCACTATTCTCTGTCCACTTTAGTCTTTCCACTTTAGTCTTTCCACTATAGTCTCCACTTTATTCTGTCCACTACAGTCTCTCCACTATAGTCTTTCCCCTATAGTCTGTCCACTTTAGTCTTTCTACTATTCTCTGTCCACTTTATTCTTTCCACTATACTCTCCACTTTATTCTGTCCACTATAGTCTTTCCACTATAGTTTGTCCACTTTAGTCTTTCCACTTTAGTTTTTCCACTTTAGTCTGTCCACTTTAGTCTTTCCACTATAGTCTGTCCACTTTAGTCTTTCCACTATTCTCTGTCCACTTTAGTCTTTCCACTATAGTCTCCACTTTATTCTGTCCACTACAGTCTTTCCACTATAGTCTTTCCACTATAGTCTGTCCAGTTTAGTCTTTCCACTTTAGACTTTCCACCTTAGTCTGTCCACTTTAGTCTTTCCACTATGGTCTGTCCACTTTAGTCTTTCCACTTTAGTCTTTCCGCTTTAGTCTGTCCACTTAGTCTTTCCACTAGAGTCTGTCCACTTTAGTATTTACACTGTAGTCTGTCCACTTTAGTCTGTCCACTTTAGTCTTTCCACTTTAGTCTGTACACTTTAGTCTTTCCACTATAGTCTGTCCACTTTAGTCTTTCCACTATTCTCTGTCCACTTTAGTCTTTCCACTTTAGTCTTTCCACTATAGTCTCCACTTTATTCTGTCCACTACAGTCTTTCCACTATAGTCTTTCCACTATAGTCTGTCTGTCCACTTAGTCTTTCCACTTTAGTCTGTCCACTTTAGTCTTTCCACTTTCGTCATTTCCACTATCGTCTGTCCACTTTAGTCTTTCCACTTTAGTCTTTCCACTATAGTCTGTCCACTTTAGTCCGTCCACATTAGTCTTTCCACTATTCTCTGTCCACTTCAGTCTTTCCACTATAGTCTCCACATTATTCTGTCCACTACAGTCTTTCCACTATAGTCTTTCCACGATAGTCTGTCCACTTTAGTTTTTCCACTTTAGACTTTCCACTTTAGTCTGTCCACTTTAGTCTTTCCACTATAGTCTGTCCACTTTAGTTTTTCCACTTTAGTCTTTCTGCTTCAGTCTGTCCACTTAGTCTTTCCACTAGAGTCTGTCCACTTTAGTATTTCCACTTCAGTCTGTCCACTTTAGTCTGTCCACTTTAGTCTTTCCACTTTAGTCATTTCCACTATAGTCTGTCCACATTAGTCTTTCCAATTTAGTCTTTCCACTTTAGTCTGTACACTTTAGTCTTTCCACTATAGTCTCCACTTTCTTCTGTCGACTATAGTCTTTCCACTATAGTCTGTCCACTTTAGTCTTTCCACTTTAGACTTTCCACTTTAGTCTGTCCACTTTAGTCTTTCCACTATAGGCTGTCCACTTTAGTCTTTCCACTTTAGTCTTTCCGCTTTAGTCTGTACACTTAGTCTTTCCACAATAGTCTGTCCACTTTAGTCTTTCCACTTTAGTTTTTCCACTTTAGTCCGTCCACTTCAGTCTTTCCACTATGGTCTGTCCACTTTAGTCTTTCCACTTTAGTTTTTCCACTTTAGTCTGTCCACTTCAATCTTTCCACTATAGTCTGTCCACTTTAGTCTTTCCACTTCAGTCTTTCCACTAGAGTCTGTCCACTTTAGTCTTTCCACTTCAGTCTATCCACTTTAGTCTGTCCACTTTAGTCTTTCCACTTTCGTCATTTCCACTATCGTCTGTCCACTTTAGTCTTTCCACTTTAGTCTTTCCACTATAGTCTGTCCACTTTAGTCCGTCCACTTTAGTCTTTCCACTATTCTCTGTCCACTTTAGTCTTTCCACTATAGCCTCCACTTTATTCTGTCCACTACAGTCTTTCCACTATAGTCTTTCCACTATAGTCTGTCCACTTTAGTCTTTCTACTTTAGACTTTCCACTTTAGTCTCTCCACTTTAGTCTTTCCACTATAGTCTGTCCACTTTAGTTTTTCCACTTAGTCTTTCCACTATAGTCTGTCCACTTTAGTCTGTCCACTTTAGTATTTTCACTTTAGTCTGTCCACTTTAGTCTGTCCACTTTAGTCTTTCCAATTTAGTCAGTTCCACTATAGTCTGTCCACTTTAGTCTTTCCACTTTAGTCTGTACACTTTAGTCTTTCCACTATAGTCTAAACTTTATTCTGTCCACTATAGTCTTTCCACTATAGTCTGTCCACTTTAGTTTTTCAAATTAGTCTTTCCACTATAGTCTGTCCACTTTAGTCTGTCCACTTAGTCTTTCCACTAGAGTCTGTCCACTTTAGTATTTCCTTTAGTCTGTCCACTTTAGTCTGTCCACTTTAGTCTTTCCACTTTAGTCATTTCCACTATAGTCTGTCCACTTTTGTCTTTCCACTATAGTCTGTCCACTTTAGTCTTTCCACTTTAGTCTTTCCGCTTTAGTCTGTCCACTTAGTCTTTCCACTATAGTCTGTCCACTTTAGTCTTACCACTTTAGTTTTTCCACTTTTGTCTGTCCACTTCAGTCTTTCCACTATAGTCTGTCCACTTTAGTCTTTCCACTTTAGTTTTTCCACTTTAGTCTGTCCACTTCAGTCTTTCCACTATAGTCTGTCCACTTTAGTCTTTCCACTTTAGTCTTTCCACTATAGTATCCACTTTATTCTGTCCACTACAGTCTTCCCACTATAGTCTTTCCATTATAGTCTGTCCACTTTAGTCTTTCCACTATTCTCTGTCCACTTTAGTCTTTCCACTATAGTCTCCACTTTATTCTGTCCACTACAGTCTTTCCACTATAGTCTTTCCACTATAGTCTGTCCACTTTAGTCTTTCCACTTTAGTCTTTCCACTATAGTCTCCACTTTATTCTGTCCACTACAGTCTTTCCACTTTAGTCTTTCCACTATTCTCTGTCCACTTTAGTCTTTCCCCTCTAGTCTTTCCACTATAGTCTCCACTTTATTCTGTCCACTACAGTCTCTCCACTATAGTCTTTCCCCTATAGTCTGTCCACTTTAGTCTTTCTACTATTCTCTGTCCACTTTATTCTTTCCACTATACTCTCCACTTTATTCTGTCCACTACAGTCTTTCCACTATAGTCCGTCCACTTTAGTCTTTCCACTTTAGTCTTTCCACTTTAGTCTGTCCACTTTAGTCTTTCCACTATAGTCTGTCCACTTTAGTCTTTCCACTTTTGTTCCACTTCAGTCTTTCCACTAGAGTCTGTCCACTTTAGTCTTTCCACTTTAGTCTGTCCACTTTAGTCTTTCCACTTTAGTCAGTCCATTTTATTCTTTCCACTTTTGTTCCACTTCAGTCTTTCCACTAGAGTCTGTCCACTTTTGTCTTTCCACTATAGTCTGTCCACTTTAGTCTTTCCACTTTAGTCTTTCCGCTTTAGTCTGTCCACTTAGTCTTTCCACTATAGTCTGTCCACTTTAGTCTTACCACTTTAGTTTTTCCACTTTTGTCTGTCCACTTCAGTCTTTCCACTATAGTCTGTCCACTTTAGTCTTTCCACTTTAGTTTTTCCACTTTAGTCTGTCCACTTCAGTCTTTCCACTATAGTCTGTCCACTTTAGTCTTTCCACTTTAGTCTTTCCACTATAGTATCCACTTTATTCTGTCCACTACAGTCTTCCCACTATAGTCTTTCCACTATAGTCTGTCCACTTTAGTCTTTCCACTATTCTCTGTCCACTTTAGTCTTTCCACTATAGTCTCCACTTTATTCTGTCCACTACAGTCTTTCCACTATAGTCTTTCCACTATAGTCTGTCCACTTTAGTCTTTCCACTTTAGTCTTTGCACTATAGTCTCCACTTTATTCTGTCCACTACAGTCTTTCCACTTTAGTCTTTCCACTATTCTCTGTCCACTTTAGTCTTTCCCCTTTAGTCTTTCCACTATAGTCTCCACTTTATTCTGTCCACTACAGTCTCTCCACTATAGTCTTTCCCCTATAGTCTGTCCACTTTAGTCTTTCTACTATTCTCTGTCCACTTTATTCTTTCCACTATACTCTCCACTTTATTCTGTCCACTACAGTCTTTCCACTATAGTCCGTCCACTTTAGTCTTTCCACTTTAGTCTTTCCACTTTAGTCTGTCCACTTTAGTCTTTCCACTATAGTCTGTCTACTTTAGTCTTTCCACTTTTGTTCCACTTCAGTCTTTCCACTAGAGTCTGTCCACTTTAGTCTTACCACTTTAGTCTGTCCACTTTAGTCTTTCCACTTTAGTCAGTCCATTTTATTCTTTCCACTTTTGTTCCACTTCAGTCTTTCCACTAGAGTCTGTCCACTTTAGTCTTTCCACTTTAGTCTGTCCACTTTAGTCTTTCCACTTTAGTCAGTCCACTTTAATTTTTCCACTTTTGTTCCACTTCAGTCTTTCCCCTATAGTCTGTCCACTTTAGTCTTTCTACTATTCTCTGTCCACTTTATTCTTTCCACTATACTCTCCACTTTATTCTGTCCACTACAGTCATTCCACTATAGTCTTTCCACTATTCTCTGTCCACTTTAGTCTTTCCACTATAGTCTCCACTTTATTCTGTCCACTACAGTCTTTCCACTATAGTCTTTCCACTATAGTATGTCCACTTTAGTCTTTCCACTTTAGTCTTTCCACTATAGTCTCCACTTTATTCTGTCCACTACAGTCTTTCCACTTTAGTCTTTCCACTATTCTCTGTCCACTTTAGTCTTTCCCCTTTAGTCTTTCCACTATAGTCTCCACTTTATTCTGTCCGCTACAGTCTCTCCACTATAGTCTTTCCCCTATAGTCTGTACACTTTAGTCTTTCTACTAATCTCTGTCCACTTTATTCTTTCCACTATACTCTCCACTTTATTCTGTCCACTACAGTCTTTCCACTATAGTCCGTCCACTTTAGTCTTTCCACTTTAGTCTTTCCACTTTAGTCTGTCCACTTTAGTCTTTCCACTTTTGTTCCACTTCAGTCTTTCCACTAGAGTCTGTCCACTTTAGTCTTTCCACTTTAGTCTGTCCACTTTAGTCTTTCCACTTTAGTCAGTCCATTTTATTCTTTCCACTTTTGTTCCACTTCAGTCTTTCCACTAGAGTCTGTCCACTTTAGTCTTTCCACTTTAGTCTGTCCACTTTAGTCTTTCCACTTTAGTCAGTCCACTTTAGTCTTTCCACTTTAGTCTGTCCACTTTAGTCTTTCCACTTTAGTCAGTCCACTTTAGTCTTTCCACTTTTGTTCCACTTCAGTCTTTCCCCTATAGTCTGTCCACTTTAGTCTTTCTACTATTCTCTGTCCACTTTATTCTTTCCACTATACTCTCCACTTTATTCTGTCCACTACAGTCTTTCCACTATAGTCTTTCCACTATAGTCTGTCCACTTTAGCCTTTCCACTTTAGTCTTCCCACTTTAGTCTGTCCACTTCAGTCTTTCCACTAGAGTCTGTCCACTTTAGTCTTTCCACTTTAGTCTGTCCACTTTAGTCTTTCCACTTTAGTCAGTCCACTTTAGTCTTTCCACTATAGTCTGTCCACTTTAGTCTTTCCACTATAGTCTGTCAACTTTAGTCTTTCCACTTTAGTCTTTCCACTTTAGTCTGTCCACTATAGTTTGTCTACTTTAGTCTTTCCACTTTCGTCTGTCCACTTTAGTCTGTCCACTTTAGTCTGTCCACTATAGTCTGTCCACTTTAGTCTTTCCACTATTCTCTGTCCACTTTAGTCTTTCCACTATAGTCAGTCAACTTTAGTCTTTCCACTATTCTCTGTCCACTTTAGTCTTTCCACTATAGTCGGTCAACTTTAGTTTTTCCACTTTAGTCTTTCCACTTTAGTCTTTCCACTATAGTCTCCACTTTATTCTGTCCACTACAGTCTTTCCAGTATAGTCTTTCCACTATAGTTTGTCTACTTTAGTCTTTCCACTTTAGTCTTTCCACTATAGTCTCCACTTTATTCTGTCCACTACAGTCTCTCCACTACAGTTTTTCCCCTATAGTCTGTCCACTTTAGTCTTTCTACTATTCTCTGTCCACTTTATTCTTTCCACTATACTCTCCACTTTATTCTGTCCACTACAGTCTTTCCACTATAGTCTGTCCACTTTAGTCTTTCCAATTTAGTCTTTCCACTTTAGTCTGTCCACTTTAGTCTTTCCACTATAGTCTGTCCACTTTAGTCTTTCCACTTTTGTTCCACTTCAGTCTTTCCACTAAAGTCTGTCCACTTTAGTCTTTCCACTTTAGTCAGTCCACTTTAGTCTTTCCACTTTTGTTCCACTTCAGTCTTTCCACTAGAGTCTGTCCACTTTAGTCTTTCCACTTTAGTCTTTCCACTTTAGTCAGTCCACTTTAGTCTTTCCACTATAGTCTGTCCACTTTAGTCTGTCCACTTTAGTCTTTCCACTATAGTCTGTCCACTTTAGTCTTTCCACTTTTGTTCCACTTCAGTCTTTCCACTAGAGTCTGTCCACTTTACTCTTTCCACTTTAGTCTGTCCACTTTAGACTTTCCACTATAGTCTGTCCACTTTAGTCTTTCCACTTTTGTTCCACTTCAGTCTTTCCACTAGAGTCTGTCCACTTTAGTCTTTCCACTTTAGTCTGTCCACTTTAGTCTTTCCACTTTTGTTCCACTTCAGTCTTTCCCCTATAGTCTGTCCACTTTAGTCTTTCTACTATTCTCTGTCCACTTTATTCGTTCCACTATACTCTCCACTTTATTCTGTCCACTACAGTCTTTCCACTATAGTCTTTCCACTATAGTCTGTCCACTTTAGCCTTTCCACTTTAGTCTTTCCACTTTAGTCTGTCCACTTTAGTCTTTCCACTATAGTCTGTCCACTTTAGTCTTTCCACTTTTGTTCCACTTCAGTCTTTCCACTAGAGTCTGTCCACTTTAGTCTTTCCACTTTAGTCTGTCCACTTTAGTCTTTCCACTTTAGTCAGTCCACTTTAGTCTTTCCACTATAGTCTGTCCACTTTAGTCTTTCCAATATAGTCTGTCAACTTTAGTCTTTCCACTTTAGTCTTTCCACTATAGTCTCCACTTTATTCTGTCCACTACAGTCTTTCCACTATAGTCTTTCCACTATAGTTTGTCTACTTTAGTCTTTCCACTTTAGTCTGTCCACTTTAGTCTCTCCACTATAGTCTGTCCACTTTAGTCTTTCCACTATAGTCTTTCCACTATAGTTTGTCCACTTTAGTCTTTCCACTTTAGTCTTTCCACTTTAGTCTGTCCACTTTAGTCTTTCCACTATAGTCCGTCCACTTTAGTCTTTCCACTATTCTCTGTCCACTTTAGTCTTTCCACTATAGTCTCCACTTTATTCTGTCAACTACAGTCTTTCCACTATGGTCTTTCCACTATAGTCTGTCCACTTTAGTCTTTCCACTTTAGACTTTCCACTTTAGTCTGTCCACTTTAGTCTTTCCACTATAGTCTGTCCACTTTAGTCTTTCCACTTTAGTCTTTCCGCTTTAGTCTGTCCACTTAGTCTTTCGACTAGAGTCTGTCCACTTTAGTTTTTCCACTTTAGTCTGTCCACTTTAGTCTGTCCACTTTAGTCTTTCCACTTTAGTCTGTACGCTTTAGTCTTTCCACTGTAGTCTGTCCACTTTAGTCTTTCCACTATTCTCTGTCCACTTTAGTCTTTCCACTTTAGTCTTTCCACTATAGTCTCCACTTTATTCTGTCCACTACAGTCTTTCCACTATAGTCTTTCCCCTATAGTCTGTCTGTTCACTTAGTCTTTCCACTTCAGTCTTTCCACTAGAGTCTGTCCACTTTAGTCTTTCCACTTCAGTCTGTCCACTTTAGTCTGTCCACTTTAGTCTTTCCACTTTCGTCATTTCCACTATCGTCTGTCCACTTTAGTCTTTCCACTTTAGTCTTTCCACTATAGTCTGTCCACTTTAGTTTGTCCACTTTAGTCTCTCCACTATATTCTGTCCACTTTAGTCTTTCCACTATAGTCTGATAACTTTAGTCTTTCCACTTTAGTCTTTCCACTTTAGTCTTTCCACTACAGTCTCCACTTTATTCTGTCCACTACAGTCTTTCCACTATAGTCTTTCCACTCTAGTTTGTCCACTTTAGTCTGTCCACTTTAGTCTTTCCACTATAGTCTGTCCACTTTAGTCTTTCCACTATTCTCTGTCCACTTTAGTCTTTCCACTATAGTCTCCACTTTCTTCTATCAACTACAGTCTTTCTACCATAGTCTTTCCACTATAGTCTGTGAACTTTAGTCTTTCCACTTTAGACTTTCCACTTTAGTCTGTCCACTTTAGTCTTTCCACTTTAGTCAGTCCACTTTAGTCTTTCCACTTTTGTTCCACTTTAGTCTTTCCCCTATAGTCTGTCCACTTTAGTCTTTCTATTATTCTCTGTCCACTTTATTCTTTCCACTATACTCTCCAATTTATTCTGTCCACTATAGTCTTTCCACTATAGTCTTTCCACTATAGTCTGTCCACTTTAGCCTTTCCACTTTAGTCTTTCCACTTTAGTCTGTCCACTTTAGTCTTTCCACTATAGTCTGTCCACTTTAGTCTTTCCACTTTTGTTCCACTAGAGTCTGTCCACTTTAGTCTTTCCACTTTAGTCTGTCCACTTTAGTCTTTCCACTTTAGTCAGTCCACTTTAGTCTTTCCACTATAGTCTGTCCACTTTAGTCTTTCCACTATGGTCTGTCAACTTTAGTCTTTCCACTTTAGTCTTTCCACTTTAGTCTTTCCACCATAGTCTCCACTTTATTCTGTCCACTACAGTCTTTCCACTATAGTCTTTCCACTATATTTTGTCTACTTTAGTCTTTCCACTTTAGTCTGTCCACTTTAGTCTCTTTACTATAGTCTGTCCACTTTAGTCTTTCCACTATAGTCTTTCCACTATAGTTTGTCCACTTTAGTCTTTCCACTTTAGTCTTTCCACTTTAGTCTTTCCACTTTAGTCTTTCCACTATAGTCTCCACTTTATTCTGTCCACTACAGTCTTTCCACTTTAGTCTTTCCACTTTAGTCTGTCCACTTTAGTCTTTCCACTATAGTCCGTCCACTTTAGTCTTTCCACTATTCTCTGTCCACTTTAGTCTTTCCACTATAGTCTCCACTTTATTCTGTCTACTACAGTCTTTCCACTATAGTATTTCCACTATAGTCTGTCCACTTTAGTCTTTCCACTTTAGACTTTCCACTTTAGTCTGTCCACTTTAGTCTTTCCACTATTCTCTGTCCACTTTAGTCTTTCCACTATAGTCTCCACTTTATTCTGTCCACTACAGTCTTTCCACTATAGTCTTTCCACTATAGTCTGTCTGTTCACTTAGTCTTTCCACTTCAGTCTTTCCACTTTCGTCTGTCCACTTTAGTCTTTCCACTTTCGTCATTTCCACTATCGTCTGTCCACTTTAGTCTTGCCACTTTAGTCTTTCCACTATAGTCTGTCCACTTTAGTCTGTCCACTTTAGTCTCTCCACTATAGTCTGTCCACTTTAGTCTTTCCACTATAGTCTGATAACTTTAGTCTTTCCACTTTAGTCTTTCCACTTTAGTCTTTCCACTACAGTCTCCACTTTATTCTGTCCACTACAGTCTTTCCACTATAGTCTTTCCACTATAGTTTGTCCACTTTAGTCTTTCCACTTTAGTCTGTCCACTTTAGTCTTTCCACTATAGTCTGTCCACTTTAGTCTTTCCACTATTCTCTGTCCACTTTAGTCTTTCCACTATAGTCTCCACTTTATTCTGTCAACTATAGTCTTTCTACTATAGTCTTTCCACTATAGTCTGTCCACTTTAGTCTTTCCACTTTAGACTTTCCACTTTAGTCTGTCCACTTTAGTCTTTCCACTATAGTTTGTCCACTTTAGTCTTTCCACTTTAGTCTTTCCGCTTTAGTCTGTCCACTTAGTCTTTCCACTAGAGTCTGTCCACTTTAGTTTTTTCACTTTAGTCTGTCCACTTTCGTCTGTCCACTTTAGTCTTTCCACTTTAGTCTGTACACTTTAGTCTTTCCACTATAGTCTGTCCACTTTAGTCTTTCCACTATTCTCTGTTCACTTTAGTCTTTCCACTTTAGTCTTTCCACTATAGTCTCCACTTTATTCTGTCCACTTCAGTCTTTCCACTAGAGTCTGTCCACTTTAGTCTTTCCACTTCAGTCTGTCCACTTTAGTCTGTCCACTTTAATCTTTCCACTTTCGTCATTTCCACTATCGTCTGTCCACTTTAGTCTTTCCACTTTAGTCTTTCCACTATAGTCTGTCCACTTTAGTCCGTCCACTTTAGTCTTTCCACTATTCTCTGTCCACTTTAGTCTTTCCACTATAGTCTCCACTTTAGTCTGTCCACTACAGTCTTTCCACTATAGTCTTTCCACTATAGTCTGTCCACTTTAATCTTTCCACTTTAGACTTTCCAATTTAGTCTCTCCACTTTAGTCTTTCCACTATAGTCTGTCCACTTTAGTCTTTCCACTTTAGTCTTTCCGCTTTAGTCTGTCCACTTAGTCTTTCCACTATAGTCAGTCCACTTTAGTCTTTCCACTATAGTCTGTCCACTTTAGTCTGTCCACTTTAGTCTTTCCACTATAGTCTGTCCACTTTAGTCTTTCCACTTTTGTTCCACTTCAGTCTTTCCACTAGAGTCTGTCCACTTTAGTCATTCCACTTTAGTCTGTCCACTTTAGTCTTTCCACTTTAGTCTGTCCACTTTAGTCTTTCCACTTTTGTTCCACTTCAGTCTTTCCACTAGAGTCTGTCCACTTTAGTCTTTCCACTTTAGTCTGTCCACTTTAGTCTTTCCACTTTAGTCAGTCCACTTTAGTCTTTCCACTTTTGTTCCACTTCAGTCTTTCCCCTATAGTCTGTCCACTTTAGTCTTTCTACTATTCTCTGTCCACTTTATTCGTTCCACTATACTCTCCACTTTATTCTGTCCACTACAGTCTTTCCACTATAGTCTTTCCACTATAGTCTGTCCACTTTAGCCTTTCCACTTTAGTCTTTCCACTTTAGTCTGTCCACTTTAGTCTTTCCACTATAGTCTGTCCACTTTAGTCTTTCCACTTTTGTTCCACTTCAGTCTTTCCACTAGAGTCTGTCCACTTTAGTCTTTCCACTTTAGTCTGTCCACTTTAGTCTTTCCACTTTAGTCAGTCCACTTTAGTCTTTCCACTATAGTCTGTCCACTTTAGTCTTTCCAATATAGTCTGTCAACTTTAGTCTTTCCACTTTAGTCTTTCCACTTTAGTCTTTCCACTATAGTCTCCACTTTATTCTGTCCACTACTGTCTTTCCACTATAGTCTTTCCACTATAGTTTGTCTACTTTAGTCTTTCCACTTTAGTCTGTCCACTTTAGTCTCTCCACTATAGTCTGTCCACTTTAGTCTTTCCACTATAGTCTTTCCACTATAGTTTGTCCACTTTAGTCTTTCCACTTTAGTCTTTCCACTTTAGTCTGTCCACTTTAGTCTTTCCACTATAGTCCGTCCACTTTAGTCTTTCCACTATTCTCTGTCCACTTTAGTCTTTCCACTATAGTCTCCACTTTATTCTGTCAACTACAGTCTTTCCACTATGGTCTTTCCACCATAGTCTGTCCACTTTAGTCTTTCCACTTCAGTCTGTCCACTTTAGTCTGTCCACTTTAGTCTTTCCACTTTCGTCATTTCCACTATCGTCTGTCCACTTTAGTCTTTCCACTATAGTCTGTCCACTTTAGTCTGTCCACTTTAGTCTCTCCACTATAGTCTGTCCACTTTAGTCTTTCCACTATAGTCTTTCCACTCTAGTTTGCCACTATAGTCTGTCCACTTTAGTCTTTCCACTTTTGTTCCACTTCAGTCTTTCCACTAGAGTCTGTCCACTTTAGTCTTTCCACTTTAGTCTGTCCACTTTAGTCTTTCCACTTTAGTCAGTCCACTTTAGTCTTTCCACTATAGTCTGTCCACTTTAGTCTTTCCACTATGGTCTGTCAACTTTAGTCTTTCCACTTTAGTCTTTCCACTTTAGTCTTTCCACTATAGTCTCCACTTTATTCTGTCCACTACAGTCTTTCCACTATAGTCTTTCCACTATAGTTTGTCTACTTTAATCTTTCCACTTTAGTCTGTCCACTTTAGTCTTTCCACTACAGTCTTTCCACTTTAGTCTGTACACTTTAGTCTTTCCACTGTAGTCTGTCCACTTTAGTCTTTCCACTATAGTCTGTCCACTTTAGTCTTTCCACTATGGTCTGTCAACTTTAGTCTTTCCACTTTAGTCTTTCCACTTTAGTCTTTCCACTATAGTCTCCACTTTATTCTGTCCACTACAGTCTTTCCACTATAGTCTTTCCACTATAGTTTGTCTACTTTAATCTTTCCACTTTAGTCTGTCCACTTTAGTCTGTCCACTTTAGTCTGTCCACTATAGTCTGTCCACTTTAGTCTTTCCACTATTCTCTGTCCACTTTAGTCTTTCCACTTTAGTCTTTCCACCATAGTCTCCACTTTATTCTGTCCACTACAGTCTTTCCACTATAGTCTTTCCACTATATTTTGTCTACTTTAGTCTTTCCACTTTAGTCTGTCCACTTTAGTCTCTCCACTATAGTCTGTCCACTTTAGTCTTTCCACTATAGTCTTTCCACTATAGTTTGTCCACTTTAGTCTTTCCACTTTAGTCTTTCCACTTTAGTCTGTCCACTTTAGTCTTTCCACTATAGTCCGTCCACTTTAGTCTTTCCACTATTCTCTGTCCACTTTAGTCTTTCCACTATAGTCTCCACTTTATTCTGTCAACTACAGTCTTTCCACTATAGTGTTTCCACTATAGTCTGTCCACTTTAGTCTTTCCACTTTAGACTTTCCACTTTAGTCTGTCCACTTTAGTCTTTCCACTATAGTCTGTCCACTTTAGTCTTTCCACTTTAGTCTTTCCGCTTTAGTCTGTCCACTTAGTCTTTCGACTAGAGTCTGTCCACTTTAGTTTTTCCACTTTAGTCTGTCCACTTTAGTCTGTCCACTTTAGTCTTTCCACTTTAGTCTGTACACTTTAGTCTTTCCACTATAGTCTGTCCATTTTAGTCTTTCCACTATTCTCTGTCCACTTTAGTCTTTCCACTTTAGTCTTTCCACTATAGTCTCCACTTTATTCTGTCCACTACAGTCTTTCCACTATAGTCTTTCCACTATAGTCTGTCTGTTCACTTAGTCTTTCCACTTCAGTCTTTCCACTAGAGTCTGTCCACTTTAGTCTTTCCACTTCAGTCTGTCCACTTTAGTCTGTCAACTTTAGTCTTTCCACTTTCGTCATTTCCACTATCGTCTGTCCACTTTAGTCTTTCCACTTTAGTCTTTCCACTATAGTCTGTCCACTTTAGTCTGTCCACTTTAGTCTCTCCACTATAGTCTGTCCACTTTAGTCTTTCCACTATAGTCTGATAACTTTAGTCTTTCCACTTTAGTCTTTCCACTTTAGTCTTTCCACTACAGTCTCCACTTTATTCTGTCCACTACAGTCTTTCCACTATAGTCTTTCCACTATAGTTTGTCCACTTTAGTCTTTCCACTTTAGTCTGTCCACTTTAGTCTTTCCACTATAGTCTGTCCACTTTAGTCTTTCCACTATTCTCTGTCCACTTTAGTCTTTCCACTATAGTCTCCACTTTATTCTGTCAACTATAGTCTTTCTACTATAGTCTTTCCACTATAGTCTGTCCACTTTAGTCTTTCCACTTTAGACTTTCCACTTTAGTCTGTCCACTTTAGTCTTTCCACTATAGTTTGTCCACTTTAGTCTTTCCACTTTAGTCTTTCCGCTTTAGTCTGTCCACTTAGTCTTTCCACTAGAGTCTGTCCACTTTAGTTTTTTCACTTTAGTCTGTCCACTTTAGTCTGTCCACTTTAGTCTTTCCACTTTAGTCTGTACACTTTAGTCTTTCCACTATAGTCTTTCCACTATAGTTTGTCTACTTTAGTCTTTCCACTTTAGTCTGTCCACTTTAGTCTCTACACTATAGTCTGTCCACTTTAATCTTTCCACTATAGTCTTTCCACTATAGTTTGTCCACTTTAGTCTTTCCACTTTAGTCTTTCCACTTTAGTCTGTCCACTTTAGTCTTTCACTAGAGTCCGTCCACTTTAGTCTTTCCACTATTCTCTGTCCACTTTAGTCTTTCCACTATAGTCTCCACTTTATTCTGTCAACTACAGTCTTTCCACTATAGTCTTTCCACTATAGTCTGTCCACTTTAGTCTTTCCACTTTAGACTTTCCACTTTAGTCTGTCCACTTTAGTCTTTCCACTATAGTCTGTCCACTTTAGTCTTTCCACTTTAGTCTTTCCTCTTTAGTCTGTCCACTTAGTCTTTCGACTAGAGTCTGTCCACTTTAGTTTTTCCACTTTAGTCTGTCCACTTTAGTCTGTCCACTTTAGTCTTTCCACTTTAGTCTGTACACTTTAGTCTTTCCACTATAGTCTGTCCACTTTAGTCTTTCCACTATTCTCTGTCCACTTTAGTCTTTCCACTTTAGTCTTTCCACTATAGTCTCCACTTTATTCTGTCCACTACAGTCTTTCCACTATAGTCTTTCCACTATAGTCTGTCTGTTCACTTAGTCTTTCCACTTCAGTCTTTCCACTAGAGTCTGTCCACTTTAGTCTTTCCACTTCAGTCTGTCCACTTTAGTCTGTCCACTTTAGTCTTTAGACTTTCGTCATTTACACTATCGTCTGTCCACTTTAGTCTTTCCACTTTAGTCTTTCCACTATAGTCTGTCCACTTTAGTCTGTCCACTTTAGTCTCTCCACTATAGTCTGTCCACTTTAGTCTTTCCACTATAGTCTGATAACTTTAGTCTTTCCACTTTAGTCTTTCCACTACAGTCTCCACTTTATTCTGTCCACTACAGTCTTTCCACTATAGTCTTTCCACTATAGTTTGTCCACTTTAGTCTTTTCTCCACTCTTAGTCCACTTTAGTCTTTTCTTAGTCTTTCCACTATAGTCTGTCCACTTTAGTCTTTCCACTTTAGTTTTTCCACTTTAGTCTGTCCACTTCAGTCTTTCCACTATAGTCTGTCCACTTTAGTCTTTCCACTTTAGACTTTCCACTTTAGTCTGTCCACTTTAGTCTTTCCACTATAGTTTGTCCACTTTAGTCTTTCCACTTTAGTCTTTCCGCTTTAGTCTGTCCACTTAGTCTTTCCACTAGAGTCTGTCCACTTTAGTTTTTTCACTTTAGTCTGTCCACTTTAGTCTGTCCACTTTAGTCTTTCCACTTTAGTCTGTACACTTTAGTCTTTCGACTATAGTCTGTCCACTTTAGTCTTTCCACTATTCTCTGTCCACTTTAGTCTTTCCACTTTAGTCTTTCCACTATAGTCTCCACTTTATTCTGTCCACTACAGTCTTTCCAATATAGTCTGTCTGTCCACTTAGTCTTTCCACTTCAGTCTTTCCACTAGAGTCTGTCCACTTTAGTCTTTCCACTTCAGTCTGCCCACTTTAGTCTGTCCACTTTAATCTTTCCACTTTCGTCATTTCCATAATCGTCTGTCCACTTTAGTCTTTCCACTTTAGTCTTTCCACTATAGTCTGTCCACTTTAGTCTTTCCACTTTAGTCTTTCCGCTTTAGTCTGTCCACTTAGTCTTTCCACTAGAGTCTGTCCACTTTAGTCTTTCCACTTTAGTCTGTACACTTTAGTCTTTCCACTTTAGTCTTTCCACTATAGTCTCCACTTTATTCTGTCCACTACAGTCTTTCCACCATAGTCTTTCCACTATAGTCTGTCCACTTTAGTCTTTCCACTATTCTCTGTCCACTTTAGTCTTTCCACTATAGTCTCCACTTTATTCTGTCCACTACAGTCTTTCCACTATAGTCTTTCCACTATAGTCTGTCCACTTTAGTCTTTCCACTTTAATCTTTCCACTATAGTCTCCACTTTATTCTGTCCACTACAGTCTCTCAACTATAGTCTTTCCCAAATAGTCTGTCCACTTTAGTCTTTCTACTATTCTCTGTCCACTTTATTCTTTCCACTACACTCTCCACTTTATTTTGTCCACGACAGTCTTCCCACTATAGTCTTTCCACTATAGTCTGTCCACTTTAGTCTTTCCACTATTCTCTGTCCACATTAGTCTTTCCAATATAGTCTCCACTTTATTCTGTCCACTACAGTCTTTCCACTATAGTCTTTCCACTATAGTCTGTCCACTTTAGTCTTTCCACTTTAGTCTTTCCACTATAGTCTCCACTTTATTCTGTCCACTACAGTCTTTCCACTTTAGTCTTTCCACTACAGTCTCTCCACTATAGTCTTTCCCCTTTAGTCTGTCCACTTTAGTCTTTCGACTATTCTCTGTCCACTTTATTCTTTCCACTATACTCTCTACTTTATTCTGTCCACTACAGTCTTTCCACTGTAGTCTGTCCACTTTAGTCTTTCCACTTTAGTCTTTCCACTTTAGTCTGTCCACTTTAGTCTTTCCACTATAGTCTGTCCACTTTAGTCTTTCCACTTTTGTTCCACTTCAGTCTCTCCACTAGAGTCTGTCCACTTTAGTCTTTCCACTTTAGTCTGTCCACTTTAGTCTTTCCACTTTAGTCAGTCCACTTTAGTCTTTCCACTTTTGTTCCACTTCAGTCTTTCCACTAGAGTCTGTCCACTTTAGTCTTTCCACTTTAGTCTGTCCACTTTAGTCTTTCCACTTTAGTCAGTCCACTTTAGTCTTTCCACTATAGTCGGTCCACTTTAGTCTGTCCACTTTAGTCTTTCCACTATAGTCTGTCCACTTTAGTCTTTCCACTTTTGTTCCACTTCAGTCTTTCCACTAGAGTCTGTCCACTTTAGTCTTTCCACTTTAGTCTGTCCACTTTAGTCTTTCCACTTTAGTCAGTCCACTTTAGTCTTTCCACTTTTGTTCCACTTCAGTCTTTCCACTAGAGTCTGTCCACTTTAGTCTTTCCACTTTAGTCTCTCCACTATAGTCTTTCCCCTATAGTCTGTCCACTTTAGTCTTTCTACTATTCTCTGTCCACTTTATTCTTTCCACTATACTCTCCACTTTATTATGTCCACTACAGTCTTTCCACTATAGTCTTTCCACTATAGTCTGTCCACTTTAGCCTTTCCACTTTAGCCTTTCCACTTTAGTCTGTCCACTTTAGTCTTTCCACTATAGTCTGTCCACTTTAGTCTTTCTACTTTTGTTCCACTTCAGTCTTTCCACTAGAGTCTGTCCACTTTAGTCTTTCCACTTTAGTCTGTCCACTTTAGTCTTTCCACTATAGTCTGTCCACTTTAGTCTTTCCACTATAGTCTGTCAACTTTAGTCTTTCCACTTTAGTCTTTCCACTTTAGTCTTTCCACTATAGTCTCCACTTTATTCTGTCCACTACAGTCTTTCCACTATAGTCTTTCCACTATAGTCTTTCCACTATTCTCTGTCCACTTTAGTCTTTCCACTTTAGTCTTTCCACTATAGTCTCCACTTTATTCTGTCCACTACAGTCTCTCCACTATAGTCTTTCCCCTTTAGTCTGTCCACTTTAGTCTTTCGACTATTCTCTGTCCACTTTATTCTTTCCACTATACTCTCCACTTTATTCTGTCCACTACAGTCTTTCCACTATAGTCTTTCCACTATAGTTTGTCTACTTTAGTCTTTCCACTTTAGTCTGTCCACTTTAGTCTGTCAACTTTAGTCTTTCCACTATTCTCTGTCCACTTTAGTCTTTCCACTTTAGTCTTTCCACTATAGTCTCCACTTTATTCTGTCCACTACAGTCTTTCCACTATAGTCTTTCCACTATAGTTTGTCTACTTTAGTCTTTCCACTTTAGTCTGTCCACTTTAGTCTCTCCACTATAGTCTGTCCACTTTAGTCTTTCCACTTTAGTCTTTCCACTTTAGTCTTTCCACTATAGTCTGTCCACTTTAGTCTTTCCACTATAGTCTGTCAACTTTAGTCTTTCCACTTTAGTCTTTCCACTTTAGTCTTTCCACTATAGTCTCCACTTTATTCTGTCCACTACAGTCTTTCCACTATAGTCTTTCCACTATAGTATGTCTACTTTAGTCTTTCCACTTTAGTCTGTCCACTTTAGTCTGTCCACTTTAGTCGGTCCACTATAGTCTGTCCACTTTAGTCGTTCCACTATTCTCTGTCCACTTTAGTCTTTCCACTTTAGTCTTTCCACTATAGTTTCCACTTTATTCTGTCCACTACAGTCTTTCCACTATAGTCTTTCCACTATAGTTTGTCTACTTTAGTCTTTCCACTTTAGTCTGTCCACTTTAGTCTCTCCACTATAGTCTGTCCACTTTAGTCTTTCCACTATAGTCTTTCCACTATAGTTTGTCCACTTTAGTCTTTCCACTATAGTCTCCACTTTATTCTGTCCACTACAGTCTTTCCACTATAGTCTTTCCACTATAGTCTGTCCACTTTAGTCTTTCCACTTTAATCTTTCCACTATAGTCTCCACTTTATTCTGTCCACTACAGTCTCTCAACTATAGTCTTTCCCATGTAGTCTGTCCACTTTAGTCTTTCTACTATTTTCTGTCAACTTTATTCTTTCCACTACACTCTCCACTTTATTCTGTCCACGACAGTCTTCCCACTATAGTCTTTCCACTATAGTCTGTCCACTTTAGTCTTTCCACTATTCTCTGTCCACTTTAGTCTTTCCAATATAGTCTCCACTTTATTCTGTCCACTACAGTCTTTCCACTATAGTCTTTCCACTATAGTCTGTCCACTTTAGTCTTTCCACTTTAGTCTTTCCACTATAGTCTCCACTTTCTTCTGTCCACTACAGTCTTTCCACTTTAGTCTTTCCACTATTCTCTGTCCACTTTAGTCTTTCCACTTTAGTCTTTCCACTATAGTCTCCACTTTATTCTGTCCACTACAGTCTCTCCACTATAGTCTTTCCCCTTTAGTCTGTCCACTCTAGTCTTTCGACTATTCTCTGTCCACTTTATTCTTTCCACTATACTCTCCACTTTATTCTGTCCACTACAGTCTTTCCACTGTAGTCTGTCCACTTTAGTCTTTCCACTTTAGTCTTTCCACTTTAGTCTGTCCACTTTAGTCTTTCCACTATAGTCTGTCCACTTTAGTCTTTCCACTTTAGTCTTTCCACTTTTGTCTGTCCACTTTAGTCTTTCCACTATAGTCTGTCCACTTTAGTCTTTCCACTTTTGTTCCACTTCAGTCTTTCCACTAGAGTCTGTCCACTTTAGTCTTTCCACTTTAGTCTGTCCACTTTAGTCTTTCCACTTTAGTCAGTCCACTTTAGTCTTTCCACTTTTGTTCCACTTCAGTCTTTCCACTAGAGTCTGTCCACTTTAGTCTTTCCACTTTAGTCTCTCCACTATAGTCTTTCCCCTATAGTCTGTCCACTTTAGTCTTTCTACTATTCTCTGTCCACTTTATTCTTTCCACTATACTCTCCACTTTATTCTGTCCACTACAGTCTTTCCACTATAGTCTTTCCACTATAGTCTGTCCACTTTAGCCTTTCCACTTTAGCCTTTCCACTTTAGTCTGTGCACTTTAGTCTCCACTATAGTCTGTCCACTTTAGTCTTTCCACTTTTGTTCCACTTCAGTCTTTCCACTAGAGTCTGTCCACTTTAGTCTTTCCACTTTAGTCTGTCCACTTTAGTCTGTCCACTTTAGTCGGTCCACTATAGTCTGTCCACTTTAGTCTTTCCACTATTCTCTGTCCACTTTAGTCTTTCCACTTTAGTCTTTCCACTATAGTTTCCACTTTATTCTGTCCACTACAGTCTTTCCACTATAGTCTTTCCACTATAGTTTGTCTACTTTAGTCTTTCCACTTTAGTCTGTCCACTTTAGTCTCTCCACTATAGTCTGTCCACTTTAGTCTTTCCACTATAGTCTTTCCACTATAGTTTGTCCACTTTAGTCTTTCCACTTTAGTCTTTCCACTTTAGTCTGTCCACTTTAGTCTTTCGACTATAGTCCGTCCACTTTAGTCATTCCACTATTCTCTGTCCACTTTAGTCTTTCCACTATAGTCTCCACTTTATTCTGTCAACTACAGTCTTTCCACTATAGTCTTTCCACTATAGTCTGTCCACTTTAGTCTTTCCACTTTAGACTTTCCACTTTAGTCTGTCCACTTTAGTCTTTCCACTATAGTCTGTCCACTTTAGTCTTTCCACTTTAGTCTTTCCGCTTTAGTCTGTCCACTTAGTCTTTCGACTATATTCTGTCCACTTTAGTCTGTCCACTTTCGTCTTTCCACTTTAGTCTGTACACTTTAGTCTTTCCACTATAGTCTGTCCACTTTAGTCTTTCCACTATTCTCTGTCCACTTTAGTCTTTCCACTTTAGTCTTTCCACTATAGTCTCCACTTTATTCTGTCCACTACAGTCTTTCCACTATAGTCTTTCCACTATAGTCAGTCTGTTCACTTAGTCTTTCCACTTCAGTCTTTCCACTAGAGTCTGTCCACTTTAGTCTTTCCACTTCAGTCTGTCCACTTTAGTCTGTCCACTTTAGTCTTTCCACTTTCGTCATTTCCACTATCGTCTGTCCACTTTAGTCTTTCCACTTTAGTCTTTCCACTACAGTCTGTCCACTTTAGTCTGTCCACTTTAGTCTCTCCACTATAGTCTGTCCACTTTAGTCTTTCCACTATAGTCTGATAACTTTAGTCTTTCCACTTTAGTCTGTCCACTTTAGTCTATCCACTACCGTCTCCACTTTATTCTGTCCACTACAGTCTTTCCACTATAGTCTTTCCACTATAGTTTGTCCACTTTAGTCTTTCCACTTTAGTCTTTCCACTTTAGTCTGTCCACTTTAGTCTTTCCACTATAGTCTGTCCACTTTAGTCTTTCCACTATTCTCTGTCCACTTTAGTCTTTCCACTATAGTCTCCACTTTATTCTGTCAACTACAGTCTTTCTACTATAGTCTTTCCACTATAGTCTGTCCACTTTTGTCCTTCCACTTTAGACTTTCCACTTTAGTCTGTCCACTTTAGTCTTTCCACTATAGTCTGTCCACTTTAGTCTTTCCACTTTAGTCTTTCCGCTTTAGTCTGTCCACTTAGTCTTTCCACTAGAGTCTGTCCACTTTAGTTTTTTCACTTTAGTCTGTCCACTTTAGTCTGTCCACTTTAGTCTTTCCACTTTAGTCTGTACACTTTAGTCTTTCCACTATAGTCTGTCCACTTTAGTCTTTCCACTATTCTCTTTCCACTTTAGTCTTTCCACTTCAGTCTTTCCACTATAGTCTCCACTTTATTCTGTCCACTACAGTCTTTCCACTATAGTCTGTCTGTCCACTTAGTCTTTCCACTTCAGTCTTTCCACTAGAGTCTGTCCACTTTAGTCTTTCCACTTCAGTCTGTCCACTTTAGTCTGTCCACTTTAATCTTTCCACTTTCGTCATTTCCACTATCGTCTGTCCACTTTAGTCTTTCCACTTTAGTCTTTCCACTATAGTCTGTCCACTTTAGTCCGTCCACTTTAGTCTTTCCACTATTCTCTGTCCACTTTAGTCTTTCCACTATAGTCTCCACTTTAGTCTGTCCACTACAGTCTTTCCACTATAGTCTTTCCACTATAGTCTGTCCACTCTAATCTTTCCACTTTATACTTTCCAATTTAGTCTCTCCACTATAGTCTTTCCACTATAGTCTGTCCACTTTATTCTTTCCACTATACTCTCCACTTTCTTCTGTCCACTACAGTCTTCCCACTATAGTCTTTCCACTATAGTCTGTCCACTTTAGTCTTTCCACTATTCTCTGTCCACTTTAGTCTTTCCAATATAGTCTCCACTTTATTCTGTCCACTACAGTCTTTCCACTATAGTCTTTCCACTATAGTCTGTCCACTTTAGTCTTTCCACTTTAGTCTTTCCACTATAGTCTCCACTTTATTCTGTCCACTACAGTCTTTCCACTTTAGTCTTTCCACTATTCTCTGTCCACTTTAGTCTTTCCACTATAGTCTCCACTTTATTCTGTCCATTACAGTCTCTCCACTATAGTCTTTCCCCTATAGTCTGTCCACTTTCGTCTTTCTACTATTCTCTGTCCACTTTATTCTTTCCACTATACTCTCCACTTTATTCTGTCCACTACAGTCTTTCCACTATAGTCTGTCCACTTTAGTCTTTCCACTTTAGTCTTTCCACTATAGTCTCCACTTTATTCTGTCCACTACAGTCTTTCCACTATAGTCTTTCCACTATAGTATGTCTACTTTAGTCTTTCCACTTTAGTCTGTCCACTTTAGTCTGTCCACTTTAGTCGGTCCACTATAGTCTGTCCACTTTAGTCGTTCCACTATTCTCTGTCCACTTTAGTCTTTCCACTTTAGTCTTTCCACTATAGTTTCCACTTTATTCTGTCCACTACAGTCTTTCCACTATAGTCTTTCCACTATAGTTTGTCTACTTTAGTCTTTCCACTTTAGTCTGTCCACTTTAGTCTCTCCACTATAGTCTGTCCACTTTAGTCTTTCCACTATAGTCTTTCCACTATAGTTTGTCCACTTTAGTCTTTCCACTATAGTCTCCACTTTATTCTGTCCACTACAGTCTTTCCACTATAGTCTATCCACTATAGTCTGTCCACTTTAGTCTTTCCACTTTAATCTTTCCACTATAGTCTCCACTTTATTCTGTCCACTACAGTCTCTCAACTATAGTCTTTCCCATGTAGTCTGTCCACTTTAGTCTTTCTACTATTTTCTGTCAACTTTATTCTTTCCACTACACTCTCCACTTTATTCTGTCCACGACAGTCTTCCCACTATAGTCTTTCCACTATAGTCTGTCCACTTTAGTCTTTCCACTATTCTCTGTCCACTTTAGTCTTTCCAATATAGTCTCCACTTTATTCTGTCCACTACAGTCTTTCCACTATAGTCTTTCCACTATAGTCTGTCCACTTTAGTCTTTCCACTTTAGTCTTTCCACTATAGTCTCCACTTTCTTCTGTCCACTACAGTCTTTCCACTTTAGTCTTTCCACTATTCTCTGTCCACTTTAGTCTTTCCACTTTAGTCTTTCCACTATAGTCTCCACTTTATTCTGTCCACTACAGTCTCTCCACTATAGTCTTTCCCCTTTAGTCTGTCCACTCTAGTCTTTCGACTATTCTCTGTCCACTTTATTCTTTCCACTATACTCTCCACTTTATTCTGTCCACTACAGTCTTTCCACTGTAGTCTGTCCACTTTAGTCTTTCCACTTTAGTCTTTCCACTTTAGTCTGTCCACTTTAGTCTTTCCACTATAGTCTGTCCACTTTAGTCTTTCCACTTTAGTCTTTCCACTTTAGTCTGTCCACTTTAGTCTTTCCACTATAGTCTGTCCACTTTAGTCTTTCCACTTTTGTTCCACTTCAGTCTTTCCACTAGAGTCTGTCCACTTTAGTCTTTCCACTTTAGTCTGTCCACTTTAGTCTTTCCACTTTAGTCAGTCCACTTTAGTCTTTCCACTTTTGTTCCACTTCAGTCTTTCCACTAGAGTCTGTCCACTTTAGTCTTTCCACTTTAGTCTCTCCACTATAGTCTTTCCCCTATAGTCTGTCCACTTTAGTCTTTCTACTATTCTCTGTCCACTTTATTCTTTCCACTATACTATCCACTTTATTCTGTCCACTACAGTCTTTCCACTATAGTCTTTCCACTATAGTCTGTCCACTTTAGCCTTTCCACTTTAGCCTTTCCACTTTAGTCTGTGCACTTTAGTCTCCACTATAGTCTGTCCACTTTAGTCTTTCCACTTTTGTTCCACTTCAGTCTTTCCACTAGAGTCTGTCCACTTTAGTCTTTCCACTTTAGTCTGTCCACTTTAGTCTGTCCACTTTAGTCGGTCCACTATAGTCTGTCCACTTTAGTCTTTCCACTATTCTCTGTCCACTTTAGTCTTTCCAGTTTAGTCTTTCCACTATAGTTTCCACTTTATTCTGTCCACTACAGTCTTTCCACTATAGTCTTTCCACTATAGTTTGTCTACTTTAGTCTTTCCACTTTAGTCTGTCCACTTTAGTCTCTCCACTATAGTCTGTCCACTTTAGTCTTTCCACTATAGTCTTTCCACTATAGTTTGTCCACTTTAGTCTTTCCACTTTAGTCTTTCCACTTTAGTCTGTCCACTTTAGTCTTTCGACTATAGTCCGTCCACTTTAGTCATTCCACTATTCTCTGTCCACTTTAGTCTTTCCACTATAGTCTCCACTTTCTTCTATCAACTACAGTCTTTCTACCATAGTCTTTCCACTATAGTCTGTGAACTTTAGTCTTTCCACTTTAGACTTTCCACTTTAGTCTGTCCACTTTAGTCTTTCCACTTTAGTCAGTCCACTTTAGTCTTTCCACTTTTGTTCCACTTCAGTCTTTCCCCTATAGTCTGTCCACTTTAGTCTTTCTATTATTCTCTGTCCACTTTATTCTTTCCACTATACTCTCCAATTTATTCTGTCCACTACAGTCTTTCCACTATAGTCTTTCCACTATAGTCTGTCCACTTTAGCCTTTCCACTTTAGTCTTTGCACTTTAGTCTGTCCACTTTAGTCTTTCCACTATAGTCTGTCCACTTTAGTCTTTCCACTTTTGTTCCACTTCAGTCTTTCCACTAGAGTCTGTCCACTTTAGTCTTTCCACTTTAGTCTGTCCACTTTAGTCTTTCCACTTTAGTCAGTCCACTTTAGTCTTTCCACTATAGTCTGTCCACTTTAGTCTTTCCACTATGGTCTGTCAACTTTAGTCTTTCCACTTTAGTCTTTCCACTTTAGTCTTTCCACTATAGTCTCCACTTTATTCTGTCCACTACAGTCTTTCCACTATAGTCTTTCCACTATAGTTTGTCTACTTTAATCTTTCCACTTTAGTCTGTCCACTTTAGTCTGTCCACTTTAGTCTGTCCACTATAGTCTGTCCACTTTAGTCTTTCCACTATTCTCTGTCCACTTTAGTCTTTCCACTTTAGTCTTTCCACCATAGTCTCCACTTTATTCTGTCCACTACAGTCTTTCCACTATAGTCTTTCCACTATATTTTGTCTACTTTAGTCTTTCCACTTTAGTCTGTCCACTTTAGTCTCTCCACTATAGTCTGTCCACTTTAGTCTTTCCACTATAGTCTTTCCACTATAGTTTGTCCACTTTAGTCTTTCCACTTTAGTCTTTCCACTTTAGTCTGTCCACTTTAGTCTTTCCACTATAGTCCGTCCACTTTAGTCTTTCCACTATTCTCTGTCCACTTTAGTCTTTCCACTATAGTCTCCACTTTATTCTGTCAACTACAGTCTTTCCACTATAGTGTTTCCACTATAGTCTGTCCACTTTAGTCTTTCCACTTTAGACTTTCCACTTTAGTCTGTCCACTTTAGTCTTTCCACTATAGTCTGTCCACTTTAGTCTTTCCACTTTAGTCTTTCCGCTTTAGTCTGTCCACTTAGTCTTTCGACTAGAGTCTGTCCACTTTAGTTTTTCCACTTTAGTCAGTCCACTTTAGTCTGTCCACTTTAGTCTTTCCACTTTAGTCTGTACACTTTAGTCTTTCCACTATAGTCTGTCCATTTTAGTCTTTCCACTATTCTCTGTCCACTTTAGTCTTTCCACTTTAGTCTTTCCACTATAGTCTCCACTTTATTCTGTCCACTACAGTCTTTCCACTATAGTCTTTCCACTATAGTCTGTCTGTTCACTTAGTCTTTCCACTTCAGTCTTTCCACTAGAGTCTGTCCACTTTAGTCTTTCCACTTCAGTCTGTCCACTTTAGTCTGTCAACTTTAGTCTTTCCACTTTCGTCATTTCCACTATCGTCTGTCCACTTTAGTCTTTCCACTTTAGTCTTTCCACTATAGTCTGTCCACTTTAGTCTGTCCACTTTAGTCTCTCCACTATAGTCTGTCCACTTTAGTCTTTCCACTATAGTCTGATAACTTTAGTCTTTCCACTTTAGTCTTTCCACTATAGTCTTTCCACTTTAGTCTTTCCGCTTTAGTCTGTCCACTTAGTCTTTCGACTATATTCTGTCCACTTTAGTCTGTCCACTTTCGTCTTTCCACTTTAGTCTGTACACTTTAGTCTTTCCACTATAGTCTGTCCACTTTAGTCTTTCCACTATTCTCTGTCCACTTTAGTCTTTCCACTTTAGTCTTTCCACTATAGTCTCCACTTTATTCTGTCCACTACAGTCTTTCCACTATAGTCTTTCCACTATAGTCAGTCTGTTCACTTAGTCTTTCCACTTCAGTCTTTCCACTAGAGTCTGTCCACTTTAGTCTTTCCACTTCAGTCTGTCCACTTTAGTCTGTCCACTTTAGTCTTTCCACTTTCGTCATTTCCACTATCGTCTGTCCACTTTAGTCTTTCCACTTTAGTCTTTCCACTACAGTCTGTCCACTTTAGTCTGTCCACTTTAGTCTCTCCACTATAGTCTGTCCACTTTAGTCTTTCCACTATAGTCTGATAACTTTAGTCTTTCCACTTTAGTCTGTCCACTTTAGTCTATCCACTACCGTCTCCACTTTATTCTGTCCACTACAGTCTTTCCACTATAGTCTTTCCACTCTAGTTTGTCCACTTTAGTCTTTCCACTTTAGTCTTTCCACTTTAGTCTGTCCACTTTAGTCTTTCCACTATAGTCTGTCCACTTTAGTCTTTCCACTATTCTCTGTCCACTTTAGTCTTTCCACTATAGTCTCCACTTTATTCTGTCAACTACAGTCTTTCTACTATAGTCTTTCCACTATAGTCTGTCCACTTTTGTCCTTCCACTTTAGACTTTCCACTTTAGTCTGTCCACTTTAGTCTTTCCACTATAGTCTGTCCACTTTAGTCTTTCCACTTTAGTCTTTCCGCTTTAGTCTGTCCACTTAGTCTTTCCACTAGAGTCTGTCCACTTTAGTTTTTTCACTTTAGTCTGTCCACTTTAGTCTGTCCACTTTAGTCTTTCCACTTTAGTCTGTACACTTTAGTCTTTCCACTATAGTCTGTCCACTTTAGTCTTTCCACTATTCTCTTTCCACTTTAGTCTTTCCACTTCAGTCTTTCCACTATAGTCTCCACTTTATTCTGTCCACTACAGTCTTTCCACTATAGTCTGTCTGTCCACTTAGTCTTTCCACTTCAGTCTTTCCACTAGAGTCTGTCCACTTTAGTCTTTCCACTTCAGTCTGTCCACTTTAGTCTGTCCACTTTAATCTTTCCACTTTCGTCATTTCCACTATCGTCTGTCCACTTTAGTCTTTCCACTTTAGTCTTTCCACTATAGTCTGTCCACTTTAGTCCGTCCACTTTAGTCTTTCCACTATTCTCTGTCCACTTTAGTCTTTCCACTATAGTCTCCACTTTAGTCTGTCCACTACAGTCTTTCCACTATAGTCTTTCCACTATAGTCTGTCCACTCTAATCTTTCCACTTTATACTTTCCAATTTAGTCTCTCCACTATAGTCTTTCCACTATAGTCTGTCCACTTTATTCTTTCCACTATACTCTCCACTTTCTTCTGTCCACTACAGTCTTCCCACTATAGTCTTTCCACTATAGTCTGTCCACTTTAGTCTTTCCACTATTCTCTGTCCACTTTAGTCTTTCCAATATAGTCTCCACTTTATTCTGTCCACTACAGTCTTTCCACTATAGTCTTTCCACTATAGTCTGTCCACTTTAGTCTTTCCACTTTAGTCTTTCCACTATAGTCTCCACTTTATTCTGTCCACTACAGTCTTTCCACTTTAGTCTTTCCACTATTCTCTGTCCACTTTAGTCTTTCCACTATAGTCTCCACTTTATTCTGTCCATTACAGTCTCTCCACTATAGTCTTTCCCCTATAGTCTGTCCACTTTCGTCTTTCTACTATTCTCTGTCCACTTTATTCTTTCCACTATACTCTCCACTTTATTCTGTCCACTACAGTCTTTCCACTATAGTCTGTCCACTTTAGTCTTTCCACTTTAGTCTTTCCACTATAGTCTCCACTTTATTCTGTCCACTACAGTCTTTCCACTATAGTCTTTCCACTATAGTATGTCTACTTTAGTCTTTCCACTTTAGTCTGTCCACTTTAGTCTGTCCACTTTAGTCGGTCCACTATAGTCTGTCCACTTTAGTCGTTCCACTATTCTCTGTCCACTTTAGTCTTTCCACTTTAGTCTTTCCACTATAGTTTCCACTTTATTCTGTCCACTACAGTCTTTCCACTATAGTCTTTCCACTATAGTTTGTCTACTTTAGTCTTTCCACTTTAGTCTGTCCACTTTAGTCTCTCCACTATAGTCTGTCCACTTTAGTCTTTCCACTATAGTCTTTCCACTATAGTTTGTCCACTTTAGTCTTTCCACTATAGTCTCCACTTTATTCTGTCCACTACAGTCTTTCCACTATAGTCTTTCCACTATAGTCTGTCCACTTTAGTCTTTCCACTTTAATCTTTCCACTATAGTCTCCACTTTATTCTGTCCACTACAGTCTCTCAACTATAGTCTTTCCCATGTAGTCTGTCCACTTTAGTCTTTCTACTATTTTCTGTCAACTTTATTCTTTCCACTACACTCTCCACTTTATTCTGTCCACGACAGTCTTCCCACTATAGTCTTTCCACTATAGTCTGTCCACTTTAGTCTTTCCACTATTCTCTGTCCACTTTAGTCTTTCCAATATAGTCTCCACTTTATTCTGTCCACTACAGTCTTTCCACTATAGTCTTTCCACTATAGTCTGTCCACTTTAGTCTTTCCACTTTAGTCTTTCCACTATAGTCTCCACTTTCTTCTGTCCACTACAGTCTTTCCACTTTAGTCTTTCCACTATTCTCTGTCCACTTTAGTCTTTCCACTTTAGTCTTTCCACTATAGTCTCCACTTTATTCTGTCCACTACAGTCTCTCCACTATAGTCTTTCCCCTTTAGTCTGTCCACTCTAGTCTTTCGACTATTCTCTGTCCACTTTATTCTTTCCACTATACTCTCCACTTTATTCTGTCCACTACAGTCTTTCCACTGTAGTCTGTCCACTTTAGTCTTTCCACTTTAGTCTTTCCACTTTAGTCTGTCCACTTTAGTCTTTCCACTATAGTCTGTCCACTTTAGTCTTTCCACTTTAGTCTTTCCACTTTAGTCTGTCCACTTTAGTCTTTCCACTATAGTCTGTCCACTTTAGTCTTTCCACTTTTGTTCCACTTCAGTCTTTCCACTAGAGTCTGTCCACTTTAGTCTTTCCACTTTAGTCTGTCCACTTTAGTCTTTCCACTTTAGTCAGTCCACTTTAGTCTTTCCACTTTTGTTCCACTTCAGTCTTTCCACTAGAGTCTGTCCACTTTAGTCTTTCCACTTTAGTCTCTCCACTATAGTCTTTCCCCTATAGTCTGTCCACTTTAGTCTTTCTACTATTCTCTGTCCACTTTATTCTTTCCACTATACTCTCCACTTTATTCTGTCCACTACAGTCTTTCCACTATAGTCTTTCCACTATAGTCTGTCCACTTTAGCCTTTCCACTTTAGCCTTTCCACTTTAGTCTGTGCACTTTAGTCTCCACTATAGTCTGTCCACTTTAGTCTTTCCACTTTTGTTCCACTTCAGTCTTTCCACTAGAGTCTGTCCACTTTAGTCTTTCCACTTTAGTCTGTCCACTTTAGTCTGTCCACTTTAGTCGGTCCACTATAGTCTGTCCACTTTAGTCTTTCCACTATTCTCTGTCCACTTTAGTCTTTCCACTTTAGTCTTTCCACTATAGTTTCCACTTTATTCTGTCCACTACAGTCTTTCCACTATAGTCTTTCCACTATAGTTTGTCTACTTTAGTCTTTCCACTTTAGTCTGTCCACTTTAGTCTCTCCACTATAGTCTGTCCACTTTAGTCTTTCCACTATAGTCTTTCCACTATAGTTTGTCCACTTTAGTCTTTCCACTTTAGTCTTTCCACTTTAGTCTGTCCACTTTAGTCTTTCGACTATAGTCCGTCCACTTTAGTCATTCCACTATTCTCTGTCCACTTTAGTCTTTCCACTATAGTCTCCACTTTCTTCTATCAACTACAGTCTTTCTACCATAGTCTTTCCACTATAGTCTGTGAACTTTAGTCTTTCCACTTTAGACTTTCCACTTTAGTCTGTCCACTTTAGTCTTTCCACTTTAGTCAGTCCACTTTAGTCTTTCCACTTTTGTTCCACTTCAGTCTTTCCCCTATAGTCTGTCCACTTTAGTCTTTCTATTATTCTCTGTCCACTTTATTCTTTCCACTATACTCTCCAATTTATTCTGTCCACTACAGTCTTTCCACTATAGTCTTTCCACTATAGTCTGTCCACTTTAGCCTTTCCACTTTAGTCTTTGCACTTTAGTCTGTCCACTTTAGTCTTTCCACTATAGTCTGTCCACTTTAGTCTTTCCACTTTTGTTCCACTTCAGTCTTTCCACTAGAGTCTGTCCACTTTAGTCTTTCCACTTTAGTCTGTCCACTTTAGTCTTTCCACTTTAGTCAGTCCACTTTAGTCTTTCCACTATCGTCTGTCCACTTTAGTCTTTCCACTTTAGTCTTTCCACTATAGTCTGTCCACTTTAGTCTGTCCACTTTAGTCTCTCCACTATAGTCTGTCCACTTTAGTCTTTCCACTATAGTCTGATAACTTTAGTCTTTCCACTTTAGTCTTTCCACTACAGTCTCCACTTTATTCTGTCCACTACAGTCTTTCCACTATAGTCTTTCCACTATAGTTTGTCCACTTTAGTCTTTTCTCCACTCTTAGTCCACTTTAGTCTTTTCTTAGTCTTTCCACTATAGTCTGTCCACTTTAGTCTTTCCACTTTAGTTTTTCCACTTTAGTCTGTCCACTTCAGTCTTTCCACTATAGTCTGTCCACTTTAGTCTTTCCACTTTAGACTTTCCACTTTAGTCTGTCCACTTTAGTCTTTCCACTATAGTTTGTCCACTTTAGTCTTTCCACTTTAGTCTTTCCGCTTTAGTCTGTCCACTTTAGTCTTTCCACTTCTCTTCCACTTCAGTCTTTCCACTAGAGTCTGTCCACTTTAGTCTGTCCACTTTAGTCTGTCCACTTTAGTCTTTCCACTTTAGTCTGTACACTTTAGTCTTTCGACTATAGTCTGTCCACTTTAGTCTTTCCACTATTCTCTGTCCACTTTAGTCTTTCCACTTTAGTCTTTCCACTATAGTCTCCACTTTATTCTGTCCACTACAGTCTTTCCAATATAGTCTGTCTGTCCACTTAGTCTTTCCACTTCAGTCTTTCCACTAGAGTCTGTCCACTTTAGTCTTTCCACTTCAGTCTGCCCACTTTAGTCTGTCCACTTTAATCTTTCCACTTTCGTCATTTCCATAATCGTCTGTCCACTTTAGTCTTTCCACTTTAGTCTTTCCACTATAGTCTGTCCACTTTAGTCTGTCCACTTTAGTCTTTCCACTATTCTCTGTCCACTTTAGTCTTTCCACTATAGTCTCCACTTTAGTCTGTCCACTACAGTCTTTCCACTATAGTCTTTCCACTATAGTCTGTCCACTTTAATCTTTCCACTTTAGACTTTCCACTTTAGTCTCTCCACTTTAGTCTTTCCACTATAGTCTGTCCACTTTAGTCTTTCCACTTTAGTCTTTCCGCTTTAGTCTGTCCACTTAGTCTTTCCACTAGAGTCTGTCCACTTTAGTCTTTCCACTTTAGTCTGTACACTTTAGTCTTTCCACTTTAGTCTTTCCACTATAGTCTCCACTTTATTCTGTCCACTACAGTCTTTCCACCATAGTCTTTCCACTATAGTCTGTCCACTTTAGTCTTTCCACTATTCTCTGTCCACTTTAGTCTTTCCACTATAGTCTCCACTTTATTCTGTCCACTACAGTCTTTCCACTATAGTCTTTCCACTATAGTCTGTCCACTTTAGTCTTTCCACTTTAATCTTTCCACTATAGTCTCCACTTTATTCTGTCCACTACAGTCTCTCAACTATAGTCTTTCCCAAATAGTCTGTCCACTTTAGTCTTTCTACTATTCTCTGTCCACTTTATTCTTTCCACTACACTCTCCACTTTATTTTGTCCACGACAGTCTTCCCACTATAGTCTTTCCACTATAGTCTGTCCACTTTAGTCTTTCCACTATTCTCTGTCCACATTAGTCTTTCCAATATAGTCTCCACTTTATTCTGTCCACTACAGTCTTTCCACTATAGTCTTTCCACTATAGTCTGTCCACTTTAGTCTTTCCACTTTAGTCTTTCCACTATAGTCTCCACTTTATTCTGTCCACTACAGTCTTTCCACTTTAGTCTTTCCACTACAGTCTCTCCACTATAGTCTTTCCCCTTTAGTCTGTCCACTTTAGTCTTTCGACTATTCTCTGTCCACTTTATTCTTTCCACTATACTCTCTACTTTATTCTGTCCACTACAGTCTTTCCACTGTAGTCTGTCCGCTTTAGTCTTTCCACTTTAGTCTTTCCACTTTAGTCTGTCCACTTTAGTCTTTCCACTATAGTCTGTCCACTTTAGTCTTTCCACTTTTGTTCCACTTCAGTCTCTCCACTAGAGTCTTTCCACTTTAGTCTTTCCACTTTAGTCTGTCCACTTTAGTCTTTCCACTTTAGTCAGTCCACTTTAGTCTTTCCACTTTTGTTCCACTTCAGTCTTTCCACTAGAGTCTGTCCACTTTAGTCTTTCCACTTTAGTCTGTCCACTTTAGTCTTTCCACTTTAGTCAGTCCACTTTAGTCTTTCCACTATAGTCGGTCCACTTTAGTCTGTCCACTTTAGTCTTTCCACTATAGTCTGTCCACTTTAGTCTTTCCACTTTTGTTCCACTTCAGTCTTTCCACTAGAGTCTGTCCACTTTAGTCTTTCCACTTTAGTCTGTCCACTTTAGTCTTTCCACTTTAGTCAGTCCACTTTAGTCTTTCCACTTTTGTTCCACTTCAGTCTTTCCACTAGAGTCTGTCCACTTTAGTCTTTCCACTTTAGTCTCTCCACTATAGTCTTTCCCCTATAGTCTGTCCACTTTAGTCTTTCTACTATTCTCTGTCCACTTTATTCTTTCCACTATACTCTCCACTTTATTATGTCCACTACAGTCTTTCCACTATAGTCTTTCCACTATAGTCTGTCCACTTTAGCCTTTCCACTTTAGCCTTTCCACTTTAGTCTGTCCACTTTAGTCTTTCCACTATAGTCTGTCCACTTTAGTCTTTCTACTTTTGTTCCACTTCAGTCTTTCCACTAGAGTCTGTCCACTTTAGTCTTTCCACTTTAGTCTGTCCACTTTAGTCTTTCCACTATAGTCTGTCCACTTTAGTCTTTCCACTATAGTCTGTCAACTTTAGTCTTTCCACTTTAGTCTTTCCACTTTAGTCTTTCCACTATAGTCTCCACTTTATTCTGTCCACTACAGTCTTTCCACTATAGTCTTTCCACTATAGTCTTTCCACTATTCTCTGTCCACTTTAGTCTTTCCACTTTAGTCTTTCCACTATAGTCTCCACTTTATTCTGTCCACTACAGTCTCTCCACTATAGTCTTTCCCCTTTAGTCTGTCCACTTTAGTCTTTCGACTATTCTCTGTCCACTTTATTCTTTCCACTATACTCTCCACTTTATTCTGTCCACTACAGTCTTTCCACTATAGTCTTTCCACTATAGTTTGTCTACTTTAGTCTTTCCACTTTAGTCTGTCCACTTTAGTCTGTCAACTTTAGTCTTTCCACTATTCTCTGTCCACTTTAGTCTTTCCACTTTAGTCTTTCCACTATAGTCTCCACTTTATTCTGTCCACTACAGTCTTTCCACTATAGTCTTTCCACTATAGTTTGTCTACTTTAGTCTTTCCACTTTAGTCTGTCCACTTTAGTCTCTCCACTATAGTCTGTCCACTTTAGTCTTTCCACTTTAGTCTTTCCACTTTAGTCTTTCCACTATAGTCTGTCCACTTTAGTCTTTCCACTATAGTCTGTCAACTTTAGTCTATCCACTTTAGTCTTTCCACTTTAGTCTTTCCACTATAGTCTCCACTTTATTCTGTCCACTACAGTCTTTCCACTATAGTCTTTCCACTATAGTATGTCTACTTTAGTCTTTCCACTTTAGTCTGTCCACTTTAGTCTGTCCACTTTAGTCGGTCCACTATAGTCTGTCCACTTTAGTCGTTCCACTATTCTCTGTCCACTTTAGTCTTTCCACTTTAGTCTTTCCACTATAGTTTCCACTTTATTCTGTCCACTACAGTCTTTCCACTATAGTCTTTCCACTATAGTTTGTCTACTTTAGTCTTTCCACTTTAGTCTGTCCACTTTAGTCTCTCCACTATAGTCTGTCCACTTTAGTCTTTCCACTATAGTCTTTCCACTATAGTTTGTCCACTTTAGTCTTTCCACTATAGTCTCCACTTTATTCTGTCCACTACAGTCTTTCCACTATAGTCTTTCCACTATAGTCTGTCCACTTTAGTCTTTCCACTTTAATCTTTCCACTATAGTCTCCACTTTATTCTGTCCACTACAGTCTCTCAACTATAGTCTTTCCCATGTAGTCTGTCCACTTTAGTCTTTCTACTATTTTCTGTCAACTTTATTCTTTCCACTACACTCTCCACTTTATTCTGTCCACGACAGTCTTCCCACTATAGTCTTTCCACTATAGTCTGTCCACTTTAGTCTTTCCACTATTCTCTGTCCACTTTAGTCTTTCCAATATAGTCTCCACTTTATTCTGTCCACTACAGTCTTTCCACTATAGTCTTTCCACTATAGTCTGTCCACTTTAGTCTTTCCACTTTAGTCTTTCCACTATAGTCTCCACTTTCTTCTGTCCACTACAGTCTTTCCACTTTAGTCTTTCCACTATTCTCTGTCCACTTTAGTCTTTCCACTTTAGTCTTTCCACTATAGTCTCCACTTTATTCTGTCCACTACAGTCTCTCCACTATAGTCTTTCCCCTTTAGTCTGTCCACTCTAGTCTTTCGACTATTCTCTGTCCACTTTATTCTTTCCACTATACTCTCCACTTTATTCTGTCCACTACAGTCTTTCCACTGTAGTCTGTCCACTTTAGTCTTTCCACTTTAGTCTTTCCACTTTAGTCTGTCCACTTTAGTCTTTCCACTATAGTCTGTCCACTTTAGTCTTTCCACTTTAGTCTTTCCACTTTAGTCTGTCCACTTTAGTCTTTCCACTATAGTCTGTCCACTTTAGTCTTTCCACTTTTGTTCCACTTCAGTCTTTCCACTAGAGTCTGTCCACTTTAGTCTTTCCACTTTAGTCTGTCCACTTTAGTCTTTCCACTTTAGTCAGTCCACTTTAGTCTTTCCACTTTTGTTCCACTTCAGTCTTTCCACTAGAGTCTGTCCACTTTAGTCTTTCCACTTTAGTCTCTCCACTATAGTCTTTCCCCTATAGTCTGTCCACTTTAGTCTTTCTACTATTCTCTGTCCACTTTATTCTTTCCACTATACTCTCCACTTTATTCTGTCCACTACAGTCTTTCCACTATAGTCTTTCCACTATAGTCTGTCCACTTTAGCCTTTCCACTTTAGCCTTTCCACTTTAGTCTGTGCACTTTAGTCTCCACTATAGTCTGTCCACTTTAGTCTTTCCACTTTTGTTCCACTTCAGTCTTTCCACTAGAGTCTGTCCACTTTAGTCTTTCCACTTTAGTCTGTCCACTTTAGTCTGTCCACTTTAGTCGGTCCACTATAGTCTGTCCACTTTAGTCTTTCCACTATTCTCTGTCCACTTTAGTCTTTCCACTTTAGTCTTTCCACTATAGTTTCCACTTTATTCTGTCCACTACAGTCTTTCCACTATAGTCTTTCCACTATAGTTTGTCTACTTTAGTCTTTCCACTTTAGTCTGTCCACTTTAGTCTCTCCACTATAGTCTGTCCACTTTAGTCTTTCCACTATAGTCTTTCCACTATAGTTTGTCCACTTTAGTCTTTCCACTTTAGTCTTTCCACTTTAGTCTGTCCACTTTAGTCTTTCGACTATAGTCCGTCCACTTTAGTCATTCCACTATTCTCTGTCCACTTTAGTCTTTCCACTATAGTCTCCACTTTATTCTGTCAACTACAGTCTTTCCACTATAGTCTTTCCACTATAGTCTGTCCACTTTAGTCTTTCCACTTTAGACTTTCCACTTTAGTCTGTCCACTTTAGTCTTTCCACTATAGTCTGTCCACTTTAGTCTTTCCACTTTAGTCTTTCCGCTTTAGTCTGTCCACTTAGTCTTTCGACTATATTCTGTCCACTTTAGTCTGTCCACTTTCGTCTTTCCACTTTAGTCTGTACACTTTAGTCTTTCCACTATAGTCTGTCCACTTTAGTCTTTCCACTATTCTCTGTCCACTTTAGTCTTTCCACTTTAGTCTTTCCACTATAGTCTCCACTTTATTCTGTCCACTACAGTCTTTCCACTATAGTCTTTCCACTATAGTCAGTCTGTTCACTTAGTCTTTCCACTTCAGTCTTTCCACTAGAGTCTGTCCACTTTAGTCTTTCCACTTCAGTCTGTCCACTTTAGTCTGTCCACTTTAGTCTTTCCACTTTCGTCATTTCCACTATCGTCTGTCCACTTTAGTCTTTCCACTTTAGTCTTTCCACTACAGTCTGTCCACTTTAGTCTGTCCACTTTAGTCTCTCCACTATAGTCTGTCCACTTTAGTCTTTCCACTATAGTCTGATAACTTTAGTCTTTCCACTTTAGTCTGTCCACTTTAGTCTATCCACTACCGTCTCCACTTTATTCTGTCCACTACAGTCTTTCCACTATAGTCTTTCCACTATAGTTTGTCCACTTTAGTCTTTCCACTTTAGTCTTTCCACTTTAGTCTGTCCACTTTAGTCTTTCCACTATAGTCTGTCCACTTTAGTCTTTCCACTATTCTCTGTCCACTTTAGTCTTTCCACTATAGTCTCCACTTTATTCTGTCAACTACAGTCTTTCTACTATAGTCTTTCCACTATAGTCTGTCCACTTTTGTCCTTCCACTTTAGACTTTCCACTTTAGTCTGTCCACTTTAGTCTTTCCACTATAGTCTGTCCACTTTAGTCT
This sequence comes from Branchinecta sandiegonensis, assembly GCA_030848855.1. Lineage (NCBI taxonomy): Eukaryota > Metazoa > Arthropoda > Branchiopoda > Anostraca > Branchinectidae > Branchinecta > Branchinecta sandiegonensis. Next base: position 43,809 of record JAUPMV010000093.1, read on the forward strand.
TTCCACTTTAGTCTTTCCGCTTTAGTCTGTCCACTTAGTCTTTCCACTAGAGTCTGTCCACTTTAGTTTTTTCACTTTAGTCTGTCCACTTTAGTCTGTCCACTTTAGTCTTTCCACTTTAGTCTGTACACTTTAGTCTTTCCACTATAGTCTGTCCACTTTAGTCTTTCCACTATTCTCTTTCCACTTTAGTCTTTCCACTTCAGTCTTTCCACTATAGTCTCCACTTTATTCTGTCCACTACAGTCTTTCCACTATAGTCTGTCTGTCCACTTAGTCTTTCCACTTCAGTCTTTCCACTAGAGTCTGTCCACTTTAGTCTTTCCACTTCAGTCTGTCCACTTTAGTCTGTCCACTTTAATCTTTCCACTTTCGTCATTTCCACTATCGTCTGTCCACTTTAGCCTTTCCACTTTAGTCTTTCCACTATAGTCTGTCCACTTTAGTCCGTCCACTTTAGTCTTTCCACTATTCTCTGTCCACTTTAGTCTTTCCACTATAGTCTCCACTTTAGTCTGTCCACTACAGTCTTTCCACTATAGTCTTTCCACTATAGTCTGTCCACTCTAATCTTTCCACTTTATACTTTCCAATTTAGTCTCTCCACTATAGTCTTTCCACTATAGTCTGTCCACTTTATTCTTTCCACTATACTCTCCACTTTCTTCTGTCCACTACAGTCTTCCCACTATAGTCTTTCCACTATAGTCTGTCCACTTTAGTCTTTCCACTATTCTCTGTCCACTTTAGTCTTTCCAATATAGTCTCCACTTTATTCTGTCCACTACAGTCTTTCCACTATAGTCTTTCCACTATAGTCTGTCTACTTTAGTCTTTCCACTTTAGTCTTTCCACTATAGTCTCCACTTTATTCTGTCCACTACAGTCTTTCCACTTTAGTCTTTCCACTATTCTCTGTCCACTTTAGTCTTTCCACTATAGTCTCCACTTTCTTCTGTCCATTACAGTCTCTCCACTATAGTCTTTCCCCTATAGTCTGTCCACTTTCGTCTTTCTACTATTCTCTGTCCACTTTATTCTTTCCACTATACTCTCCACTTTATTCTGTCCACTACAGTCTTTCCACTATAGTCTGTCCACTTTAGTCTTTCCACTTTAGTCTTTCCACTATAGTTTCCACTTTATTCTGTCCACTACAGTCTTTCCACTATAGTCTTTCCACTATAGTTTGTCTACTTTAGTCTTTCCACTTTAGTCTGTCCACTTTAGTCTCTCCACTATAGTCTGTCCACTTTAGTCTTTCCACTATAGTCTTTCCACTATAGTTTGTCCACTTTAGTCTTTCCACTATAGTCTCCACTTTCTTCTGTCCACTACAGTCTTTCCACTATAGTCTTTCCACTATAGTCTGTCCACTTTAGTCTTTCCACTTTAATCTTTCCACTATAGTCTCCACTTTATTCTGTCCACTACAGTCTCTCAACTATAGTCTTTCCCATGTAGTCTGTCCACTTTAGTCTTTCTACTATTTTCTGTCAACTTTATTCTTTCCACTACACTCTCCACTTTATTCTGTCCACGACAGTCTTCCCACTATAGTCTTTCCACTATAGTCTGTCCACTTTAGTCTTTCCACTATTCTCTGTCCACTTTAGTCTTTCCAATATAGTCTCCACTTTATTCTGTCCACTACAGTCTTTCCACTATAGTCTTTCCACTATAGTCTGTCCACTTTAGTCTTTCCACTTTAGTCTTTCCACTATAGTCTCCACTTTCTTCTGTCCACTACAGTCTTTCCACTTTAGTCTTTCCACTATTCTCTGTCCACTTTAGTCTTTCCACTTTATTCTTTCCACTATAGTCTCCACTTTATTCTGTCCACTACAGTCTCTCCACTATAGTCTTTCCCCTTTAGTCTGTCCACTCTAGTCTTTCGACTATTCTCTGTCCACTTTATTCTTTCCACTATACTCTCCACTTTATTCTGTCCACTACAGTCTTTCCACTGTAGTCTGTCCACTTTAGTCTTTCCACTTTAGTCTTTCCACTTTAGTCTGTCCACTTTAGTCTTTCCACTATAGTCTGTCCACTTTAGTCTTTCCACTTTAGTCTTTCCACTTTAGTCTGTCCACTTTAGTCTTTCCACTATAGTCTGTCCACTTTAGTCTTTCCACTTTTGTTCCACTTCAGTCTTTCCACTAGAGTCTGTCCACTTTAGTCTTTCCACTTTAGTCTGTCCACTTTAGTCTTTCCACTTTAGTCAGTCCACTTTAGTCTTTCCACTTTTGTTCCACTTCAGTCTTTCCACTAGAGTCTGTCCACTTTAGTCTTTCCACTTTAGTCTCTCCACTATAGTCTTTCCCCTATAGTCTGTCCACTTTAGTCTTTCTACTATTCTCTGTCCACTTTATTCTTTCCACTATACTCTCCACTTTATTCTGTCCACTACAGTCTTTCCACTATAGTCTTTCCACTATAGTCTGTCCACTTTAGCCTTTCCACTTTAGCCTTTCCACTTTAGTCTGTGCACTTTAGTCTCCACTATAGTCTGTCCACTTTAGTCTTTCCACTTTTGTTCCACTTCAGTCTTTCCACTAGAGTCTGTCCACTTTAGTCTTTCCACTTTAGTCTGTCCACTTTAGTCTGTCCACTTTAGTCGGTCCACTATAGTCTGTCCACTTTAGTCTTTCCACTATTCTCTGTCCACTTTAGTCTTTCCACTTTAGTCTTTCCACTATAGTTTCCACTTTATTCTGTCCACTACAGTCTTTCCACTATAGTCTTTCCACTATAGTTTGTCTACTTTAGTCTTTCCACTTTAGTCTGTCCACTTTAGTCTCTCCACTATAGTCTGTCCACTTTAGTCTTTCCACTATAGTCTTTCCACTATAGTTTGTCCACTTTAGTCTTTCCACTTTAGTCTTTCCACTTTAGTCTGTCCACTTTAGTCTTTCGACTATAGTCCGTCCACTTTAGTCATTCCACTATTCTCTGTCCACTTTAGTCTTTCCACTATAGTCTCCACTTTATTCTGTCAACTACAGTCTTTCCACTATAGTCTTTCCGCTATAGTCTGTCCACTTTAGTCTTTCCACTTTAGACTTTCCACTTTAGTCTATCCACTTTAGTCTTTCCACTATAGTCTGTCCACTTTAGTCTTTCCACTTTAGTCTTTCCGCTTTAGTCTGTCCACTTAGTCTTTCGACTATATTCTGTCCACTTTAGTCTGTCCACTTTCGTCTTTCCACTTTAGTCTGTACACTTTAGTCTTTCCACTATAGTCTGTCCACTTTTAGTCTTTCCACTTTAGTCTTTCCACTACAGTCTGTCCACTTTAGTCTGTCCACTTTAGTCTCTCCACTATAGTCTGTCTACTTTAGTCTTTCCACTATAGTCTGATAACTTTAGTCTTTCCACTTTAGTCTTTCCACTATAGTCTCCACTTTATTCTGTCCACTACAGTCTTTCCACTATAGTCTTTCCACTATAGTCAGTCTGTTCACTTAGTCTTTCCACTTCAGTCTTTCCACTAGAGTCTGTCCACTTTAGTCTTTCCACTTCAGTCTGTCCACTTTAGTCTGTCCACTTTAGTCTTTCCACTTTCGTCATTTCCACTATCGTCTGTCCACTTTAGTCTTTCCACTTTAGTCTTTCCACTACAGTCTGTCCACTTTAGTCTGTCCACTTTAGTCTCTCCACTATAGTCTGTCCACTTTAGTCTTTCCACTATAGTCTGATAACTTTAGTCTTTCCACTTTAGTCTGTCCACTTTAGTCTATCCACTACCGTCTCCACTTTATTCTGTCCACTACAGTCTTTCCACTATAGTCTTTCCACTATAGTTTGTCCACTTTAGTCTTTCCACTTTAGTCTTTCCACTTTAGTCTGTCCACTTTAGTCTTTCCACTATAGTCTGTCCACTTTAGTCTTTCCACTATTCTCTGTCCACTTTAGTCTTTCCACTATAGTCTCCACTTTATTCTGTCAACTACAGTCTTTCTACTATAGTCTTTCCACTATAGTCTGTCCACTTTTGTCCTTCCACTTTAGACTTTCCACTTTAGTCTGTCCACTTTAGTCTTTCCACTATAGTCTGTCCACTTTAGTCTTTCCACTTTAGTCTTTCCGCTTGAGTCTGTCCACTTAGTCTTTCCACTAGAGTCTGTCCACTTTAGTTTTTTCACTTTAGTCTGTCCACTTTAGTCTGTCCACTTTAGTCTTTCCACTTTAGTCTGTACACTTTAGTCTTTCCACTTTATTCTGTCCACTACAGTCTTTCCACTATAGTCTGTCTGTCCACTTAGTCTTTCCACTTCAGTCTTTCCACTAGAGTCTGTCCACTTTAGTCTTTCCACTTCAGTCTGTCCACTTTAGTCTGTCCACTTTAATCTTTCCACTTTCGTCATTTCCACTATCGTCTGTCCACTTTAGTCTTTCCACTTTAGTCTTTCCACTATAGTCTGTCCACTTTAGTCCGTCCACTTTAGTCTTTCCACTATTCTCTGTCCACTTTAGTCTTTCCACTATAGTCTCCACTTTAGTCTGTCCACTACAGTCTTTCCACTATAGTCTTTCCACTATAGTCTGTCCACTCTAATCTTTCCACTTTATACTTTCCAATTTAGTCTCTCCACTATAGTCTTTCCACTATAGTCTGTCCACTTTATTCTTTCCACTATACTCTCCACTTTCTTCTGTCCACTACAGTCGTCCCACTATAGTCTTTCCACTATAGTCTGTCCACTTTAGTCTTTCCACTATTCTCTGTCCACTTTAGTCTTTCCAATATAGTCTCCACTTTATTCTGTCCACTACAGTCTTTCCACTATAGTCTTTCCACTATAGTCTGTCCACTTTAGTCTTTCCACTTTAGTCTTTCCACTATAGTCTCCACTTTATTCTGTCCACTACAGTCTTTCCACTTTAGTCTTTCCACTATTCTCTGTCCACTTTAGTCTTTCCACTTTAGTCTTTCCACTATAGTCTGTCCACTTTAGTCCGTCCACTTTAGTCTTTCCACTATTCTCTGTCCACTTTAGTCTTTCCACTATAGTCTCCACTTTAGTCTGTCCACTACAGTCTTTCCACTATAGTCTTTCCACTATAGTCTGTCCACTCTAATCTTTCCACTTTATACTTTCCAATTTAGTCTCTCCACTATAGTCTTTCCACTATAGTCTGTCCACTTTATTCTTTCCACTATACTCTCCACTTTATTCTGTCCATTACAGTCTCTCCACTATAGTCTTTCCCCTATAGTCTGTCCACTTTCGTCTTTCTACTATTCTCTGTCCACTTTATTCTTTCCACTATACTCTCCACTTTATTCTGTCCACTACAGTCTTTCCACTATAGTCTGTCCACTTTAGTCTTTCCACTTTAGTCTTTCCACTTTAGTCTGTCCACTTTAGTCTTTCCACTATAGTCTGTCCACTTTAGTCTTTCCACTTTTGTTCCACTTCAGTCTTTCCACTAGAGTCTGTCCACTTTAGTCTTTCCACTTTAATCTGTCCACTTTAGTCTGTCCACTTTACTCTGTCCACTATAGTCTGTCCACTTTAGTCTGTCCACTATAGTCTGTCCTTTTTAGTCTTTCCACTTTAGTCTGTACACTTTAGTCTTTCCACTATAGTCTGTCCACTTTAGTCTTTCGACTATTCTCTGTCCACTTTAGTCTTTCCACTTTAGTCTTTCCACTATAGTCTCCACTTTATTCTGTCCACTACAGTCTTTCCACTATAGTCTTTCCACTATAGTTTGTCTACTTTAGTCTTTCCACTTTAGTCTGTCCACTTTAGTCTCTCCACTATAGTCTGTCCACTTTAGTCTTTACACTATAGTCTTTCCACTATAGTTTGTCCACTTTAGTCTTTCCACTTTCGTCTTTCCACTATAGTCTGTCCACTTTAGTCTTTCCACTATAGTCTGTCAACTTTAGTCTTTCCACTTTAGTCTTTCCACTTTAGTCTTTCCACTATAGTCTCCACTTTATTCTGTCCACTATAGTCTTTCCACTATAGTCTTTCCACTATACTATGTCTACTTTAGTCTTTCCACTTTAGTCTGTCCACTTTAGTCTGTCCACTTTAGTCTGTCCACTATAGTCTTTCCACTATAGTCTTTCCACTATAGTTTGTCCACTTTAGTCTTTCCACTTTAGTCTTTCCACTTTAGTCTGTCCACTTTAGTCTTTCCACTAAAGTCCGTCCACTTTAGTCTTTCCACTATTCTCTGTCCACTTTAGTCTTTCCACTATAGTCTCCACTTTATTCTGTCAACTACAGTCTTTCCACTATAGTCTTTCCACTATAGTCTGTCCACTTTAGTCTTTCCACTTTAGACTTTCCACTTTAGTCTGTCCACTTTAGTCTTTCCACTATAGTCTGTCCACTTTAGTCTTTCCACTTTAGTCTTTCCGCTTTAGTCTGTCCACTTAGTCTTTCGACTAGAGTCCGTCCACTTTAGTTTTTCCACTTTAGTCTGTCCACTTTAGTCTGTCCACTTTAGTCTTTCCACTTTAGTCTGTAAACTTTAGTCTTTCCACTATAGTCTGTCCACTTTAGTCTTTCCACTATTCTCTGTCCACTTTAGTCTTTCCACTTTAGTCTTTCCACTATAGTCTCCACTTTATTCTGTCCACTACAGTCTTTCCTCTATAGTCTTTCCACTAGAGTCTTTCCACTTTAGTCTTTCCACTTCAGTCTGTCCACTTTAGTCTGTCCACTTTAATCTTTCCACTTTGGTCATTTCCACTATCGTCTGTCCACTTTAGTCTTTCCACTTTAGTCTTTCCACTATAGTCTGTCCACTTTAGTCCGTCCACTTTAGTCTTTCCACTATTCTCTGTCCACTTTAGTCTTTCCACTATAGTCTCCACTTTAGTCTGTCCACTACAGTCTTTCCACTATAGTCTTTCCACTATAGTCTGTCCACTCTAATCTTTCCACTTTAGACTTTCCAATTTAGTCTCTCCACTATAGTCTTTCCACTATAGTCTGTCCACTTTAGTCTTTCCACTATAGTCTCCACTTTATTCTGTCCACTACAGTCTCTCAACTATAGTCTTTCCCCTATAGTCTGTCCACTTTAGTCTTTCCACTATTCTCTGTCCACTTTAGTCTTTCCACTTTAGTCTTTCCACTATAGTCTCCACTTTATTCTGTCCACTACAGTCTCTCCACTATAGTCTTTCCCCCATAGTCTGTCCACTTTAGTCTTTCTACTATTTTCTGTCCACTATCTTCTTTCCACTATACTCTCCACTTTATTCTGTCCACTACAGTCTTTCCACTATAGTCTGTCCACTTTAGTCTTTCCACTTTAGTCTTTCCACTTTAGTCTGTCCACTTTAATCTTTCCACTATAGTCTGTCCACTTTAGTCTTTCCACTTTTGTTCCGCTTCAGTCTTTCCACTAGAGTCTGTCCACTTTAGTCTTTCCACTTTAGTCTGTCCACTTTTGTCTGTCCACTTTAGTCTGTCCACTATAGTCTGTCCACTTTAGTCTGTCCACTGTAGTCTGTCCACTTTAGTCTTTCCACTTTAGTCTGTACACTTTAGTCTTTCCACTATAGTCTGTCCACTTTAGTCTTTCCACTATTCTCTGTCCACTTTAGTCTTTCCACTTAAGTCTTTCCACTATATTCTCCACTTTATTCTGTCCACTACAGTCTTTCCACTATAGTCTTTCCACTATAGTTTGTCTACTTTAGTCTTTCCACTTTAGTCTCTCCACTATAGTCTGTCCACTTTAGTCTTTCCACTATAGTCTTTCCACTATAGTTTGTCCACTTTAGTCTTTCCACTTTAGTCTTTCCACTTTAGTCTGTCCACTTTAGTCTTTCCACTATAGTCCGTCCACTTTAGTCTTTCCACTATTCTCTGTCCACTTTAGTCTTTCCACTATAGTCTCCACTTTATTCTGTCAACTACAGTCTTTCCAATATAGTCTGTCCACTTTAGTCTTTCCACTTTAGTTTTTCCGCTTTAGTCTGTCCACTTAGTCTTTCGACTAGAGTCTGTCCACTTTAGTTTTTCCACTTTAGTCTGTCCACTTTAGTCTGTCCACTTTAGTCTTTCCACTTTAGTCTGTACACTTTAGTCTTTCCACTATAGTCTGTCCACTTTAGTCTTTCCACTATTCTCTGTCCACTTTAGTCTTTCCACTTTAGTCTTTCCACTATAGTCTCCACTTTATTCTGTCCACTACAGTCTTTCCACTATAGTCTTTCCACTATAGTCTGTCTGTTCACTTAGTCTTTCCACTTCAGTCTTTCCACTAGAGTCTGTCCACTTTAGTCTTTCCACTTCAGTCTGTCCACTTTAGTCTGTCCACTTTAGTCTTTCCACTTTCGTCCTTTCCACTATCGTCTGTCCACTTTAGTCTTTCCACTTTAGTCTTTCCACTATAGTCTGTCCACTTTAGTCTGTCCACTTTAGTCTCTCCACTATAGTCTGTCCACTTTAGTCTTTCCACTTTAGTCTTTCCACTTTAGTCTGTCCACTTTAGTCTTTCCACTATAGTCCGTCCACTTTAGTCTTTCCACTATTCTCTGTCCACTTTAGTCTTTCCACTATAGTCTCCACTTTATTCTGTCAACTACAGTCTTTCCACTATAGTCTTTCCACTATAGTCTGTCCACTTTAGTCTGTCCACTTTAGTCTTTCCACTTTAGTCTGTACACTTTAGTCTTTCCACTATAGTCTGTCCACTTTAGTCTTTCCACTATTCTCTGTCCACTTTAGTCTTTCCACTTTAGTCTTTCCACTACAGTCTCCACTTTATTCTGTCCACTACAGTCTTTCCACTATAGTCTTTCCACTATAGTCTGTCTGTTCACTTAGTCTTTCCACTTCAGTCTTTCCACTTTAGTCTTTCCACTTTAGTCTTTCCACTTTAGTCTTTCCACTATAGTCTGTCCACTTTAGTCTTTCCACTATTCTCTGTCCACTTTAGTCTTTCCACTTTAGTCTTTCCACTATAGTCTCCACTTTATTCTGTCCACTACAGTCTTTCCACTATAGTCTGTCTGTCCACTTAGTCTTTTCACTTCAGTCTTTCCACTAGAGTCTGTCCACTTTAGTCTTTCCACTTCAGTCTGTCCACTTTAGTGTGTCCACTTTAATCTTTCCACTTTCGTCATTTCCACTATCGTCTGTCCACTTTAGTCTTTCCAAATTTAGTCGTTCCACTATAGTCTGTCCACTTTAGTCCGTCCACTTTAGTCTTTCCACTATTCTCTGTCCACTTTAGTCTTTCCACTATAGTCTCCACTTTAGTCTGTCCACTACAGTCTTTCCACTATAGTCTTTCCACTATAGTCTGTCCACTCTAATCTTTCCACTTTAGACTTTCCACTTTAGTCTCTCCACTATAGTCTTTCCACTATAGTCTGTCCACTTTAGTCTTTCCACTTTAGTCTTTCCACTATAGTCCTTCCACTTTAGTCTTTCCACTATAGTCTTTCCACCATTCTCTGTCCACTTTAGTCTTTCCACTTTAGTCTTTCCACTATAGTCTCCACTTTATTCTGTCCACTACAGTCTCTCCAGTATAGTCTTTCCCCTATAGTCTGTCCACTTTAGTCTTTCTACTATTCTCTGTCCACTTTATTCTTTCCACTATACTCTCCACTTTATTCTGTCCACTACAGTCTTTCCACTATAGTCCGTCCACTTTAGTCTTTCCACTATTCTCTGTCCATTTTAGTCTTTCCAATATAGTCTCCACTTTATTCTGTCCACTACAGTCTTTCCACTATAGTCTTTCCACTATAGTCCTTCCACTTTAGTCTTTCCACTATAGTCTCCACTTTATTCTGTCCACTACAGTCTTTCCACTTTAGTCTTTCCACCATTCTCTGTCCACTTTAGTCTTTCCACTTTAGTCTTTCCACTATAGTCTCCACTTTATTCTGTCCACTACAGTCTCTCCAGTATAGTCTTTCCCCTATAGTCTGTCCACTTTAGTCTTTCTACTATTCTCTGTCCACTTTATTCTTTCCACTATACTCTCCACTTTATTCTGTCCACTACAGTCTTTCCACTATAGTCTGTCCACTTTAGTCTTTCCACTTTAGTCTTTCCACTTTAGTCTGTCCACTTTAGTCTTTCCACTATAGTCTGTCCACTTTAGTCTTTCCACTTTAGTCAGTCCACTTTAGTCTTTCCACTATAGTCTGTCCACTTTAGTCTGTCCACTTTAGTCTTTCCACTATAGCCTGTCCACTTTAGTCTTTCCACTTTTGTTCCACTTCAGTCTTTCCACTAGAGTCTGTCCACTTTAGTCTTTCCACTTTAGTCTGTCCACTTTAGTCTTTCCACTTTAATCTGTCCACTTTAGTCTTTCCACTATGGTCCGTCCACTTTAGTCTTTCCACTATTCTCTGTCCACTTTAGTCTTTCCACTATATTCTCCACTTTATTCTGTCAACTACAGTCTTTCCACTATAGTCTTTCCACTATAGTCACTCCACTTTAGTCTTTCCACTTTAGACTTCCCACTTTAGTCTGTCCACTTTAGTCTTTCCACTATAGTCTGTCCACTTTAGTCTTTCCACTTTAGTCTTTCCGCTTTAGTCTGTCCACTTAGTCTTTCGACTAGAGTCTGTCCACTTTAGTTTTTCCACTTTAGTCTGTCCACTTTAGTCTTTCCACTTTAGTCTGTACACTTTCGTCATTTCCACTATCGTCTGTCCACTTTAGTCTTTCCACTTTACTCTTTCCACTATAGTCTGTCCACTTTAGTCTGTCCAATTTAGTCTCTCCACTATAGTCTGTCCACTTTAGTCTTTTCACTATAGTCTGATAACTTTAGTCTTGTCCACTTTAGTCTTTCCACTACAGTCTCCACTTTATTCTGTCCAGTACAGTCTTTTCACTATAGTCTTTCCACTATTCTCTTTCCACTTTAGTCTTTCCACTATAGTCTCCACTTTATTCTGTCCACTACAGTCTTTCCACTATAGTCTTTCCACTATAGTCTGTCTGTTCACTTAGTCTTTCCACTTCAGTCTTTCCACTGTCTGTCCACTTTTGTCTTTCCACTTCAGTCTGTCCACTTTAGTCTGTCCACTTTAGTCTTTCTAGTTTCGTCATTTCCACTATCGTCTGTCCACTTTAGTCTTTCCACTTTAGTCTTTCCACTATAGTCTGTCCACTTTAGTCTGTCCACTTTAGTCTCTCCACTATAGTCTGTCCACTTTAGTCTTTCCACTATAGTCTTTCCACTATAGTTTGTCCACTTTAGTCTTTCCACTTTAGTCTTTCCACTTTAGTCTGTCCACTTTAGTCTTTCTACTATAGTCCGTCCACTTTAGTCTTTCCACTATTCTCTGTCCACTTTAGTCTTTCCACTATAGTCTCCACTTTAGTTTTTTCACTTTAGTCTGTCCACTTTAGTCTGTCCACTTTAGTCTTTCCACTTTAGTCTGTACACTTTAGTCTTTCCACTATAGTCTGTCCACTTTAGTCTTTCCACTATTCTCTTTCCACTTTAGTCTTTCCACTTCAGTCTTTCCACTTCAGTCTTTCCACTATAGTCTCCACTTTATTCTGTCCACTACAGTCTTTCCACTATAGTCTGTCTGTCCACTTAGTCTTTCCACTTCAGTCTTTCCACTAGAGTCTGTCCACTTTAGTCTTTCCACTTCAGTCTGTCCACTTTAGTCTGTCCACTTTAATCTTTCCACTTTCGTCATTTCCACTATCGTCTGTCCACTTTAGTCTTTCCACTTTAGTCTTTCCACTATAGTCTGTCCACTTTAGTCCGTCCACTTTAGTCTTTCCACTATTCTCTGTCCACTTTAGTCTTTCCACTATAGTCTCCACTTTAGTCTGTCCACTTAGTCTTTCCACTTCAGTCTTTCCACTATAGTCTGTCCACTCTAATCTTTCCACTTTATACTTTCCAATTTAGTCTCTCCACTTTAGTCTTTCCACTATAGTCTCCACTTTATTCTGTCCACTACAGTCTTTCCACTTTAGTCTTTCCACTATTCTCTGTCCACTTTAGTCTTTCCACTATAGTCTCCACTTTATTCTGTCCATTACAGTCCCTCCACTATAGTCTTTCCCCTATAGTCTGTCCACTTTCGTCTTTCTACTATTCTCTGTCCACTTTATTCTTTCCACTATACTCTCCACTTTATTCTGTCCACTACAGTCTTTCCACTATAGTCTGTCCACTTTAGTCTTTCCACTTTAGTCTTTCCACTTTAGTCTGTCCACTTTAGTCTTTCCACTATAGTCTGTCCACTTTAGTCTTTCCACTTTTGTTCCACTTCAGTCTTTCCACTAGAGTCTGTCCACTTTAGTCTTTCCACTTTAGTCTGTCCACTTTAGTCTGTCCACTTTAGTCTGTCCACTATAGTCTGTCCACTTTAGTCTGTCCACTATAGTCTGTCCACTTTAGTCTTTCCACTTTAGTCTGTACACTTTAGTCTTTCCACTATAGTCTTTCCACTATAGTTTGTCTACTTTAGTCTTTCCACTTTAGTCTGTCCACTTTAGTCTCTCCACTATAGTCTGTCCACTTTAGTCTTTACACTATAGTCTTTCCACTATAGTTTGTCCACTTTAGTCTTTCCACTTTAGTCTTTCCACTATAGTCTGTCCACTTTAGTCTTTCCACTATAGTCTGTCAACTTTAGTCTTTCCACTTTAGTCTTTCCACTTTAGTCTTTCCACTATAGTCTCCACTTTATTCTGTCCACTATAGTCTTTCCACTATAGTCGTTCCACTATACTATGTCTACTTTAGTCTTTCCACTTTAGTCTGTCCACTTTAGTCTGTCCACTTTAGTCTGTCCACTATAGTCTTTCCACTATAGTCTTTCCACTATAGTTTGTCCACTTTAGTCTTTCCACTTTAGTCTTTCCACTTTAGTCTGTCCACTTTAGTCTTTCCACTAAAGTCCGTCCACTTTAGTATTTCCACTATTCTCTGTCCACTTTAGTCTTTCCACTATAGTCTCCACTTTATTCTGTCAACTACAGTCTTTCCACTATAGCCTTTCCACTTTAGTCTGTCCACTTTAGTCTTTCCACTATAGTCTGTCCACTTTAGTCTTTCCACTTTAGTCTTTCCGCTTTAGTCTGTCCACTTAGTCTTTCGACTAGAGTCCGTCCACTTTAGTTTTTCCACTTTAGTCTGTCCACTTTAGTCTGTCCACTTTAGTCTTTCCACTTTAGTCTGTACACTTTAGTCTTTCCACTATAGTCTGTCCACTTTAGTCTTTCCACTATTCTCTGTCCACTTTAGTCTTTCCACCTTAGTCTTTCCACTATAGTCTCCACTTTATTCTGTCCACTACAGTCTTTCCTCTATAGTCTTTCCACTATAGTCTGTCTGTCCACTTAGTCTTTCGAACTTCAGTCTTTCCACTAGAGTCTGTCCACTTTAGTCTTTCCACTTCAGTCTGTCCACTTTAGTCTGTCCACTTTAATCTTTCCACTTTGGTCATTTCCACTATCGTCTGTCCACTTTAGTCTTTCCACTTTAGTCTTTCCACTATAGTCTGTCCACTTTAGTCCGTCCACTCTAGTCTTTCCACTATTCTCTGTCCACTTTAGTCTTTCCACTATAGTCTCCACTTTAGTCTGTCCACTACAGTCTTTCCACTATAGTCTTTCCACTATAGTCTGTCCACTCTAATCTTTCCACTTTAGACTTTCCAATTTAGTCTCTCCACTATAGTCTTTCCACTATAGTCTGTCCACTTTAGTCTTTCCACTATAGTCTCCACTTTATTCTGTCCACTACAGTCTCTCAACTATAGTCTTTCCCCTATAGTCTGTCCACTTTAGTCTTTCTACTATTCTCTGTCCACTTTATTCTTTCCACTATACTCTCCACTTTATTCTGTCCACTACAGTCTTCCCACTATAGTCTTTCCACTATAGTCTGTCCACTTTAGTCTTTCCAATATTCTCTGTCCACTTTAGTCTTTCCACTATAGTCTCCACTTTATTCTGTCCACTACAGTCTTTCCACTTTAGTCTTTCCACTATTCTGTGTCCACTTTAGTCTTTCCACTTTAGTCTTTCCACTATAGTCTCCACTTTATTCTGTCCACTACAGTCTCTCCACTATAGTCTTTCCCCTATAGTCTGTCCACTTTAGTCTTTCTACTATTTTCTGTCCACTATCTTCTTTCCACTATACTCTCCACTTTATTCTGTCCACTACAGTCTTTCCACTATAGTCTGTCCACTTTAGTCTTTCCACTTTAGTCTTTCCACTTTAGTCTGTCCACTTTAATCTTTCCACTATAGTCTGTCCACTTTAGTCTTTCCACTTTTGTTCCGCTTCAGTCTTTCCACTAGAGTCTGTCCACTTTAGTCTTTCCACTTTAGTCTGTCCACTTTAGTCTGTCCACTTTAGTCTGTCCACTATAGTCTGTCCACTTTAGTCTGTCCACTATAGTCTGTCCACTTTAGTCTTTCCACTTTAGTCTGTACACTTTAGTCTTTCCACTATAGTCTGTCCACTTTAGTCTTTCCACTATTCTCTGTCCACTTTAGTCTTTCCACTTAAGTCTTTCCACTATAGTCTCCACTTTATTCTGTCCACTACAGTCTTTCCACTATAGTCTTTCCACTATAGTTTGTCTACTTTAGTCTTTCCACTTTAGTCTCTCCACTATAGTCTGTCCACTTTAGTCTTTCCACTATAGTCTTTCCACTATAGTTTGTCCACTTTAGTCTTTCCACTTTAGTCTTTCCACTTTAGTCTGTCCACTTTAGTCTTTCCACTATAGTCCGTCCACTTTAGTCTTTCCACTATTCTCTGTCCACTTTAGTCTTTCCACTATAGTCTCCACTTTATTCTGTCAACTACAGTCTTTCCACTATAGTCTTTCCACTATAGTCTGTCCACTTTAGTCTTTCCACTTTAGACTTTCCACTTTAGTCTGTCCACTTTAGTCTTTCCACTATAGTCTGTCCACTTTAGTCTTTCCACTTTAGTTTTTCCGCTTTAGTCTGTCCACTTAGTCTTTCGACTAGAGTCTGTCCACTTTAGTTTTTCCACTTTAGTCTGTCCACTTTAGTCTGTCCACTTTAGTCTTTCCACTTTAGTCTGTACACTTTAGTCTTTCCACTATAGTCTGTCCACTTTAGTCTTTCCACTATTCTCTGTCCACTTTAGTCTTTCCACTTTAGTCTTTCCACTATAGTCTCCACTTTATTCTGTCCACTACAGTCTTTCCACTATAGTCTTTCCACTATAGTCTGTCTGTTCACTTAGTCTTTCCACTTCAGTCTTTCCACTAGAGTCTGTCCACTTTAGTCTTTCCACTTCAGTCTGTCCACTTTAGTCTGTCCACTTTAGTCTTTCCACTTTCGTCCTTTCCACTATCGTCTGTCCACTTTAGTCTTTCCACTTTAGTCTTTCCACTATAGTCTGTCCACTTTAGTCTGTCCACTTTAGTCTCTCCACTATAGTCTGTCCACTTTAGTCTTTCCACTTTAGTCTTTCCACTTTAGTCTGTCCACTTTAGTCTTTCCACTATAGTCCGTCCACTTTAGTCTTTCCACTATTCTCTGTCCACTTTAGTCTTTCCACTATAGTCTCCACTTTATTCTGTCAACTACAGTCTTTCCACTATAGTCTTTCCACTATAGTCTGTCCACTTTAGTCTGTCCACTTTAGTCTTTCCACTTTAGTCTGTACACTTTAGTCTTTCCACTATAGTCTGTCCACTTTAGTCTTTCCACTATTCTCTGTCCACTTTAGTCTTTCCACTTTAGTCTTTCCACTACAGTCTCCACTTTATTCTGTCCACTACAGTCTTTCCACTATAGTCTTTCCACTATAGTCTGTCTGTTCACTTAGTCTTTCCACTTCAGTCTTTCCACTTTAGTCTTTCCACTTTAGTCTTTCCACTATAGTCGGTCCACTTTAGTCTTTCCACTATTCTCTGTCCACTTTAGTCTTTCCACTTTAGTCTTTCCACTATAGTCTCCACTTTATTCTGTCCACTACAGTCTTTCCTTTATAGTCTGTCTGTCCACTTAGTCTTTCCACTTCAGTCTTTCCACTAGAGTCTGTCCACTTTAGTCTTTCCACTTCAGTCTGTCCACTTTAGTGTGTCCACTTTAATCTTTCCACTTTCGTCATTTCCACTATCGTCTGTCCACTTTAGTCTTTCCACTTTAGTCTTTCCACTATAGTCTGTCCACTTTAGTCCGTCCACTTTATTCTTTCCACTATTCTCTGTCCACTTTAGTCTTTCCACTATAGTCTCCACTTTAGTCTGTCCACTACAGTCTTTCCACTATAGTCTTTCCACTATAGTCTGTCCACTCTAATCTTTCCACTTTAGACTTTCCACTTTAGTCTCTCCACTATAGTCTCCACTTTATTCTGTCCACTACAGTCTCTCAACTATAGTCTTTCCCCTATAGTCTGTCCACTTTAGTCTTTCTACTATTCTCTGTCCACTTTATTCTTTCCACTATACTCTCCACTTTATTCTGTCCACTACAGTCTTCCCACTATAGTCTTTCCACTGTGGTCCGTCCACTTTAGTCTTTCCACTATTCTCTGTCCACTCTAGTCTTTCCAATATAGTCTCCACTTTATTCTGTCCACTACAGTCTTTCCACTATAGTCTTTCCACTATAGTCCGTCCACTTTAGTCTTTCCACTATAGTCTCCACTTTATTCTGTCCACTACAGTCTTTCCACTTTAGTCTTTCCACCATTCTCTGTCCACTTTAGTCTTTCCACTTTAGTCTTTCCACTATAGTCTCCACTTTATTCTGTCCACTACAGTCTCTCCAGTATAGTCTTTCCCCTATAGTCTGTCCACTTTATTCTTTCTACTATTCTCTGTCCACTTTATTCTTTCCACTATACTCTCCACTTTATTCTGTCCACTACAGTCTTTCCACTATAGTCTGTCTGTCCACTTAGTCTTTCCACTTCAGTCTTTCCACTAGAGTCTGTCCACTTTAGTCTTTCCACTTCAGTCTGTCCACTTTAGTGTGTCCACTTTAATCTTTCCACTTTCGTCATTTCCACTATCGTCTGTCCACTTTAGTCTTTCCACTTTAGTCTTTCCACTATAGTCTGTCCACTTTAGTCCGTCCACTTTATTCTTTCCACTATTCTCTGTCCACTTTAGTCTTTCCACTATAGTCTCCACTTTAGTCTGTCCACTACAGTCTTTCCACTATAGTCTTTCCACTATAGTCTGTCCACTCTAATCTTTCCACTTTAGACTTTCCACTTTAGTCTCTCCACTATAGTCTCCACTTTATTCTGTCCACTACAGTCTCTCAACTATAGTCTTTCCCCTATAGTCTGTCCACTTTAGTCTTTCTACTATTCTCTGTCCACTTTATTCTTTCCACTATACTCTCCACTTTATTCTGTCCACTACAGTCTTCCCACTATAGTCTTTCCACTGTAGTCCGTCCACTTTAGTCTTTCCACTATTCTCTGTCCACTCTAGTCTTTCCAATATAGTCTCCACTTTATTCTGTCCACTACAGTCTTTCCACTATAGTCTTTCCACTATAGTCCGTCCACTTTAGTCTTTCCACTATAGTCTCCACTTTATTCTGTCCACTACAGTCTTTCCACTTTAGTCTTTCCACCATTCTCTGTCCACTTTAGTCTTTCCACTTTAGTCTTTCCACTATAGTCTCCACTTTATTCTGTCCACTACAGTCTCTCCAGTATAGTCTTTCCCCTATAGTCTGTCCACTTTATTCTTTCTACTATTCTCTGTCCACTTTATTCTTTCCACTATACTCTCCACTTTATTCTGTCCACTACAGTCTTTCCACTATAGTCTGTCCACTTTAGTCTTTCCACTTTAGTCTTTCCACTTTAGTCTGTCCACTTTAGTCTTTCCACTATAGTCTGTCCACTTTAGTCTTTCCACTTTAGTCAGTCCACTTTAGTCTTTCCACTATAGCCTGTCCACTTTAGTCTTTCCACTTTTGTTCCACTTCAGTCTTTCCACTAGAGTCTGTCCACTTTAGTCTTTCCACTTTAGTCTGTCCACTTTAGTCTTTCCACTTTAGTCTGTCCACTTTAGTCTTTCCACTATAGTCCGTCCACTTTAGTCTTTCCACTATTCTCTGTCCACTTTAGTCTTTCCACTATATTCTCCACTTTATTCTGTCAACTACAGTCTTTCCACTATAGTCTTTCCACTATAGTCAGTCCACTTTAGTCTTTCCACTTTAGACTTCCCACTTTAGTCTGTCCACTTTAGTCTTTCCACTATAGTCTGTCCACTTTAGTCTTTCCACTTTAGTCTTTCCGCTTGAGTCTGTCCACTTAGTCTTTCGACTAGAGTCTGTCCACTTTAGTTTTTCCACTTTAGTCTGTCCACTTTAGTCTTTCCACTTTAGTCTGTACACTTTCGTCATTTCCACTATCGTCTGTCCACTTTAGTCTTTCCACTTTACTCTTTCCACTATAGTCTGTCCACTTTAGTCTGTCCCCTTTAGTCTCTCCACTATAGTCTGTCCACTTTAGTCTTTACACTATAGTCTGATAACTTTAGTCTTGTCCACTTTAGTCTTTCCACTACAGTCTCCACTTTATTCTGTCCACTACAGTCTTTTCACTATAGTCTTTCCACTATTCTCTGTCCACTTTAGTCTTTCCACTATAGTCTCCACTTTATTCTGTCCACTACAGTCTTTCCACTATAGTCTTTCCACTATAGTCTGTCTGTTCACTTAGTCTTTCCACTTCAGTCTTTCATCTGTCTGTCCACTTTTGTCTTTCCACTTTAGTCTTTCCACTATAGTCTGTCCACTTTAGTCTTTCTACTATAGTCCGTCCACTTTAGTCTTTCCACTATTCTCTGTCCACTTTAGTCTTTCCACTATAGTCTCCACTTTATTCTGTCAACTACAGTCTTTCCACTATAGTCTTTCCACTATAGTCTGTCCACTTTAGTCTTTCCACTTTAGACTTTCCACTTTAGTCTGTCCACTTTAGTCTTTCCACTATAGTCTGTCCACTTTAGTCTTTCCACTTTAGTCTTTCCGCTTTAGTCTGTCCACTTAGTCTTTCGACTAGAGTCTGTCCACTTTAGTTTTTCCACTTTAGTCTGTCCACTTTAGTCTTTCCACTTTAGTCTTTCCACTATAGTCTTTCCACTATAGTTTGTCCACTTTAGTCTTTCCACTTTAGTCTTTCCACTTTAGTCTTTCCACTATAGTCTGTCCACTTTAGTCTGTCCACTTTAGTCTCTCCACTATAGTCTGTCCACTTTAGTCTTTCCACTATAGTCTTTCCACTATAGTTTGTCCACTTTAGTCTTTCCACTTTAGTCTTTCCACTTTAGTCTGTCCACTTTAGTCTTTCTACTATAGTCCGTCCACTTTAGTCTTTCCACTATTCTCTGTCCACTTTAGTCTTTCCACTATAGTCTCCACTTTATTCTGTCAACTACAGTCTTTCCACTATAGTCTTTCCACTATAGTCTGTCCACTTTAGGCTTTCCACTTTAGACTTTCCACTTTAGTCTGTCCACTTTAGTCTTTCCACTATAGTCTGTCCACTTTAGTCTTTCCACTTTAGTCTTTCCGCTTTAGTCTGTCCACTTAGTCTTTCGACTAGAGTCTGTCCACTTTAGTTTTTCCACTTTAGTCTGTCCACTTTAGTCTTTCCACTTTAGTCTTTCCACTTTAGTCTGTACACTTTAGTGTTTCCACTATAGTCTGTCCACTTTAGTCTTTCCACTATTCTCTGTCCACTTTAGTCTTTCCACTTTAGTCTTTCCACTATAGTCTCCACTTTATTCTGTCCACTACAGTCTTTCCACTATAGTCTTTCCACTATGGTCTGTCTGTTCACTTAGTCTTTCCACGTCAGTCTTTCCACTAGAGTCTGTCCACTTTAGTCTTTCCACTTCAGTGTGTCCACTTTAGTCTGTCCACTTTAGTCTTTCCACTTTCGTCATTTCCACTATCGTCTGTCCACTTTAGTCTTTCCACTTTAGTCTTTCCACTATAGTCTGTCCACTTTAGTCTGTCCACTTTAGTCTCTCCACTATAGTCTGTCCACTTTTGTCTTTCCACTATAGTCTGATAACTTTAGTCTTTCCACTTTAGTCTTTCCACTTTAATCTATCCACTACAGTCTCCACTTTATTCTGTCCACTACAGTCTTTCCACTATAGTCTTTCCACTATAGTTTGTCCACTTTAGTCTTTCCACTTTAGTCTTTCCACTTTAGTCTGTCCACTTTAGTCTTTCCACTATAGTCTGTCCACTTTAGTCTTTCCACTATTCTCTGTCCACTTTAGTCTTTCCACTATAGTCTCCACTTCATTCTGTCAACTACAGTCTTTCTACTATAGTCTTTCCACTATAGTCTGTCCACTTTAGTCTTTCCACTTTAGACTTTCCACTTTAGTCTGTCCACTTTAGTCTTTCCACTATAGTCGGTCCACTTTAGTCTTTCCACTTTAGTCTTTCCACTAGAGTCTGTCCACTTTAGTTTTTTCACTTTAGTCTGTCCACTTTAGTCTGTCCACTTTAGTCTTTCCACTTTATTCTGTACACTTTAGTCTTTCCACTATAGTCTGTCCACTTTAGTCTTTCCACTATTCTCTGTCCACTTTAGTCTTTCCACTTTAGTCTTTCCACTATAGTCTCCACTTTATTCTGTCCACTACAGTCTTTCCACTATAGTCTTTCCACAATAGTCTGTCTGTCCACTTAGTTTTTCCACTTCAGTCTTTCCACTAGAGTCTGTCCACTTTAGTCTTTCCACTTCAGTCTGTCCACTTTAGTCTGTCCACTTTAATCTTTCCACTTTCGTCATTTCCACTATCGTCTGTCCACTTTAGTCTTTCCACTTTAGTCTTTCCACTATAGTCTGTCCACTTTAGTCCGTCCGCTTTAGTCTTTCCACTATTCTCTGTCCACTTTAGTCTTTCCACTATAGTCTCCACTTTAGTCTGTCCACTACAGGCTTTCCACTATAGTCTTTCCACTATAGTCTGTCCACTCTAATCTTTCCACTTTAGACTTTCCACTTTAGTCTCTCCACTATAGTCTTTCCACTATAGTCTGTCCACTTTAGTCTTTCGACTTTAGTCTTTCCACTATAGTCTCCACTTTATTCTGTCCACTACAGTCTCTCAACTATAGTCTTTCCCCTATAGTCTGTCCACTTTAGTCTTTCTACTATTCTCTGTCCACTTTATTCTTTCCACTATACTCTCCACTTTATTCTGTCCACTACAGTCTTCCCACTATAGTCTTTCCACTATAGTCCGTCCACTTTAGTCTTTCCACTATTCTCTGTCCACTTTAGTCTTTCCAATGTAGTCTCCACTTTATTCTGTCCACTACAGTCTTTCCACTATAGTCTTTCCACTATAGTCCGTCCACTTTAGTCTTTCCACTTTAGTCTTTCCACTATAGTCTCCACTTTATTCTGTCCACTACAGTCTTTCCACTTTAGTCTTTCCACTATTCTCTGTCCACTTTAGTCTTTCCACTTTAGTCTTTCCACTATAGTCTCCACTTTATTATGTCCACTACAGTCTCTCCACTATAGTCTTCCCCTATAGTCTGTCCACTTTAGTCTTTCTACTATTCTCTGTCCACTTTATTCTTTCCACTATACTCTCCACTTTATTCTGTCCACTACAGTCTTTCCACTATAGTCTGTCCAATTTAGTCTTTCCATTTTAGTCTTTCCACTTTAGTCTGTCCACTTTAGTCTTTCCACTATAGTCTGTCCACTTTAGTCTTTCCACTTTTGTTCCACTTCAGTCTTTCCACTAGAGTCTGTCCACTTTAGTCTTTCCACTTTAGTCTGTCCACTTTAGTCTTTCCACTTTAGTCAGTCCACTTTAGTCTTTCCACTGTTGTTCCACTTCAGTCTTTCCTCTAGAATCTGTCCACTTTAGTCTTTCCACTTTAGTCTGTCCACTTTAGTCTTTCCACTTTAGTCAGTCCACTTTAGTCTTTCCACTATAGTCTGTCCACTTTAGTCTGTCCACTTTAGTCTTTCCACTATAGTCTGTCCACTTTAGTCTTTCCACTTTTGTTCCGCTTCAGTCTTTCCACTAGAGTCTGTCCACTTTAGTCTTTCCACTTTAGTCTGTCCACTTTAGTCTTTCCACTTTAGTCTGTCCACTTTAGTCTTTCCACTATAGTCCGTCCACTTTAGTCTTTCCACTATTCTCTGTCCACTTTAGTCTTTCCACTATATTCTCCACTTTATTCTGTCAACTACAGTCTTTCCACTATAGTCTTTCCACTATAGTCAGTCCACTTTAGTCTTTCCACTTTATACTTTCCACTTTAGTCTGTCCACTTTAATCTTTCCACCATAGTCTGTCCACTTTAGTCTTTCCACTTTAGTCTTTCCGCTTTAGTCTGTCCACTTAGTCTTTCGACTAGAGTCTGTCCACTTTAGTTTTTCCACTTTAGTCTGTTCACTTTAGTCTTTCCACTTTAGTCTGTACACTTTCGTCATTTCCACTATCGTCTGTCCACTTTAGTCTTTCCACTTTACTCTTTCCACTATAGTCTGTCCACTTTAGTCTGTCCACTTTAGTCTCTCCACTATAGTCTGTCCACTTTAGTCTTTTCACTATAGTCTGATAACTTTAGTCTTTCCACTTTAGTCTTTCCACTACAGTCTCCACTTTAGTCTGTCCACTACAGTCTTTCCACTATAGTCTTTCCACTATTCTCTGTCCACTTTAGTCTTTCCACTTTAGTCTTTCCACTATAGTGTCCACTTTATTCTGTCCACTACAGTCTTTCCACTATAGTCTTTCCACTATAGTCTGTCTGTTCACTTAGTCTTTCCACTTCAGTCTTTCCACTAGAGTCTGTCCACTTTTGTCTTTCCACTTCAGTCTGTCCACTTTAGTCTGTCCACTTTAGTCTTTCTAGTTTCGTCATTTCCACTATCGTCTGTCCACTTTAGTCTTTCCACTTTAGTCTTTCCACTATAGTCTGTCCACTTTAGTCTGTCCACTTTAGTCTCTCCACTATAGTCTGTCCACTTTAGTCTTTCCACTATAGTCTGATAACTTTAGTCTTTCCACTTTAGTCTTTCCACTTTAGTCTTTCCACTACAGTCTCCACTTTATTCTGTCCACTACAGTCTTTCAACTATAGTCTTTCCACTATAGTTTGTCAAGTTTAGTCTTTCCACTTTAGTCTTTCCACTTTAGTCTGTCCACTTTAGTCTTTCCACTATAGTCTGTCCACTTTAGTCTTTCCACTATTCTCTGTCCACTTTAGTCTTTCCACTATAGTCTCCACTTTATTCTGTCAACTACAGTCTTTCTACTATAGTCTTTCCACTATAGTCTGTCCACTTTAGTCTTTCCACTTTCGTCATTTCCACTATCGTCTGTCCACTTTAGTCTTTCCACTATGGTCTCCACTTTATTCTTTCCACTACAGTCTTTCCACTATAGTCTTTCCACTATAGTCTGTCTGTCCACTTAGTCTTTCCACTTCAGTCTTTCCACTAGAGTCTGTCCACTTTAGTCTTTCCACTTCAGTCTGTCCACTTTAGTCTGTCCACTTTAATCTTTCCACTTTCGTCATTTCCACTATCGTCTGTCCACTTTAGTCTTTCCACTTTAGTCTTTCCACTATTCTCTGTCCACTTTAGTCTTTCCACTTTAGTCTTTCCACTATAGTCTCCACTTTATTCTGTCCACTACAGTCTTTCCACTATAGTCTTTCCACTATGGTCTGTCTGTTCACTTAGTCTTTCCACGTCAGTCTTTCCACTAGAGTCTGTCCACTTTAGTCTTTCCACTTCAGTGTGTCCACTTTAGTCTGTCCACTTTAGTCTTTCCACTTTCGTCATTTCCACTATCGTCTGTCCACTTTAGTCTTTCCACTTTAGTCTTTCCACTATAGTCTGTCCACTTTAGTCTGTCCACTTTAGTCTCTCCACTATAGTCTGTCCACTTTTGTCTTTCCACTATAGTCTGATAACTTTAGTCTTTCCACTTTAGTCTTTCCACTTTAATCTATCCACTACAGTCTCCACTTTATTCTGTCCACTACAGTCTTTCCACTATAGTCTTTCCACTATAGTTTGTCCACTTTAGTCTTTCCACTTTAGTCTTTCCACTTTAGTCTGTCCACTTTAGTCTTTCCACTATAGTCTGTCCACTTTAGTCTTTCCACTATTCTCTGTCCACTTTAGTCTTTCCACTATAGTCTCCACTTCTTTCTGTCAACTACAGTCTTTCTACTATAGTCTTTCCACTATAGTCTGTCCACTTTAGTCTTTCCACTTTAGACTTTCCACTTTAGTCTGTCCACTTTAGTCTTTCCACTATAGTCGGTCCACTTTAGTCTTTCCACTTTAGTCTTTCCACTAGAGTCTGTCCACTTTAGTTTTTTCACTTTAGTCTGTCCACTTTAGTCTGTCCACTTTAGTCTTTCCACTTTATTCTGTACACTTTAGTCTTTCCACTATAGTCTGTCCACTTTAGTCTTTCCACTATTCTCTGTCCACTTTAGTCTTTCCACTTTAGTCTTTCCACTATAGTCTCCACTTTATTCTGTCCACTACAGTCTTTCCACTATAGTCTTTCCACAATAGTCTGTCTGTCCACTTAGTTTTTCCACTTCAGTCTTTCCACTAGAGTCTGTCCACTTTAGTCTTTCCACTTCAGTCTGTCCACTTTAGTCTGTCCACTTTAATCTTTCCACTTTCGTCATTTCCACTATCGTCTGTCCACTTTAGTCTTTCCACTTTAGTCTTTCCACTATAGTCTGTCCACTTTAGTCCGTCCGCTTTAGTCTTTCCACTATTCTCTGTCCACTTTAGTCTTTCCACTATAGTCTCCACTTTAGTCTGTCCACTACAGGCTTTCCACTATAGTCTTTCCACTATAGTCTGTCCACTCTAATCTTTCCACTTTAGACTTTCCACTTTAGTCTCTCCACTATAGTCTTTCCACTATAGTCTGTCCACTTTAGTCTTTCGACTTTAGTCTTTCCACTATAGTCTCCACTTTATTCTGTCCACTACAGTCTCTCAACTATAGTCTTTCCCCTATAGTCTGTCCACTTTAGTCTTTCTACTATTCTCTGTCCACTTTATTCTTTCCACTATACTCTCCACTTTATTCTGTCCACTACAGTCTTCCCACTATAGTCTTTCCACTATAGTCCGTCCACTTTAGTCTTTCCACTATTCTCTGTCCACTTTAGTCTTTCCAATGTAGTCTCCACTTTATTCTGTCCACTACAGTCTTTCCACTATAGTCTTTCCACTATAGTCCGTCCACTTTAGTCTTTCCACTTTAGTCTTTCCACTATAGTCTCCACTTTATTCTGTCCACTACAGTCTTTCCACTTTAGTCTTTCCACTATTCTCTGTCCACTTTAGTCTTTCCACTTTAGTCTTTCCACTATAGTCTCCACTTTATTATGTCCACTACAGTCTCTCCACTATAGTCTTCCCCTATAGTCTGTCCACTTTAGTCTTTCTACTATTCTCTGTCCACTTTATTCTTTCCACTATACTCTCCACTTTATTCTGTCCACTACAGTCTTTCCACTATAGTCTGTCCAATTTAGTCTTTCCATTTTAGTCTTTCCACTTTAGTCTGTCCACTTTAGTCTTTCCACTATAGTCTGTCCACTTTAGTCTTTCCACTTTTGTTCCACTTCAGTCTTTCCACTAGAGTCTGTCCACTTTAGTCTTTCCACTTTAGTCTGTCCACTTTAGTCTTTCCACTTTAGTCAGTCCACTTTAGTCTTTCCACTGTTGTTCCACTTCAGTCTTTCCTCTAGAATCTGTCCACTTTAGTCTTTCCACTTTAGTCTGTCCACTTTAGTCTTTCCACTTTAGTCAGTCCACTTTAGTCTTTCCACTATAGTCTGTCCACTTTAGTCTGTCCACTTTAGTCTTTCCACTATAGTCTGTCCACTTTAGTCTTTCCACTTTTGTTCCGCTTCAGTCTTTCCACTAGAGTCTGTCCACTTTAGTCTTTCCACTTTAGTCTGTCCACTTTAGTCTTTCCACTTTAGTCTGTCCACTTTAGTCTTTCCACTATAGTCCGTCCACTTTAGTCTTTCCACTATTCTCTGTCCACTTTAGTCTTTCCACTATATTCTCCACTTTATTCTGTCAACTACAGTCTTTCCACTATAGTCTTTCCACTATAGTCAGTCCACTTTAGTCTTTCCACTTTATACTTTCCACTTTAGTCTGTCCACTTTAATCTTTCCACCATAGTCTGTCCACTTTAGTCTTTCCACTTTAGTCTTTCCGCTTTAGTCTGTCCACTTAGTCTTTCGACTAGAGTCTGTCCACTTTAGTTTTTCCACTTTAGTCTGTTCACTTTAGTCTTTCCACTTTAGTCTGTACACTTTCGTCATTTCCACTATCGTCTGTCCACTTTAGTCTTTCCACTTTACTCTTTTCACTATAGTCTGTCCACTTTATTCTGTCCACTTTAGTCTCTCCACTATAGTCTGTCCACTTTAGTCTTTTCACTATAGTCTGATAACTTTAGTCTTTCCACTTTAGTCTTTCCACTACAGTCTCCACTTTAGTCTGTCCACTACAGTCTTTCCACTATAGTCTTTCCACTATTCTCTGTCCACTTTAGTCTTTCCACTTTAGTCTTTCCACTATAGTGTCCACTTTATTCTGTCCACTACAGTCTTTCCACTATAGTCTTTCCACTATAGTCTGTCTGTTCACTTAGTCTTTCCACTTCAGTCTTTCCACTAGAGTCTGTCCACTTTTGTCTTTCCACTTCAGTCTGTCCACTTTAGTCTGTCCACTTTAGTCTTTCTAGTTTCGTCATTTCCACTATCGTCTGTCCACTTTAGTCTTTCCACTTTAGTCTTTCCACTATAGTCTGTCCACTTTAGTCTGTCCACTTTAGTCTCTCCACTATAGTCTGTCCACTTTAGTCTTTCCACTATAGTCTGATAACTTTAGTCTTTCCACTTTAGTCTTTCCACTTTAGTCTTTCCACTACAGTCTCCACTTTATTCTGTCCACTACAGTCTTTCCACTATAGTCTTTCCACTATAGTTTGTCAAGTTTAGTCTTTCCACTTTAGTCTTTCCACTTTAGTCTGTCCACTTTAGTCTTTCCACTATAGTCTGTCCACTTTAGTCTTTCCACTATTCTCTGTCCACTTTAGTCTTTCCACTATAGTCTCCACTTTATTCTGTCAACTACAGTCTTTCTACTATAGTCTTTCCACTATAGTCTGTCCACTTTAGTCTTTCCACTTTCGTCATTTCCACTATCGTCTGTCCACTTTAGTCTTTCCACTATGGTCTCCACTTTATTCTTTCCACTACAGTCTTTCCACTATAGTCTTTCCACTATAGTCTGTCTGTCCACTTAGTCTTTCCACTTCAGTCTTTCCACTAGAGTCTGTCCACTTTAGTCTTTCCACTTCAGTCTGTCCACTTTAGTCTGTCCACTTTAATCTTTCCACTTTCGTCATTTCCACTATCGTCTGTCCACTTTAGTCTTTCCACTTTAGTCTTTCCACTATAGTCTGTCCACTTTAGTCGGTCCACTTTAGTCTTTCCACTATTCTCTGTCCACTTTAGTCTTTCCACTATAGTCTCCACTTTAGCCTGTCCACTACAGTCTTTCCACTATAGTCTTTCCACTATAGTCTGTCCACTCTAATCTTTCCACTTTAGACTTTCCACTTTAGTCTCTCCACTATAGTCTTTCCACTATAGTCTGTCCACTTTAGTCTTTCCACTTTAGTCTTTCCACTATAGTCTCCACTTTATTCTGTCCACTACAGTCTCTCAACTATAGTCTTTCCCCTATAGTCTGTCCACTTTAGTCTTTCTACTATTCTCTGTCCACTTTATTCTTTCCACTATACTCTCTATTCTGTCCACTACAGTCTTCCCACTATAGTCTTTCCACTATAGTCTGTCCACTTTAGTCTTTCCACTTTAGTCTTTCCACTATAGTCTCCACTTTATTCTGTCCACTACAGTCTTTCCACTTTAGTCTTTCCACTATTCTCTGTCCACTTTAGTCTTTCCACTTTAGTCTTTCCACTATAGTCTCCACTTTATTCTGTCCACTACAGTCTCTCCACTATAGTCTTTCCCCTATAGTCTGTCCACTTTAGTCTTTCTACTATTCTCTGTCCACTTTATTCTTTCCACTATACTCTCCACTTTATTCTGTCCACTACAGTCTTTCCACTATAGTCTGTCCACTTTAGTCTTTCCACTTTAGTCTTTCCACTTTAGTCTGTCCACTTTAGTCTGTCAACTTTAGTCTTTCCACTTTAGTCTGTACACTTTAGTCTTTCCACTATAGTCTGTCCACTTTAGTCTTTCCACTATTCTCTCTCCACTTTAGTCTTTCCACTTTAGTCTTTCCACTATAGTCTCCACTTTATTCTGTCCACTACAGTCTTTCCACTATAGTCTGTCTGTCCACTTAGTCTTTCCACTTCAGTCTTTCCACTAGAGTCTGTCCACTTTAGTCTTTCCACTTCAGTCTGTCCACTTTAGTCTGTCCACTTTAAGCTTTCCACTTTCGTCATTTCCACTATCGTCTGTCCACTTTAGTCTTTCCACTTTAGTCTTTCCGCTATAGTCTGTCCACTTTAGTCCGTCCACTTTAGTCTTTCCACTATTCTCTGTCCACTTTAGTCTTTCCACTATAGTCTCCACTTTAGTCTGTCCACTACAGTCTTTCCACTATAGTCTTTCCACTATAGTCTGTCCACTCTAATCTTTCCACTTTAGACTTTCCACTTTAGTCTCTCCACTATAGTCTTTCCACTATAGTCTGTCCACTTTAGTCTTTCCACTTTAGTCTTTCCTCTATAGTCTCCACTTTATTCTGTCCACTACAGTCTCTCAACTATAGTCTTTCCCCTATAGTCTGTCCACTTTAGTCTTTCTACTATTCTCTGTCCACTTTATTCTTTCCACTATACTCTCCACTTTATTCTGTCCACTACAGTCTTCCCACTATAGTCTTTCCACTATAGTCCGTCCACTTTAGTCTTTCCACTATTCTCTGTCCACTTTAGTCTTTCCAATATAGTCTCCACTTTATTCTGTCCACTACAGTCTTTCCACTATAATCTTTCCACTATAGTCTGTCCACTTTAGTCTTTCCACTTTAGTCTTTCCACTATAGTCTCCACTTTATTCTGTCCACTACAGTCTTTCCACTTTAGTCTTTCCACTATTCTCTGTCCACTTTAGTCTTTCCACTTTAGTCTTTCCACTATAGTCTCCACTTTATTCTGTCCACTACAGTCTCTCCACTATAGTCTTTCCTCTATAGTCTGTCCACTTTAGTCTTTCTACTATTCTCTGTCCACTTTATTCTTTCCACTATACTCTCCACTTTACTCTGTCCACTACAGTCTTTCCACTATAGTCTGTCCACTTTAGTCTTTCCACTTTAGTCTTTCCACTTTAGTCTGTCCACTTTAGTCTTTCCACTATAGTCTGTCCACTTTAGTCTTTCCACTTTTGTTCCACTTCAGTCTTTCCACTAGAGTCTGTCCACTTTAGTCTTTCCACTTTAGTCTGTCCACTTTAGTCTTTCCACTTTAGTCAGTCCACTTTAGTCTTTCCACTTTTGTTCCACTTCAGTCTTTCCACTAGAATCTGTCCACTTTAGTCTTTCCACTTTAGTCTGTCCACTTTAGTCTTTCCACTTTAGTCAGTCCACTATAGTCTTTCCACTATAGTCTGTCCACTTTAGTCTGTCCACTTTAGTCTTTCCACTATAGTCTGTCCACTTTAGTCTTTCCACTTTTGTTCCACTTCAGTCTTTCCACTAGAGTCTGTCCACTTTAGTCTTTCCACTTTAGTCTGTCCACTTTAGTCTTTCCACTTTAGTCTGTCCACTTTACTCTTTCCACTATAGTCCGTCCACTTTAGTCTTTCCACTATTCTCTGTCCACTTTAGTCTTTCCACTATATTCTCCACTTTATTCTGTCAACTACAGTCTTTCCACTATAGTCTTTCCACCATAGTCAGTCCACTTTAGTCTTTCCACTTTTGTCTTTCCGCTTTAGTCTGTCCACTTAGTCTTTCGACTAGAGTCTGTCCACTTTAGTTTTTCCACTTTAGTCTGTCCACTTTAGTCTTTCCACTTTAGTCTTTACACTTTCGTCATTTCCACTATCGTCTGTCCACTTTAGTCTTTCCACTTTACTCTTTCCACTATAGTCTGTCCACTTTCGTCTGTCCACTTTAGTCTCTCCACTATAGTCTGTCCACTTTAGTCTTTTTACTATAGTCTGATAACTTTAGTCTTTCCACTTTAGTCTTTCCACTACAGTCTCCACTTTATTCTGTCCACTACAGTCTTTCCACTATAGTCTTTCCACTATCCTCTGGCCACTTTAGTCTTTCCACTTTAGTCTTTCCACTATAGTCTCCACTTTATTCTGTCCACTACAGTCTTTCCACTATAGTCTTTCCACTATAGTCTGTCTGTTCACTTAGTCTTTCCACTTCAGTCTTTCCACTAGAGTCTGTCCACTTTTGTCTTTCCACTTCAGTCTGTCCACTTTAGTCTGTCCACTTTAGTCTTTCTAGTTTCGTCATTTCCACTATCGTCTGTCCACTTTAGTCTTTCCACTTTAGTCTTTCCACTATAGTCTGTCCACTTTAGTCTGTCCACTTTAGTCTTTCCACTATTCTCTGTCCACTTTAGTCTTTCCACTATAGTCTCCACTTTATTCTGTCAACTACAGTCTTTCTACAATAGTCTTTCCACTATAGTCTGTCCACTTTAGTCTTTCCACTTTCGTCATTTTTACTATCGTCTGTCCACTTTAGTCTTTCCACTATAGTCTCCACTTTATTCTGTCCACTACAGTCTTTCCACTATAGTCTTTCCACTATAGTCTGTCTGTCCACTTAGTCTTTCCACTTCAGTCTTTCCACTAGAGTCTGTCCACTTTAGTCTTTCCACTTCAGTCTGTCCACTTTAGTCTTTCCACTTCAGTCTGTCCACTTTAGTCTGTCCACTTTAATCTTTCCACTTTCGTCATTTCCACTATCGTCTGTCCACTTTAGTCTTTCCACTTTAGTCTTTCCACTATAGTCTGTCCACTTTAGTCCGTCCACTTTAGTCTTTCCACTATTCTCTGTCCACTTTAGTCTTTCCACTATAGTCTCCACTTTAGCCTGTCCACTACAGTCTTTCCACTATAGTCTTTCGACTATAGTCTGTCCACTCTAATCTTTCCACTTTAGACTTTCCACTTTAGTCTCTCCACTATAGTCTTTCCACTATAGTCTGTCCACTTTAGTCTTTCCACTTTAGTCTTTCAACTATAGTCTCCACTTTATTCTGTCCACTACAGTCTCTCAACTATAGTCTTTCCCCTATAGTCTGTCCACTTTAGTCTTTCTACTATTCTCTGTCCACTTTATTCTTTCCACTATACTCTCCACTTTATTCTGTCCACTACAGTCTTCCCACTATAGTCTTTCCACTATAGTCTGTCCACTTTAGTCTTTCCACTTTAGTCTTTCCACTTTAGTCTGTCCACTTTAGTCTTTCCACTTTAGTCAGTCCACTTTAGTCTTTCCACTTTTGTTCCACTTCAGTCTTTCCACTAGAATCTGTCCACTTTAGTCTTTCCACTTTAGTCTGTCCACTTTAGTCTTTCCACTTTAGTCAGTCCACTTTAGTCTTTCCACTATAGTCTGTCCACTTTAGTCTGTCCACTTTAGTCTTTCCATTATAGTCTGTCCACTTTAGTCTTTCCACTTTTGTTCCACTTCAGTCTTTCCACTATAGTCTGTCCACTTTAGTCTTTCCACTTTAGTCTTTCCACTTTAGTCTGTCCACTTTAGTCTTTCCACTATAGTCTGTCCACTTTAGTCTTTCCACTTTTGTTCCACTTCAGTCTTTCCACTAGAGTCTGTCCACTTTAGTCTTTCCACTTTAGTCTGTCCACTTTAGTCTTTCCACTTTAGTCAGTCCACTTTAGTCTTTCCACTTTTGTTCCACTTCAGTCTTTCCACTAGAATCTGTCCACTTTAGTCTTTCCACTTTAGTCTGTCCACTTTAGTCTTTCCACTTTAGTCAGTCCACTATAGTCTTTCCACTATAGTCTGTCCACTTTAGTCTGTCCACTTTAGTCTTTCCACTATAGTCTGTCCACTTTAGTCTTTCCACTTTTGTTCCACTTCAGTCTTTCCACTAGAGTCTGTCCACTTTAGTCTTTCCACTTTAGTCTGTCCACTTTAGTCTTTCCACTTTAGTCTGTCCACTTTAGTCTTTCCACTATAGTCCGTCCACTTTAGTCTTTCCACTATTCTCTGTCCACTTTAGTCTTTCCACTATATTCTCCACTTTATTCTGTCAACTACAGTTTTTCCACTATAGTCTTTCCACTATAGTCAGTCCACTTTAGTCTTTCCACTTTAGACTTTCCACTTTAGTCTGTCCACTTTAGTCTTTCCACTATAGTCTGTCCACTTTAGTCTTTCCACTTTTGTCTTTCCGCTTTAGTCTGTCCACTTAGTCTTTCGACTAGAGTCTGTCCACTTTAGTTTTTCCACTTTAGTCTGTCCACTTTAGTCTTTCCACTTTAGTCTGTACACTTTCGTCATTTCCACTATCGTCTGTCCACTTTAGTCTTTCCACTTTACTCTTTCCACTATAGTCTGTCCACTTTAGTCTGTCCACTTTAGTCTCTCCACTATAGTCTGTCCACTTTAGTCTTTTTACTATAGTCTGATAACTTTAGTCTTTCCACTTTAGTCTTTCCACTACAGTCTCCACTTTATTCTTTCCACTACAGTCTTTCCACTATAGTCTTTCCACTATCCTCTGTCCACTTTAGTCTTTCCACTTTAGTCTTTCCACTATAGTCTCCACTTTATTCTGTCCACTACAGTCTTTCCACTATAGTCTTTCCACTATAGTCTGTCTGTTCACTTAGTCTTTCCACTTCAGTCTTTCCACTAGAGTCTGTCCACTTTTGTCTTTCCACTTCAGTCTGTCCACTTTAGTCTGTCCACTTTAGTCTTTCTAGTTTCGTCATTTCCACTATCGTCTGTCCACTTTAGTCTTTCCACTTTAGTCTTTCCACTATAGTCTGTCCACTTTAGTCTGTCCACTTTAGTCTTTCCACTATTCTCTGTCCACTTTAGTCTTTCCACTATAGTATCCACTTTATTCTGTCAACTACAGTCTTTCTACAATAGTCTTTCCACTATAGTCTGTCCACTTTAGTCTTTCAACTTTCGTCATTTTTACTATCGTCTGTCCACTTTAGTCTTTCCACTATAGTCTCCACTTTATTCTGTCCACTACAGTCTTTCCACTATAGTCTTTCCACTATAGTCTGTCTGTCCACTTAGTCTTTCCACTTCAGTCTTTCCACTAGAGTCTGTCCACTTTAGTCTTTCCACTTCAGTCTGTCCACTTTAGTCTTTCCACTTCAGTCTGTCCACTTTAGTCTGTCCACTTTAATCTTTCCACTTTCGTCATTTCCACTATCGTCTGTCCACTTTAGTCTTTCCACTTTAGTCTTTCCACTATAGTCTGTCCACTTTAGTCCGTCCACTTTAGTCTTTCCACTATTCTCTGTCCACTTTAGTCTTTCCACTATAGTCTCCACTTTAGCCTGTCCACTACAGTCTTTCCACTATAGTCTTTCCACTATAGTCTGTCCACTCTAATCTTTCCACTTTAGACTTTCCACTTTAGTCTCTCCACTATAGTCTTTCCACTATAGTCTGTCCACTTTAGTCTTTCCACTTTAGTCTTTCAACTATAGTCTCCACTTTATTCTGTCCACTACAGTCTCTCAACTATAGTCTTTCCCCTATAGTCTGTCCACTTTAGTCTTTCTACTATTCTCTGTCCACTTTATTCTTTCCACTATACTCTCCACTTTATTCTGTCCACTACAGTCTTCCCACTATAGTCTTTCCACTATAGTCTGTCCACTTTAGTCTTTCCACTTTAGTCTTTCCACTTTAGTCTGTCCACTTTAGTCTTTCCACTTTAGTCAGTCCACTTTAGTCTTTCCACTTTTGTTCCACTTCAGTCTTTCCACTAGAATCTGTCCACTTTAGTCTTTCCACTTTAGTCTGTCCACTTTAGTCTTTCCACTTTAGTCAGTCCACTTTAGTCTTTCCACTATAGTCTGTCCACTTTAGTCTGTCCACTTTAGTCTTTCCATTATAGTCTGTCCACTTTAGTCTTTCCACTTTTGTTCCACTTCAGTCTTTCCACTATAGTCTGTCCACTTTAGTCTTTCCACTTTAGTCTTTCCACTTTAGTCTGTCCACTTTAGTCTTTCCACTATAGTCTGTCCACTTTAGTCTTTCCACTTTTGTTCCACTTCAGTCTTTCCACTAGAGTCTGTCCACTTTAGTCTTTCCACTTTAGTCTGTCCACTTTAGTCTTTCCACTTTAGTCAGTCCACTTTAGTCTTTCCACTTTTGTTCCACTTCAGTCTTTCCACTAGAATCTGTCCACTTTAGTCTTTCCACTTTAGTCTGTCCACTTTAGTCTTTCCACTTTAGTCAGTCCACTATAGTCTTTCCACTATAGTCTGTCCACTTTAGTCTGTCCACTTTAGTCTTTCCACTATAGTCTGTCCACTTTAGTCTTTCCACTTTTGTTCCACTTCAGTCTTTCCACTAGAGTCTGTCCACTTTAGTCTTTCCACTTTAGTCTGTCCACTTTAGTCTTTCCACTTTAGTCTGTCCACTTTAGTCTTTCCACTATAGTCCGTCCACTTTAGTCTTTCCACTATTCTCTGTCCACTTTAGT
The DNA here is from genome assembly GCA_030848855.1 of Branchinecta sandiegonensis. NCBI lineage: Eukaryota > Metazoa > Arthropoda > Branchiopoda > Anostraca > Branchinectidae > Branchinecta > Branchinecta sandiegonensis. Next base: position 78,529 of record JAUPMV010000093.1, read on the forward strand.
CTTTCCACTATATTCTCCACTTTATTCTGTCAACTACAGTCTTTCCACTATAGTCTTTCCACTATAGTCAGTCCACTTTAGTCTTTCCACTTTAGACTTTCCACTTTAGTCTGTCCACTTTAGTCTTTCCACTATAGTCTGTCCACTTTAGTCTTTCCACTTTTGTCTTTCCGCTTTAGTCTGTCCACTTAGTCTTTCGACTAGAGTCTGTCCACTTTAGTTTTTCCACTTTAGTCTGTCCACTTTAGTCTTTCCACTTTAGTCTGTACACTTTCGTCATTTCCACTATCGTCTGTCCACTTTAGTCTTTCCACTTTACTCTTTCCACTATAGTCTGTCCACTTTAGTCTGTCCACTTTAGTCTCTCCACTATAGTCTGTCCACTTTAGTCTTTTTACTATAGTCTGATAACTTTAGTCTTTCCACTTTAGTCTTTCCACTACAGTCTCCACTTTATTCTTTCCACTACAGTCTTTCCACTATAGTCTTTCCACTATCCTCTGTCCACTTTAGTCTTTCCACTTTAGTCTTTCCACTATAGTCTCCACTTTATTCTGTCCACTACAGTCTTTCCACTATAGTCTTTCCACTATAGTCTGTCTGTTCACTTAGTCTTTCCACTTCAGTCTTTCCACTAGAGTCTGTCCACTTTTGTCTTTCCACTTCAGTCTGTCCACTTTAGTCTGTCCACTTTAGTCATTCTAGTTTCGTCATTTCCACTATCGTCTGTCCACTTTAGTCTTTCCACTTTAGTCTTTCCACTATAGTCTGTCCACTTTAGTCTGTCCACTTTAGTCTTTCCACTATTCTCTGTCCACTTTAGTCTTTCCACTATAGTCTCCACTTTATTCTGTCAACTACAGTCTTTCTACAATAGTCTTTCCACTATAGTCTGTCCACTTTAGTCTTTCCACTTTCGTCATTTTTACTATCGTCTGTCCACTTTAGTCTTTCCACTATAGTCTCCACTTTATTCTGTCCACTACAGTCTTTCCACTATAGTCTTTCCACTATAGTCTGTCTGTCCACTTGGTCTTTCCACTTCAGTCTGTCCACTTTAGTCTTTCCACTTCAGTCTGTCCACTTTAGTCTGTCCACTTTAATCTTTCCACTTTCGTCATTTCCCCTATCGTCTGTCCACTTTAGTCTTTCCACTTTAGTCTTTCCACTATAGTCTGTCCACTTTAGTCCGTCCACTTTAGTCTTTCCACTATTCTCTGTCCACTTTAGTCTTTCCACTATAGTCTCCACTTTAGCCTGTCCACTACAGTCTTTCCACTATAGTCTTTCCACTATAGTCTGTCCACTCTAATTTTTCCACTTTAGACTTTCCACTTTAGTCTCTCCACTATAGTCTTTCCACTATAGTCTGTCCACTTTAGTCTTTCCACTTTAGTCTTTCAACTATAGTCTCCACTTTATTCTGTCCACTACAGTCTCTCAACTATAGTCTTTCCCCTATAGTCTGTCCACTTTAGTCTTTCTACTATTCTCTGTCCACTTTATTCTTTCCACTATACTCTCCACTTTATTCTGTCCACTACAGTCTTCCCACTATAGTCTTTCCACTATAGTCTGTCCACTTTAGTCTGTCCACTTTAGTCTTTCCACTTTAGTCTGTCCACTTTAGTCTTTCCACTTTAGTCAGTCCACTTTAGTCTTTCCACTTTTGTTCCACTTCAGTCTTTCCACTAGAATCTGTCCACTTTAGTCTTTCCACTTTAGTCTGTCCACTTTAGTCTTTCCACTTTAGTCAGTCCACTTTAGTCTTTCCACTATAGTCTGTCCACTTTAGTCTGTCCACTTTAGTCTTTCCACTATAGTCTGTCCACTTTAGTCTTTCCACTTTTGTTCCACTTCAGTCTTTCCACTAGAGTCTGTCCACTTTAGTCTTTCCACTTTAGTCTGTCCACTTTAGTCTTTCCACTTTAGTCTGTCCACTTTAGTCTTTCCACTATAGTCCGTCCACTTTAGTCTTTCCACTATTCTCTGACCACTTTAGTCTTTCCACTATAGTCTGTCCACTTTAGTCTTTCCACTATAGTCTGTCCACTATAGTTTGTCCACTTTAGTCTCTCCACTATAGTCTGTCCACTTTAGTCTGTCCACTTTAGTCTTTCCACTTTAGTCAGTCCACTTTAGTCTGTCCACTTTAGTCTTTCCACTTTAGTCAGTCCACTTTAGTCTTTCCACTATCGTCTGTCCACTTTAGTCTGTCCACTTTAGTCTTTCCACTATAGTCTGTCCACTTTAGTCTTTCCACTTTTGTTCCACTTCAGTCTTTCCACTAGAGTCTGTCCACTTTAGTCTTTCCACTTTAGTCTGTCCACTTTAGTCTTTCCACTTTAGTCTGTCCACTTTAGTCTTTCCACTATAGTCCGTCCACTTTAGTCTTTCCACTATTCTCTGTCCACTTTAATCTTTCCACTATAGTCTGTCCACTTTAGTCTTTCCACTATAGTCTGTCCACTATAGTTTGTCTACTTTAGTCTTTCCACTTTCGTCATTTCCACTATCGTCTGTCCACTTTAGTCTTTCCACTTTAATCTTTCCACTATAGTCTGTCCACTTTAGTCCGTCCACTTTAGTCTTTCCACTATTCTCTGTCCACTTTAGTCTTTCCACTATAGTCTCCACTTTAGCCTGTCCACTACAGTCTTTCCACTATAGTCTTTCCACTATAGTCTGTCCACTCTAATCTTTCCACTTTAGACTTTCCACTTTAGTCTCTCCACTATAGTCTTTCCACTATAGTCTGTCCACTTTAGTCTTTCCACTTTAGTCTTTCCACTATAGTCTCCACTTTATTCTGTCCACTACAGTCTCTCAACTATAGTCTTTCCCCTATAGTCTGTCCACTTTAGTCTTTCTACTATTCTCTGTCCACTTTATTCTTTCCACTATACTCTCTATTCTGTCCACTACAGTCTTCCCACTATAGTCTTTCCACTATAGTCTGTCCACTTTAGTCTTTCCACTTTAGTCTTTCCACTATAGTCTCCACTTTATTCTGTCCACTACAGTCTTTCCACTTTAGTCTTTCCACTATTCTCTGTCCACTTTAGTCTTTCCACTTTAGTCTTTCCACTATAGTCTCCACTTTATTCTGTCCACTACAGTCTCTCCACTATAGTCTTTCCCCTATAGTCTGTCCACTTTAGTCTTTCTACTATTCTCTGTCCACTTTATTCTTTCCACTATACTCTCCACTTTATTCTGTCCACTACAGTCTTTCCACTATAGTCTGTCCACTTTAGTCTTTCCACTTTAGTCTTTCCACTTTAGTCTGTCCACTTTAGTCTTTCCACTATAGTCTGTCCACTTTAGTTTTTTCACTTTAGTCTGTCCACTTTAGTCTGTCAACTTTAGTCTTTCCACTTTAGTCTGTACACTTTAGTCTTTCCACTATAGTCTGTCCACTTTAGTCTTTCCACTATTCTCTGTCCACTTTAGTCTTTCCACTTTAGTCTTTCCACTATAGTCTCCACTTTATTCTGTCCACTACAGTCTTACCACTATAGTCTTTCCACTATAGTCTGTCTGTCCACTTAGTCTTTCCACTTCAGTCTTTCCACTAGAGTCTGTCCACTTTAGTCTTTCCACTTCAGTCTGTCCACTTTAGTCTGTCCACTTTAAGCTTTCAACTTTCGTCATTTCCACTATCGTCTGTCCACTTTAGTCTTTCCTCTTTAGTCTTTCCGCTATAGTCTGTCCACTTTAGTCCGTCCACTTTAGTCTTTCCACTATTCTCTGTCCACTTTAGTCTTTCCACTATAGTCTCCACTTTAGTCTGTCCACTACAGTCTTTCCACTATAGTCTTTCCACTATAGTCTGTAAACTCTAATCTTTCCACTTTAGACTTTCCACTTTAGTCTCTCCACTATAGTCTTTCCACTATAGTCTGTCCACTTTAGTCTTTCCACTTTAGTCTTTCCACTATAGTCTCCACTTTATTCTGTCCACTACAGTCTCTCAACTATAGTCTTACCCCTATAGTCTGTCCACTTTAGTCTTTCTACTATTCTCTGTCCACTTTATTCTTTCCACTATACTCTCCACTTTATTCTGTCCACTACAGTCTTCCCACTATAGTCTTTCCACTATAGTCCGTCCACTTTAGTCTTTCCACTATTCTCTGTCCACTTTAGTCTTTCCAATATAGTCTCCACTTTATTCTGTCCACTACAGTCTTTCCACTATAATCTTTCCACTATAGTCTGTCCACTTTAGTCTTTCCACTTTAGTCTTTCCACTATAGTCTCCACTTTATTCTGTCCACTACAGTCTTTCCACTTTAGTCTTTCCACTATTCTCTGTCCACTTTAGTCTTTCCACTTTAGTCTTTCCACTATAGTCTCCACTTTATTCTGTCCACTACAGTCTCTCCACTATAGTCTTTCCCCTATAGTCTGTCCACTTTAGTCTTTCTACTATTCTCTGTCCACTTTATTCTTTCCACTATACTCTCCACTTTACTCTGTCCACTACAGTCTTTCCACTATAGTCTGTCCACTTTAGTCTTTCCACTTTAGTCTTTCCACTTTAGTCTGTCCACTTTAGTCTTTCCACTATAGTCTGTCCACTTTAGTCTTTCCACTTTTGTTCCACTTCAGTCTTTCCACTAGAGTCTGTCCACTTTGGTCTTTCCAATTTAGTCTGTCCACTTTAGTCTTTCCACTTTAGTCAGTCCACTTTAGTCTGTACACTTTCGTCATTTCCACTATCGTCTGTCCACTTTAGTCTTTCCACTTTACTCTTTCCACTATAGTCTGTCCACTTTAGTCTGTCCACTTTAGTCTCTCCACTATAGTCTGTCCACTTTAGTCTTTTCACTATAGTCTGATAACTTTAGTCTTTCCACTTTAGTCTTTCCACTACAGTCTCCACTTTATTCTGTCCACTACAGTCTTTCCACTATAGTCTTTCCACTATTCTCTGTCCACTTTAGTCTTTCCACTTTAGTCTTTCCACTATAGTGTCCACTTTATTCTGTCCACTACAGTCTTTCCACTATAGTCTTTCCACTATAGTCTGTCTGTTCACTTAGTCTTTCCACTTCAGTCTTTCCACTAGAGTCTGTCCACTTTTGTCTTTCCACTTCAGTCTGTCCACTTTAGTCTGTCCACTTTAGTCTTTCTAGTTTCGTCATTTCCACTATCGTCTGTCCACTTTAGTCTTTCCACTTTAGTCTTTCCGCTTTAGTCTGTCCACTTAGTCTTTCGACTAGAGTCTGTCCACTTTAGTTTTTCCACTTTAGTCTGTCCACTTTAGTCTTTCCACTTTAGTCTGTACACTTTCGTCATTTCCACTATCGTCTGTCCACTTTAGTCTTTCCACTTTACTCTTTCCACTATAGTCTGTCCACTTTAGTCTGTCCACTTTAGTCTCTCCACTATAGTCTGTCCACTTTAGTCTTTTCACTATAGTCTGATAACTTTAGTCTTTCCACTTTAGTCTTTCCACTACAGTCTCCACTTTATTCTGTCCACTACAGTCTTTCCACTATAGTCTTTCCACTATTCTCTGTCCACTTTAGTCTTTCCACTTTAGTCTTTCCACTATAGTGTCCACTTTATTCTGTCCACGATACTCTCCACTTTATTCTGTCCACTACAGTCTTCCCACTATAGTCTTTCCACTATAGTCTGTCCACTTTAGTCTTTCCACTTTAGTCTTTCCACTTTAGTCTGTCCACTTTAGTCTTTCCACTTTAGTCAGTCCACTTTAGTCTTTCCACTTTTGTTCCACTTCAGTCTTTCCACTAGAATCTGTCCACTTTAGTCTTTCCACTTTAGTCTGTCCACTTTAGTCTTTCCACTTTAGTCAGTCCACTTTAGTCTTTCCACTATAGTCTGTCCACTTTAGTCTGTCCACTTTAGTCTTTCCATTATAGTCTGTCCACTTTAGTCTTTCCACTTTTGTTCCACTTCAGTCTTTCCACTATAGTCTGTCCACTTTAGTCTTTCCACTTTAGTCTTTCCACTTTAGTCTGTCCACTTTAGTCTTTCCACTATAGTCTGTCCACTTTAGTCTTTCCACTTTTGTTCCACTTCAGTCTTTCCACTAGAGTCTGTCCACTTTAGTCTTTCCACTTTAGTCTGTCCACTTTAGTCTTTCCACTTTAGTCAGTCCACTTTAGTCTTTCCACTTTTGTTCAACTTCAGTCTTTCCACTAGAATCTGTCCACTTTAGTCTTTCCACTTTAGTCTGTCCACTTTAGTCTTTCCACTTTAGTCAGTCCACTATAGTCTTTCCACTATAGTCTGTCCACTTTAGTCTGTCCACTTTAGTCTTTCCACTATAGTCTGTCCACTTTAGTCTTTCCACTTTTGTTCCACTTCAGTCTTTCCACTAGAGTCTGTCCACTTTAGTCTTTCCACTTTAGTCTGTCCACTTTAGTCTTTCCACTTTAGTCTGTCCACTTTAGTCTTTCCACTATAGTCCGTCCACTTTAGTCTTTCCACTATTCTCTGTCCACTTTAGTCTTTCCACTATATTCTCCACTTTATTCTGTCAACTACAGTCTTTCCACTATAGTCTTTCCACTATAGTCAGTCCACTTTAGTCTTTCCACTTTAGACTTTCCACTTTAGTCTGTCCACTTTAGTCTTTCCACTATAGTCTGTCCACTTTAGTCTTTCCACTTTTGTCTTTCCGCTTTAGTCTGTCCACTTAGTCTTTCGACTAGAGTCTGTCCACTTTAGTTTTTCCACTTTAGTCTGTCCACTTTAGTCTTTCCACTTTAGTCTGTACACTTTCGTCATTTCCACTATCGTCTGTCCACTTTAGTCTTTCCACTTTACTCTTTCCACTATAGTCTGTCCACTTTAGTCTGTCCACTTTAGTCTCTCCACTATAGTCTGTCCACTTTAGTCTTTTTACTATAGTCTGATAACTTTAGTCTTTCCACTTTAGTCTTTCCACTACAGTCTCCACTTTATTCTTTCCACTACAGTCTTTCCACTATAGTCTTTCCACTATCCTCTGTCCACTTTAGTCTTTCCACTTTAGTCTTTCCACTATAGTCTCCACTTTATTCTGTCCACTACAGTCTTTCCACTATAGTCTGTCTGTTCACTTAGTCTTTCCACTTCAGTCTTTCCACTAGAGTCTGTCCACTTTTGTCTTTCCACTTCAGTCTGTCCACTTTAGTCTGTCCACTTTAGTCTTTCTAGTTTCGTCATTTCCACTATCGTCTGTCCACTTTAGTCTTTCCACTTTAGTCTTTCCACTATAGTCTGTCCACTTTAGTCTGTCCACTTTAGTCTTTCCACTATTCTCTGTCCACTTTAGTCTTTCCACTATAGTCTCCACTTTATTCTGTCAACTACAGTCTTTCTACAATAGTCTTTCCACTATAGTCTGTCCACTTTAGTCTTTCCACTTTCGTCATTTTTACTATCGTCTGTCCACTTTAGTCTTTCCACTATAGTCTCCACTTTATTCTGTCCACTACAGTCTTTCCACTATAGTCTTTCCACTATAGTCTGTCTGTCCACTTAGTCTTTCCACTTCAGTCTGTCCACTTTAGTCTTTCCACTTCAGTCTGTCCACTTTAGTCTGTCCACTTTAATCTTTCCACTTTCGTCATTTCCCCTATCGTCTGTCCACTTTAGTCTTTCCACTTTAGTCTTTCCACTATAGTCTGTCCACTTTAGTCCGTCCACTTTAGTCTTTCCACTATTCTCTGTCCACTTTAGTCTTTCCACTATAGTCTCCACTTTAGCCTGTCCACTACAGTCTTTCCACTATAGTCTTTCCACTATAGTCTGTCCACTCTAATTTTTCCACTTTAGACTTTCCACTTTAGTCTCTCCACTATAGTCTTTCCACTATAGTCTGTCCACTTTAGTCTTTCCACTTTAGTCTTTCAACTATAGTCTCCACTTTATTCTGTCCACTACAGTCTCTCAACTATAGTCTTTCCCCTATAGTCTGTCCACTTTAGTCTTTCTACTATTCTCTGTCCACTTTATTCTTTCCACTATACTCTCCACTTTATTCTGTCCACTACAGTCTTCCCACTATAGTCTTTCCACTATAGTCTGTCCACTTTAGTCTTTCCACTTTAGTCTTTCCACTTTAGTCTGTCCACTTTAGTCTTTCCACTTTAGTCAGTCCACTTTAGTCTTTCCACTTTTGTTCCACTTCAGTCTTTCCACTAGAATCTGTTCACTTTAGTCTTTCCACTTTAGTCTGTCCACTTTAGTTTTTCCACTTTAGTCAGTCCACTTTAGTCTTTCCACTATAGTCTGTCCACTTTAGTCTGTCCACTTTAGTCTTTCCACTATAGTCTGTCCACTTTAGTCTTTCCACTTTTGTTCCACTTCAGTCTTTCCACTAGAGTCTGTCCACTTTAGTCTTTCCACTTTAGTCTGTCCACTTTAGTCTTTCCACTTTAGTCTGTCCACTTTAGTCTTTCCACTATAGTCCGTCCACTTTAGTCTTTCCACTATTCTCTGACCACTTTAGTCTTTCCACTATAGTCTGTCCACTTTAGTCTTTCCACTATAGTCTGTCCACTATAGTTTGTCCACTTTAGTCTCTCCACTATAGTCTGTCCACTTTAGTCTGTCCACTTTAGTCTTTCCACTTTAGTCAGTCCACTTTAGTCTGTCCACTTTAGTCTTTCCACTTTAGTCAGTCCACTTTAGTCTTTCCACTATCGTCTGTCCACTTTAGTCTGTCCACTTTAGTCTTTCCACTATAGTCTGTCCACTTTAGTCTTTCCACTTTTGTTCCACTTCAGTCTTTCCACTAGAGTCTGTCCACTTTAGTCTTTCCACTTTAGTCTGTCCACTTTAGTCTTTCCACTTTAGTCTGTCCACTTTAGTCTTTCCACTATAGTCCGTCCACTTTAGTCTTTCCACTATTCTCTGTCCACTTTAATCTTTCCACTATAGTCTGTCCACTTTAGTCTTTCCACTATAGTCTGTCCACTATAGTTTGTCTACTTTAGTCTTTCCACTTTCGTCATTTCCACTATCGTCTGTCCACTTTAGTCTTTCCACTTTAATCTTTCCACTATAGTCTGTCCACTTTAGTCCGTCCACTTTAGTCTTTCCACTATTCTCTGTCCACTTTAGTCTTTCCACTATAGTCTCCACTTTAGCCTGTCCACTACAGTCTTTCCACTATAGTCTTTCCACTATAGTCTGTCCACTCTAATCTTTCCACTTTAGACTTTCCACTTTAGTCTCTCCACTATAGTCTTTCCACTATAGTCTGTCCACTTTAGTCTTTCCACTTTAGTCTTTCCACTATAGTCTCCACTTTATTCTGTCCACTACAGTCTCTCAACTATAGTCTTTCCCCTATAGTCTGTCCACTTTAGTCTTTCTACTATTCTCTGTCCACTTTATTCTTTCCACTATACTCTCTATTCTGTCCACTACAGTCTTCCCACTATAGTCTTTCCACTATAGTCTGTCCACTTTAGTCTTTCCACTTTAGTCTTTCCACTATAGTCTCCACTTTATTCTGTCCACTACAGTCTTTCCACTTTAGTCTTTCCACTATTCTCTGTCCACTTTAGTCTTTCCACTTTAGTCTTTCCACTATAGTCTCCACTTTATTCTGTCCACTACAGTCTCTCCACTATAGTCTTTCCCCTATAGTCTGTCCACTTTAGTCTTTCTACTATTCTCTGTCCACTTTATTCTTTCCACTATACTCTCCACTTTATTCTGTCCACTACAGTCTTTCCACTATAGTCTGTCCACTTTAGTCTTTCCACTTTAGTCTTTCCACTTTAGTCTGTCCACTTTAGTCTTTCCACTATAGTCTGTCCACTTTAGTTTTTTCACTTTAGTCTGTCCACTTTAGTCTGTCAACTTTAGTCTTTCCACTTTAGTCTGTACACTTTAGTCTTTCCACTATAGTCTGTCCACTTTAGTCTTTCCACTATTCTCTGTCCACTTTAGTCTTTCCACTTTAGTCTTTCCACTTTAGTCTTTCCACTATAGTCTCCACTTTATTCTGTCCACTACAGTCTTACCACTATAGTCTTTCCACTATAGTCTGTCTGTCCACTTAGTCTTTCCACTTCAGTCTTTCCACTAGAGTCTGTCCACTTTAGTCTTTCCACTTCAGTCTGTCCACTTTAGTCTGTCCACTTTAAGCTTTCAACTTTCGTCATTTCCACTATCGTCTGTCCACTTTAGTCTTTCCTCTTTAGTCTTTCCGCTATAGTCTGTCCACTTTAGTCCGTCCACTTTAGTCTTTCCACTATTCTCTGTCCACTTTAGTCTTTCCACTATAGTCTCCACTTTAGTCTGTCCACTACAGTCTTTCCACTATAGTCTTTCCACTATAGTCTGTAAACTCTAATCTTTCCACTTTAGACTTTCCACTTTAGTCTCTCCACTATAGTCTTTCCACTATAGTCTGTCCACTTTAGTCTTTCCACTTTAGTCTTTCCACTATAGTCTCCACTTTATTCTGTCCACTACAGTCTCTCAACTATAGTCTTACCCCTATAGTCTGTCCACTTTAGTCTTTCTACTATTCTCTGTCCACTTTATTCTTTCCACTATACTCTCCACTTTATTCTGTCCACTACAGTCTTCCCACTATAGTCTTTCCACTATAGTCCGTCCACTTTAGTCTTTCCACTATTCTCTGTCCACTTTAGTCTTTCCAATATAGTCTCCACTTTATTCTGTCCACTACAGTCTTTCCACTTTAGTCTTTCCACTATTCTCTGTCCACTTTAGTCTTTCCACTTTAGTCTTTCCACTATAGTCTCCACTTTATTCTGTCCACTACAGTCTCTCCACTATAGTCTTTCCCCTATAGTCTGTCCACTTTAGTCTTTCTACTATTCTCTGTCCACTTTATTCTTTCCACTATACTCTCCACTTTACTCTGTCCACTACAGTCTTTCCACTATAGTCTGTCCACTTTAGTCTTTCCACTTTAGTCTTTCCACTTTAGTCTGTCCACTTTAGTCTTTCCACTATAGTCTGTCCACTTTAGTCTTTCCACTTTTGTTCCACTTCAGTCTTTCCACTAGAGTCTGTCCACTTTGGTCTTTCCAATTTAGTCTGTCCACTTTAGTCTTTCCACTTTAGTCAGTCCACTTTAGTCTGTACACTTTCGTCATTTCCACTATCGTCTGTCCACTTTAGTCTTTCCACTTTACTCTTTCCACTATAGTCTGTCCACTTTAGTCTGTCCACTTTAGTCTCTCCACTATAGTCTGTCCACTTTAGTCTTTTCACTATAGTCTGATAACTTTAGTCTTTCCACTTTAGTCTTTCCACTACAGTCTCCACTTTATTCTGTCCACTACAGTCTTTCCACTATAGTCTTTCCACTATTCTCTGTCCACTTTAGTCTTTCCACTTTAGTCTTTCCACTATAGTGTCCACTTTATTCTGTCCACTACAGTCTTTCCACTATAGTCTTTCCACTATAGTCTGTCTGTTCACTTAGTCTTTCCACTTCAGTCTTTCCACTAGAGTCTGTCCACTTTTGTCTTTCCACTTCAGTCTGTCCACTTTAGTCTGTCCACTTTAGTCTTTCTAGTTTCGTCATTTCCACTATCGTCTGTCCACTTTAGTCTTTCCACTTTAGTCTTTCCGCTTTAGTCTGTCCACTTAGTCTTTCGACTAGAGTCTGTCCACTTTAGTTTTTCCACTTTAGTCTGTCCACTTTAGTCTTTCCACTTTAGTCTGTACACTTTCGTCATTTCCACTATCGTCTGTCCACTTTAGTCTTTCCACTTTACTCTTTCCACTATAGTCTGTCCACTTTAGTCTGTCCACTTTAGTCTTTCTAGTTTCGTCATTTCCACTATCGTCTGTCCACTTTAGTCTTTCCACTTTAGTCTTTCCACTATAGTCTGTCCACTTTAGTCTGTCCACTTTAGTCTTTCCACTATTCTCTGTCCACTTTAGTCTTTCCACTATAGTGTCCACTTTATTCTGTCCACTACAGTCTTTCCACTATAGTCTTTCCACTATAGTCTGTCTGTTCACTTAGTCTTTCCACTTCAGTCTTTCCACTAGAGTCTGTCCACTTTTGTCTTTCCACTTCAGTCTGTCCACTTTAGTCTGTCCACTTTAGTCTTTCTAGTTTCGTCATTTCCACTATCGTCTGTCCACTTTAGTCTTTCCACTTTAGTCTTTCCACTATAGTCTGTCCACTTTAGTCTGTCCACTTTAGTCTTTCCACTATTCTCTGTCCACTTTAGTCTTTCCACTATAGTCTCCACTTTATTCTGTCAACTACAGTCTTTCTACAATAGTCTTTCCACTATAGTCTGTCCACTTTAGTCTTTCCACTTTCGTCATTTTTACTATCGTCTGTCCACTTTAGTCTTTCCACTATAGTCTCCACTTTATTCTGTCCACTACAGTCTTTCCACTATAGTCTTTCCACTATAGTCTGTCTGTCCACTTAGTCTTTCCACTTCAGTCTGTCCACTTTAGTCTTTCCACTTCAGTCTGTCCACTTTAGTCTGTCCACTTTAATCTTTCCACTTTCGTCATTTCCCCTATCGTCTGTCCACTTTAGTCTTTCCACTTTAGTCTTTCCACTATAGTCTGTCCACTTTAGTCCGTCCACTTTAGTCTTTCCACTATTCTCTGTCCACTTTAGTCTTTCCACTATAGTCTCCACTTTAGCCTGTCCACTACAGTCTTTCCACTATAGTCTTTCCACTATAGTCTGTCCACTCTAATTTTTCCACTTTAGACTTTCCACTTTAGTCTCTCCACTATAGTCTTTCCACTATAGTCTGTCCACTTTAGTCTTTCCACTTTAGTCTTTCAACTATAGTCTCCACTTTATTCTGTCCACTACAGTCTCTCAACTATAGTCTTTCCCCTATAGTCTGTCCACTTTAGTCTTTCTACTATTCTCTGTCCACTTTATTCTTTCCACTATACTCTCCACTTTATTCTGTCCACTACAGTCTTCCCACTATAGTCTTTCCACTATAGTCTGTCCACTTTAGTCTTTCCACTTTAGTCTTTCCACTTTAGTCTGTCCACTTTAGTCTTTCCACTTTAGTCAGTCCACTTTAGTCTTTCCACTTTTGTTCCACTTCAGTCTTTCCACTAGAATCTGTTCACTTTAGTCTTTCCACTTTAGTCTGTCCACTTTAGTCTTTCCACTTTAGTCAGTCCACTTTAGTCTTTCCACTATAGTCTGTCCACTTTAGTCTGTCCACTTTAGTCTTTCCACTATAGTCTGTCCACTTTAGTCTTTCCACTTTTGTTCCACTTCAGTCTTTCCACTAGAGTCTGTCCACTTTAGTCTTTCCACTTTAGTCTGTCCACTTTAGTCTTTCCACTTTAGTCTGTCCACTTTAGTCTTTCCACTATAGTCCGTCCACTTTAGTCTTTCCACTATTCTCTGACCACTTTAGTCTTTCCACTATAGTCTGTCCACTTTAGTCTTTCCACTATAGTCTGTCCACTATAGTTTGTCCACTTTAGTCTCTCCACTATAGTCTGTCCACTTTAGTCTGTCCACTTTAGTCTTTCCACTTTAGTCAGTCCACTTTAGTCTGTCCACTTTAGTCTTTCCACTTTAGTCAGTCCACTTTAGTCTTTCCACTATCGTCTGTCCACTTTAGTCTGTCCACTTTAGTCTTTCCACTATAGTCTGTCCACTTTAGTCTTTCCACTTTTGTTCCACTTCAGTCTTTCCACTAGAGTCTGTCCACTTTAGTCTTTCCACTTTAGTCTGTCCACTTTAGTCTTTCCACTTTAGTCTGTCCACTTTAGTCTTTCCACTATAGTCCGTCCACTTTAGTCTTTCCACTATTCTCTGTCCACTTTAATCTTTCCACTATAGTCTGTCCACTTTAGTCTTTCCACTATAGTCTGTCCACTATAGTTTGTCTACTTTAGTCTTTCCACTTTCGTCATTTCCACTATCGTCTGTCCACTTTAGTCTTTCCACTTTAATCTTTCCACTATAGTCTGTCCACTTTAGTCCGTCCACTTTAGTCTTTCCACTATTCTCTGTCCACTTTAGTCTTTCCACTATAGTCTCCACTTTAGCCTGTCCACTACAGTCTTTCCACTATAGTCTTTCCACTATAGTCTGTCCACTCTAATCTTTCCACTTTAGACTTTCCACTTTAGTCTCTCCACTATAGTCTTTCCACTATAGTCTGTCCACTTTAGTCTTTCCACTTTAGTCTTTCCACTATAGTCTCCACTTTATTCTGTCCACTACAGTCTCTCAACTATAGTCTTTCCCCTATAGTCTGTCCACTTTAGTCTTTCTACTATTCTCTGTCCACTTTATTCTTTCCACTATACTCTCTATTCTGTCCACTACAGTCTTCCCACTATAGTCTTTCCACTATAGTCTGTCCACTTTAGTCTTTCCACTTTAGTCTTTCCACTATAGTCTCCACTTTATTCTGTCCACTACAGTCTTTCCACTTTAGTCTTTCCACTATTCTCTGTCCACTTTAGTCTTTCCACTTTAGTCTTTCCACTATAGTCTCCACTTTATTCTGTCCACTACAGTCTCTCCACTATAGTCTTTCCCCTATAGTCTGTCCACTTTAGTCTTTCTACTATTCTCTGTCCACTTTATTCTTTCCACTATACTCTCCACTTTATTCTGTCCACTACAGTCTTTCCACTATAGTCTGTCCACTTTAGTCTTTCCACTTTAGTCTTTCCACTTTAGTCTGTCCACTTTAGTCTTTCCACTATAGTCTGTCCACTTTAGTTTTTTCACTTTAGTCTGTCCACTTTAGTCTGTCAACTTTAGTCTTTCCACTTTAGTCTGTACACTTTAGTCTTTCCACTATAGTCTGTCCACTTTAGTCTTTCCACTATTCTCTGTCCACTTTAGTCTTTCCACTTTAGTCTTTCCACTTTAGTCTTTCCACTATAGTCTCCACTTTATTCTGTCCACTACAGTCTTACCACTATAGTCTTTCCACTATAGTCTGTCTGTCCACTTAGTCTTTCCACTTCAGTCTTTCCACTAGAGTCTGTCCACTTTAGTCTTTCCACTTCAGTCTGTCCACTTTAGTCTGTCCACTTTAAGCTTTCAACTTTCGTCATTTCCACTATCGTCTGTCCACTTTAGTCTTTCCTCTTTAGTCTTTCCGCTATAGTCTGTCCACTTTAGTCCGTCCACTTTAGTCTTTCCACTATTCTCTGTCCACTTTAGTCTTTCCACTATAGTCTCCACTTTAGTCTGTCCACTACAGTCTTTCCACTATAGTCTTTCCACTATAGTCTGTAAACTCTAATCTTTCCACTTTAGACTTTCCACTTTAGTCTCTCCACTATAGTCTTTCCACTATAGTCTGTCCACTTTAGTCTTTCCACTTTAGTCTTTCCACTATAGTCTCCACTTTATTCTGTCCACTACAGTCTCTCAACTATAGTCTTACCCCTATAGTCTGTCCACTTTAGTCTTTCTACTATTCTCTGTCCACTTTATTCTTTCCACTATACTCTCCACTTTATTCTGTCCACTACAGTCTTCCCACTATAGTCTTTCCACTATAGTCCGTCCACTTTAGTCTTTCCACTATTCTCTGTCCACTTTAGTCTTTCCAATATAGTCTCCACTTTATTCTGTCCACTACAGTCTTTCCACTATAATCTTTCCACTATAGTCTGTCCACTTTAGTCTTTCCACTTTAGTCTTTCCACTATAGTCTCCACTTTATTCTGTCCACTACAGTCTTTCCACTTTAGTCTTTCCACTATTCTCTGTCCACTTTAGTCTTTCCACTTTAGTCTTTCCACTATAGTCTCCACTTTATTCTGTCCACTACAGTCTCTCCACTATAGTCTTTCCCCTATAGTCTGTCCACTTTAGTCTTTCTACTATTCTCTGTCCACTTTATTCTTTCCACTATACTCTCCACTTTACTCTGTCCACTACAGTCTTTCCACTATAGTCTGTCCACTTTAGTCTTTCCACTTTAGTCTTTCCACTTTAGTCTGTCCACTTTAGTCTTTCCACTATAGTCTGTCCACTTTAGTCTTTCCACTTTTGTTCCACTTCAGTCTTTCCACTAGAGTCTGTCCACTTTGGTCTTTCCAATTTAGTCTGTCCACTTTAGTCTTTCCACTTTAGTCAGTCCACTTTAGTCTGTACACTTTCGTCATTTCCACTATCGTCTGTCCACTTTAGTCTTTCCACTTTACTCTTTCCACTATAGTCTGTCCACTTTAGTCTGTCCACTTTAGTCTCTCCACTATAGTCTGTCCACTTTAGTCTTTTCACTATAGTCTGATAACTTTAGTCTTTCCACTTTAGTCTTTCCACTACAGTCTCCACTTTATTCTGTCCACTACAGTCTTTCCACTATAGTCTTTCCACTATTCTCTGTCCACTTTAGTCTTTCCACTTTAGTCTTTCCACTATAGTGTCCACTTTATTCTGTCCACTACAGTCTTTCCACTATAGTCTTTCCACTATAGTCTGTCTGTTCACTTAGTCTTTCCACTTCAGTCTTTCCACTAGAGTCTGTCCACTTTTGTCTTTCCACTTCAGTCTGTCCACTTTAGTCTGTCCACTTTAGTCTTTCTAGTTTCGTCATTTCCACTATCGTCTGTCCACTTTAGTCTTTCCACTTTAGTCTTTCCGCTTTAGTCTGTCCACTTAGTCTTTCGACTAGAGTCTGTCCACTTTAGTTTTTCCACTTTAGTCTGTCCACTTTAGTCTTTCCACTTTAGTCTGTACACTTTCGTCATTTCCACTATCGTCTGTCCACTTTAGTCTTTCCACTTTACTCTTTCCACTATAGTCTGTCCACTTTAGTCTGTCCACTTTAGTCTCTCCACTATAGTCTGTCCACTTTAGTCTTTTCACTATAGTCTGATAACTTTAGTCTTTCCACTTTAGTCTTTCCACTACAGTCTCCACTTTATTCTGTCCACTACAGTCTTTCCACTATAGTCTTTCCACTATTCTCTGTCCACTTTAGTCTTTCCACTATAGTGTCCACTTTATTCTGTCCACTACAGTCTTTCCACTATAGTCTTTCCACTATAGTCTGTCTGTTCACTTAGTCTTTCCACTTCAGTCTTTCCACTAGAGTCTGTCCACTTTTGTCTTTCCACTTCAGTCTGTCCACTTTAGTCTGTCCACTTTAGTCTTTCTAGTTTCGTCATTTCCACTATCGTCTGTCCACTTTAGTCTTTCCACTTTAGTCTTTCCACTATAGTCTGTCCACTTTAGTCTGTCCACTTTAGTCTCTCCACTATAGTCTGTCCACTTTCGTCTTTCCACTATAGTCTGATAACTTTAGTCTTTCCACTTTAGTCTTTCCACTTTAGTCTTTCCACTACAGTCTCCACTTTATTCTGTCCACTACAGTCTTTCCACTATAGTCTTTCCACTATTGTTTGTCCAGTTTAGTCTTTCCACTTTAGTCTTTCCACTTTAGTCTGTCCACTTTAGTCTTTCCACTATAGTCTGTCCACTTTAGTCTTTCCACTATTCTCTGTTCACTTTAGTCTTTCCACTATAGTCTCCACTTTATTCTGTCAACTACAGTCTTTCTACTATAGTCTTTCCACTATAGTCTGTCCACTTTAGTCTTTCCACTTTCGTCATTTCCACTATCGTCTGTCCACTTTAGTCTTTCCACTATAGTCTCCACTTTATTCTTTCCACTACAGTCTTTCCACTATAGTCTTTCCACTATAGTCTGTCTGTCCACTTAGTCTTTCCACTTCAGTCTTTCCACTAGAGTCTGTCCACTTTAGTCTTTCCACTTCAGTCTGTCCACTTTAGTCTGTCCACTTTAATCTTTCCACTTTCGTCATTTCCACTATCGTCTGTCCACTTTAGTCTTTCCACTTTAGTCTTTCCACTATAGTCTGTCCACTTTAGTCCGTCTACTTTAGTCTTTCCACTATTCTCTGTCCACTTTAGTCTTTCCACTATAGTCTCCACTTTAGCCTGTCCACTACAGTCTTTCCACTATAGTCTTTCCACTATAGTCTGTCCACTCTAATCTTTCCACTTTAGACTTTCCACTTTAGTCTCTCCACTATAGTCTTTCCACTATAGTCTGTCCACTTTAGTCTTTCCACTTTAGTCTTTCCACTATAGTCTCCACTTTATTCTGTCCACTACAGTCTCTCAACTATAGTCTTTCCCCTATAGTCTGTCCACTTTAGTCTTTCTACTATTCTCTGTCCACTTTATTCTTTCCACTATACTCTCTATTCTGTCCACTACAGTCATCCCACTATAGTCTTTCCACTATAGTCTGTCCACTTTAGTCTTTCCACTTTAGTCTTTCCACTATAGTCTCCACTTTATTCTGTCCACTACAGTCTTTCCACTTTAGTCTTTCCACTATTCTCTGTCCACTTTAGTCTTTCCACTTTAGTCTTTCCACTATAGTCTCCACTTTATTCTGTCTACTACAGTCTCTCCACTATAGTCTTTCCCCTATAGTCTGTCCACTTTAGTCTTTCTACTATTCTCTGTCCACTTTATTCTTTCCACTATACTCTCCACTTTATTCTGTCCACTACAGTCTTTCCACTATAGTCTGTCCACTTTAGTCTTTCCACTTTAGTCTTTCCACTTTAGTCAGTCCACTTTAGTCTTTCCACTATAGTCTGTCCACTTTAGTTTTTTCACTTTAGTCTGTCCACTTTAGTCTGTCAACTTTAGTCTTTCCACTTTAGTCTGTACACTTTAGTCTTTCCACTATAGTCTGTCCACTTTAGTCTTTCCACTATTCTCTGTCCACTTTAGTCTTTGCACTTTAGTCTTTCCACTATAGTCTCCACTTTATTCTGTCCACTACAGTCTTTCCACTATAGTCTTTCCACTATAGTCTGTCTGTCCACTTAGTCTTTCCACTTCAGTCTTTCCACTAGAGTCTGTCCACTTTAGTCTTTCCACTTCAGTCTGTCCACTTTAGTCTGTCCACTTTAAGCTTTCCACTTTCGTCATTTCCACTATCGTCTGTCCACTTTAGTCTTTCCACTTTAGTCTTTCCGCTATAGTCTGTCCACTTTAGTCCGTCCACTTTAGTCTTTCCACTATTCTCTGTCCACTTTAGTCTTTCCACTATAGTCTCCACTTTAGTCTGTCCACTACAGTCTTTCCACTATAGTCTTTCCACTATAGTCTGTCCACTCTAATCTTTCCACTTTAGACTTTCCACTTTAGTCTCTCCACTATAGTCTTTCCACTATAGTCTGTCCACTTTAGTCTTTCCACTTTAGTCTTTCCACTATAGTCTCCACTTTATTCTGTCCACTACAGTCTTTCCACTTTAGTCTTTCCACTATTCTCTGTCCACTTTAGTCTTTCCACTTTAGTCTTTCCACTATAGTCTCCACTTTATTCTGTCCACTACAGTCTCTCCACTATAGTCTTTCCCCTATAGTCTGTCCACTTTAGTCTTTCTACTATTCTCTGTCCACTTTATTCTTTCCACTATACTCTCCACTTTACTCTGTCCACTACAGTCTTTCCACTATAGTCTGTCCACTTTAGTCTTTCCACTTTAGTCTTTCCACTTTAGTCTTTCCACTTTAGTCTTTCCACTATAGTCTGTCCACTTTAGTCTTTCCACTTTTGTTCCACTTCAGTCTTTCCACTAGAGTCTGTCCACTTTAGTCTTTCCACTTTAGTCTGTCCACTTTAGTCTTTCCACTTTAGTCAGTCCACTTTAGTCTTTCCACTTTTGTTCCACTTCAGTCTTTCCACTAGAATCTGTCCACTTTGGTCTTTCCACTTTAGTCTGTCCACTTTAGTCTTTCCACTTTAGTCAGTCCACTATAGTCTTTCCACTATAGTCTGTCCACTTTAGTCTGTCCACTTTAGTCTTTCCACTATAGTCTGTCCACTTTAGTCTTTCCACTTTTGTTCCACTTCAGTCTTTCCACTAGAGTCTGTCCACTTTAGTCTTTCCACTTTAGTCTGTCCACTTTAGTCTTTCCACTTTAGTCAGTCCACTTTAGTCTTTCCACTATAGTCCGTCCACTTTAGTCTTTCCACTATTCTCTGTCCACTTTAGTCTTTCCACTATATTCTCCACTTTATTCTGTCAACTACAGTCTTTCCACTATAGTCTTTCCACTATAGTCAGTCCACTTTAGTCTTTCCACTTTAGACTTTCCACTTTAGTCTGTCCACTTTAGTCTTTCCACTATAGTCTGTCCACTTTAGTGTTTCCACTTTAGTCTTTCCGCTTTAGTCTGTCCACTTAGTCTTTCGACTAGAGTCTGTCCACTTTAGTTTTTCCACTTTAGTCTGTCCACTTTAGTCTTTCCACTTTAGTCTGTACACTTTCGTCATTTCCACTATCGTCTGTCCACTTTAGTCTTTCCACTTTACTCTTTCCACTATAGTCTGTCCACTTTAGTCTGTCCACTTTAGTCTCTCCACTATAGTCTGTCCACTTTAGTCTTTTTACTATAGTCTGATAACTTTAGACTTTCCACTTTAGTCTCTCCACTATAGTCTTTCCACTATAGTCTGTCCACTTTAGTCTTTCCACTTTAGTCTTTCCACTATAGTCTCCACTTTATTCTTTCCACTAAAGTCTCTCAACTATAGTCTTTCCCCTATAGTCTGTCCACTTTAGTCTTTCTACTATTCTCTGTCCACTTTATTCTTTCCACTATACTCTCTATTCTGTCCACTACAGTCTTCCCACTATAGTCTTTCCACTATAGTCTGTCCACTTTAGTCTTTCCACTTTAGTCTTTCCACTATAGTCTCCACTTTATTCTGTCCACTACAGTCTTTCCACTTTAGTCTTTCCACTATTCTCTGTCCACTTTAGTCTTTCCACTTTAGTCTTTCCACTATAGTCTCCACTTTATTCTGTCTACTACAGTCTCTCCACTATAGTCTTTCCCCTATAGTCTGTCCACTTTAGTCTTTCTACTATTCTCTGTCCACTTTATTCTTTCCACTATACTCTCCACTTTATTCTGTCCACTACAGTCTTTCCACTATAGTCTGTCCACTTTAGTCTTTCCACTTTAGTCTTTCCACTTTAGTCTGTCCACTTTAGTCTTTCCACGATAGTCTGTCCACTTTAGTTTTTTCACTTTAGTCTGTCCACTTTAGTCTGTCAACTTTAGTCTTTCCACTTTAGTCTGTACACTTTAGTCTTTCCACTATAGTCTGTCCACTTTAGTCTTTCCACTATTCTCTGTCCACTTTAGTCTTTGCACTTTAGTCTTTCCACTATAGTCTCCACTTTATTCTGTCCACTACAGTCTTTCAACTATAGTCTTTCCACTATAGTCTGTCTGTCCACTTAGTCTTTCCACTTCAGTCTTTCCACTAGAGTCTGTCCACTTTAGTCTTTCCACTTCAGTCTGTCCACTTTAGTCTGTCCACTTTAAGCTTTCCACTTTCGTCATTTCCACTATCGTCTGTCCACTTTAGTCTTTCCACTTTAGTCTTTCCGCTATAGTCTGTCCACTTTAGTCCGTCCACTTTAGTCTTTCCACTATTCTCTGTCCACTTTAGTCTTTCCACTATAGTCTCCACTTTAGTCTGTCCACTACAGTCTTTCCACTATAGTCTTTCCACTATAGTCTGTCCACTCTAATCTTTCCACTTTAGACTTTCCACTTTAGTCTCTCCACTATAGTCTTTCCACTATAGTCTGTCCACTTTAGTCTTTCCACTTTAGTCTTTCCTCTATAGTCTCCACTTTATTCTGTCCACTACAGTCTCTCAACTATAGTCTTTCCCCTATAGTCTGTCCACTTTAGTCTTTCTACTATTCTCTGTCCACTTTATTCTTTCCACTATACTCTCCACTTTATTCTGTCCACTACAGTCTTCCCACTATAGTCTTTCCACTATAGTCCGTCCACTTTAGTCTTTCCACTATTCTCTGTCCACTTTAGTCTTTCCAATATAGTCTCCACTTTATTCTGTCCACTACAGTCTTTCCACTATAATCTTTCCACTATAGTATGTCCACTTTAGTCTTTCCACTTTAGTCTTTCCACTATAGTCTCCACTTTATTCTGTCCACTACAGTCTTTCCACTTTAGTCTTTCCACTATTCTCTGTCCACTTTAGTCTTTCCACTTTAGTCTTTCCACTATAGTCTCCACTTTATTCTGTCCACTAAAGTCTCTCCACTATAGTCTTTCCCCTATAGTCTGTCCACTTTAGTCTTTCTACTATTCTCTGTCCACTTTATTCTTTCCACTATACTCTCCACTTTACTCTGTCCACTACAGTCTTTCCACTATAGTCTGTCCACTTTAGTCTTTCCACTTTAGTCTTTCCACTTTAGTCTGTCCACTTTAGTCTTTCCACTATAGTCTGTCCACTTTAGTCTTTCCACTTTTGTTCCACTTCAGTCTTTCCACTAGAGTCTGTCCACTTTAGTCTTTCCACTTTAGTCTGTCCACTTTAGTCTTTCCACTTTAGTCAGTCCACTTTAGTCTTTCCACTTTTGTTCCACTTCAGTCTTTCCACTAGAATCTGTCCACTTTAGTCTTTCCACTTTAGTCTGTCCACTTTAGTCTTTCCACTTTAGTCAGTCCACTATAGTCTTTCCACTATAGTCTGTCCACTTTAGTCTGTCCACTTTAGTCTTTCCACTATAGTCTGTCCACTTTAGTCTTTCCACTTTTGTTCCACTTCAGTCTTTCCACTAGAGTCTGTCCACTTTAGTCTTTCCACTTTAGTCTGTCCACTTTAGTCTTTCCACTTTAGTCAGTCCACTTTAGTCTTTCCACTATAGTCCGTCCACTTTAGTCTTTCCACTATTCTCTGTCCACTTTAGTCTTTCCACTATATTCTCCACTTTATTCTGTCAACTACAGTCTTTCCACTATAGTCTTTCCACTATAGTCAGTCCACTTTAGTCTTTCCACTTTAGACTTTCCACTTTAGTCTGTCCACTTTAGTCTTTCCACTATAGTCTGTCCACTTTAGTCTTTCCACTTTAGTCTTTCCGCTTTAGTCTGTCCACTTAGTCTTTCGACTAGAGTCTGTCCACTTTAGTTTTTCCACTTTAGTCTGTCCACTTTAGTCTTTCCACTTT
Source organism: Branchinecta sandiegonensis (assembly GCA_030848855.1). NCBI lineage: Eukaryota > Metazoa > Arthropoda > Branchiopoda > Anostraca > Branchinectidae > Branchinecta > Branchinecta sandiegonensis. The sequence continues at coordinate 101,526 of JAUPMV010000093.1, forward strand.
ATTCTGTACACTTTCGTCATTTCCACTATCGTCTGTCCACTTTAGTCTTTCCACTTTACTCTTTCCACTATAGTCTGTCCACTTTAGTCTGTCCACTTTAGTCTCTCCACTATAGTCTGTCCACTTTAGTCTTTTTACTATAGTCTGATAACTTTAGTCTTTCCACTTTAGTCTTTCCACTACAGTCTCCACTTAATTCTGTCCACTACAGTCTTTCCACTATAGTCTTTCCACTATTCTCTGTCCACTTTAGTCTTTCCACTTTAGTCTTTCCACTATAGTCTCCACTTTATTCTGTCCACTACAGTCTTTCCACTATAGTCTTTCCACTATAGTCTGTCTGTTCACTTAGTCTTTCCACTTCAGTCGTTCCACTAGAGTCTGTCCACTTTTGTCTTTCCACTTCAGTCTGTCCACTTTAGTCTGTCCACTTTAGTCTTTCTAGTTTCGTCATTTCCACTATCGTCTGTCCACTTTAGTCTTTCCACTTTAGTCTTTCCACTATAGTCTGTCCACTTTAGTCTGTCCACTTTAGTCTTTCCACTATTCTCTGTCCACTTTAGTCTTTCCACTATAGTCTCCACTTTATTCTGTCAACTACAGTCTTTCTACAATAGTCTTTCCACTATAGTCTGTCCACTTTAGTCTTTCCACTTTAGTCTTTCCACTATAGTCTCCACTTTATTCTGTCCACTACAGTCTTTCCACTATAGTCTTTCCACTATAGTCTGTCTGTTCACTTAGTCTTTCCACTTCAGTCGTTCCACTAGAGTCTGTCCACTTTTGTCTTTCCACTTCAGTCTGTCCACTTTAGTCTGTCCACTTTAGTCTTTCTAGTTTCGTCATTTCCACTATCGTCTGTCCACTTTAGTCTTTCCACTTTAGTCTTTCCACTATAGTCTGTCCACTTTAGTCTGTCCACTTTAGTCTTTCCACTATTCTCTGTCCACTTTAGTCTTTCCACTATAGTCTCCACTTTATTCTGTCAACTACAGTCTTTCTACAATAGTCTTTCCACTATAGTCTGTCCACTTTAGTCTTTCCACTTTCGTCATTTCCACTATCGTCTGTCCACTTTAGTCTTTCCACTATAGTCTCCACTTTATTCTGTCCACTACAGTCTTTCCACTATAGTCTTTCCACTATAGTCTGTCTGTCCACTTAGTCTTTCCACTTCAGTCTTTCCACTAGAGTCTGTCCACTTTAGTCTTTCCACTTCAGTCTGTCCACTTTAGTCTTTCCACTTCAGTCTGTCCACTTTAGTCTGTCCACTTTAATCTTTCCACTTTCGTCATTTCCACTATCGTCTGTCCACTTTAGTCTTTCCACTTTAGTCTTTCCACTAGAGTCTGTCCACTTTAGTCTTTCCACTTTAGTCTGTCCACTTTAGTCTTTCCACTTTAGTCAGTCCACTTTAGTCTTTCCACTATAGTCCGTCCACTTTAGTCTTTCCACTATTCTCTGTCCACTTTAGTCTTTCCACTATATTCTCCACTTTATTCTGTCAACTACAGTCTTTCCACTATAGTCTTTCCACTATAGTCAGTCCACTTTAGTCTTTCCACTTTAGACTTTCCACTTTAGTCTGTCCACTTTAGTCTTTCCACTATAGTCTGTCCACTTTAGTCTTTCCACTTTAGTCTTTCCGCTTTAGTCTGTCCACTTAGTCTTTCGACTAGAGTCTGTCCACTTTAGTTTTTCCACTTTAGTCTGTCCACTTTAGTCTTTCCACTTTAGTCTGTACACTTTCGTCATTTCCACTATCGTCTGTCCACTTTAGTCTTTCCACTTTACTCTTTCCACTATAGTCTGTCCACTTTAGTCTGTCCACTTTAGTCTCTCCACTATAGTCTGTCCACTTTAGTCTTTTTACTATAGTCTGATAACTTTAGTCTTTCCACTTTAGTCTTTCCACTACAGTCTCCACTTAATTCTGTCCACTACAGTCTTTCCACTATAGTCTTTCCACTATTCTCTGTCCACTTTAGTCTTTCCACTTTAGTCTTTCCACTATAGTCTCCACTTTATTCTGTCCACTACAGTCTTTCCACTATAGTCTTTCCACTATAGTCTGTCTGTTCACTTAGTCTTTCCACTTCAGTCGTTCCACTAGAGTCTGTCCACTTTTGTCTTTCCACTTCAGTCTGTCCACTTTAGTCTGTCCACTTTAGTCTTTCTAGTTTCGTCATTTCCACTATCGTCTGTCCACTTTAGTCTTTCCACTTTAGTCTTTCCACTATAGTCTGTCCACTTTAGTCTGTCCACTTTAGTCTTTCCACTATTCTCTGTCCACTTTAGTCTTTCCACTATAGTCTCCACTTTATTCTGTCAACTACAGTCTTTCTACAATAGTCTTTCCACTATAGTCTGTCCACTTTAGTCTTTCCACTTTCGTCATTTCCACTATCGTCTGTCCACTTTAGTCTTTCCACTATAGTCTCCACTTTATTCTGTCCACTACAGTCTTTCCACTATAGTCTTTCCACTATAGTCTGTCTGTCCACTTAGTCTTTCCACTTCAGTCTTTCCACTAGAGTCTGTCCACTTTAGTCTTTCCACTTCAGTCTGTCCACTTTAGTCTTTCCACTTCAGTCTGTCCACTTTAGTCTGTCCACTTTAATCTTTCCACTTTCGTCATTTCCACTATCGTCTGTCCACTTTAGTCTTTCCACTTTAGTCTTTCCACTATAGTCTGTCCACTTTAGTCCGTTCACTTTAGTTTTTCCACTATTCTCTGTCCACTTCAGTCTTTCCACTATAGTCTCCACTTTAGCCTGTCCACTACAGTCTTTCCACTATAGTCTTTCCACTATAGTCTGTCCACTCTCATCTTTCCACTTTAGACTTTCCACTTTAGTCTCTCCACTATAGTCTTTCCACTATAGTCTGTCCACTTTAGTCTTTCCACTTTAGTCTTTCAACTATAGTCTCCACTTTATTCTGTCCACTACAGTCTCTCAACTATAGTCTTTCCCCTATAGTCTGTCCACTTTAGTCTTTCTACTATTCTCTGTCCACTTTATTCTTTCCACTATACTCTCCACTTTATTCTGTCCACTACAGTCTTCCCACTATAGTCTTTCCACTATAGTCTGTCCACTTTAGTCTTTCCACTTTAGTCTTTCCACTATAGTCTCCACTTTATTCTGTCCACTACAGTCTTTCCACTTTAGTCTTTCCACTATTCTCTGTCCACTTTAGTCTTTCCACTTTAGTCTTTCCACTATATTCTCCACTTTATTCTGTCCACTACAGTCTCTCCACTATAGTCTTTCCCCTATAGTCTGTCCACTTTAGTCTTTCTACTATTCTCTGTCCACTTTATTCTTTCCACTATACTCTCCACTTTATTCTGTCCACTACAGTCTTTCCACTATAGTCTGTCCACTTTAGTCTTTCCACTTTAGTCTTTCCACTTTAGTCTGTCCACTTTAGTCTTTCCACTATAGTCTGTCCACTTTAGTCTTTCCACTTTTGTTCCACTTCAGTCTTTCCACTAGAGTCTGTCCACTTTAGTCTTTCCACTTTAGTCTGTCCACTTTAGTCTTTCCACTTTAGTCAGTCCACTTTAGTCTTTCCACTTTTGTTCCACTTCAGTCTTTCCACTAGAATCTGTCCACTTTAGTCTTTCCACTTTAGTCTGTCCACTTTAGTCTTTCCACTTTAGTCAGTCCACTTTAGTCTTTCCACTATAGTCTGTCCACTTTAGTCTGTCCACTTTAGTCTTTCCACTATAGTCTGTCCACTTTAGTCTTTCCACTTTTGTTCCACTTCAGTCTTTCCACTAGAGTCTGTCCACTTTAGTCTTTCCACTATAGTCTGTCCACTTTAGTCTTTCCACTTTTGTTCCACTTCAGTCTTTCCACTAGAGTCTGTCCACTTTAGTCTTTCCACTTTAGTCTGTCCACTTTAGTCTTTCCACTTTAGTCTGTCCACTTTAGTCTTTCCACTATAGTCCGTCCACTTTAGTCTTTCCACTATTCTCTGTCCACTTTAGTCTTTCCACTATAGTCTGTCCACTTTAGTCTTTCCACTATAGTCTGTCCACTATAGTTTGTCTACTTTAGTCTTTCCAGTTTCGTCATTTCCACTATCGTCTGTCCACTTTAGTCTTTCCACTTTAGTCTTTCCACTATAGTCTGTCCACTTTAGTCCGTCCACTTTAGTCTTTCCACTATTCTCTGTCCACTTTAGTCTTTCCACTATAGTCTCCACTTTAGCCTGTCCACTACAGTCTTTCCACTATAGTCTTTCCACTATAGTCTGTCCACTCTAATCTTTCCACTTTAGACTTTCCACTTTAGTCTCTCCACTATAGTCTTTCCACTATAGTCTGTCCACTTTAGTCTTTCCACTTTAGTCTTTCCACTATAGTCTCCACTTTATTCTGTCCACTACAGTCTCTCAACTATAGTCTTTCCCCTATAGTCTGTCCACTTTAGTCTTTCTACTATTCTCTGTCCACTTTATTCTTTCCACTATACTCTCTATTCTGTCCACTACAGTCTTCCCACTATAGTCTTTCCACTATAGTCTGTCCACTTTAGTCTTTCCACTTTAGTCTTTCCACTATAGTCTCCACTTTATTCTGTCCACTACAGTCTTTCCACTTTAGTCTTTCCACTATTCTCTGTCCACTTTAGTCTTTCCACTTTAGTCTTTCCACTATAGTCTCCTTTTATTCTGTCCACTACAGTCTCTCCACTATAGTCTTTCCCCTATAGTCTGTCCACTTTAGTCTTTCTACTATTCTCTGTCCACTTTATTCTTTCCACTATACTCTCCACTTTATTCTGTCCACTACAGTCTTTCCACTATAGTCTGTCCACTTTAGTCTTTCCACTTTAGTCTTTCCACTTTAGTCTGTCCACTTTAGTCTTTCCACTATAGTCTGTCCACTTTAGTTTTTTCACTTTAGTCTGTCCACTTTAGTCTGTCAACTTTAGTCTTTCCACTTTAGTCTGTACACTTTAGTCTTTCCACTATAGTCTGTCCACTTTAGTCTTTCCACTATTCTCTGTCCACTTTAGTCTTTCCACTTTAGTCTTTCCACTATAGTCTCCACTTTATTCTGTCCACTACAGTCTTTCCACTATAGTCTTTCCACTATAGTCTGTCTGTCCACTTAGTCTTTCCACTTCAGTCTTTCCACTAGAGTCTGTCCACTTTAGTCTTTCCACTTCAGTCTGTCCACTTTAGTCTGTCCACTTTAAGCTTTCCACTTTCGTCATTTCCACTATCGTCTGTCCACTTTAGTTTTTCCTCTTTAGTCTTTCCGCTATAGTCTGTCCACTTTAGTCCGTTCACTTTAGTCTTTCCACTATTCTCTGTCCACTTTAGTCTTTCCACTATAGTCTCCACTTTAGTCTGTCCACTACAGTCTTTCCACTATAGTCTTTCCACTATAGTCTGTCCACTCTAATCTTTCCACTTTAGACTTTCCACTTTAGTCTCTCCACTATACTCTTTCCACTATAGTCTGTCCACTTTAGTCTTTCCACTTTAGTCTTTCCACTATAGTCTCCACTTTATTCTGTCCACTACAGTCTCTCAACTATAGTCTTTCCCCTATAGTCTGTCCACTTTAGTCTTTCTACTATTCTCTGTCCACTTTATTCTTTCCACTATACTCTCCACTTTATTCTGTCCACTACAGTCTTCCCACTATAGTCTTTCCACTATAGTCCGTCCACTTTAGTCTTTCCACTATTCTCTGTCCACTTTAGTCTTTCCAATATAGTCTCCACTTTATTCTGTCCACTACAGTCTTTACACTATAATCTTTCCACTATAGTCTGTCCACTTTAGTCTTTCCACTTTAGTCTTTCCACTATAGTCTCCACTTTATTCTGTCCACTACAGTCTTTCCACTTTAGTCTTTCCACTATTCTCTGTCCACTTTAGTCTTTCCACTTTAGTCTTTCCACTATAGTCTCCACTTTATTCTGTCCACTACAGTCTCTCCACTATAGTCTTTCCCCTATAGTCTGTCCACTTTAGTCTTTCTACTATTCTCTGTCCACTTTATTCTTTCCACTATACTCTCCACTTTACTCTGTCCACTACAGTCTTTCCACTATAGTCTGTCCACTTTAGTCTTTCCACTTTAGTCTTTCCACTTTAGTCTGTCCACTTTAGTCTTTCCACTATAGTCTGTCCACTTTAGTCTTTCCACTTTTGTTCCACTTCAGTCTTTCCACTAGAGTCTGTCCACTTTGGTCTTTCCACTTTAGTCTGTCCACTTTAGTCTTTCCACTTTAGTCAGTGGACAGACTCTTTCCACTATTCTCTGTCCACTTTAGTCTTTCCACTATATTCTCCACTTTATTCTGTCAACTACAGTCTTTCCACTATAGTCTTTCCACTATAGTCAGTCCACTTTAGTCTTTCCACTTTAGACTTTCCACTTTAGTCTGTCCACTTTAGTCTTTCCACTATAGTCTGTCCACTTTAGTCTTTCCACTTTAGTCTTTCCGCTTTAGTCTGTCCACTTAGTCTTTCGACTAGAGTCTGTCCACTTTAGTTTTTCCACTTTAGTCTGTCCACTTTAGTCTTTCCACTTTAGTCTGTACACTTTCGTCATTTCCACTATCGTCTGTCCACTTTAGTCTTTCCACTTTACTCTTTCCACTATAGTCTGTCCACTTTAGTCTGTCCACTTTAGTCTCTCCACTATAGTCTGTCCACTTTAGTCTTTTTACTATAGTCTGATAACTTTAGTCTTTCCACTTTAGTCTTTCCACTACAGTCTCCACTTAATTCTGTCCACTACAGTCTTTCCACTATAGTCTTTCCACTATTCTCTGTCCACTTTAGTCTTTCCACTTTAGTCTTTCCACTATAGTCTCCACTTTATTCTGTCCACTACAGTCTTTCCACTATAGTCTTTCCACTATAGTCTGTCTGTTCACTTAGTCTTTCCACTTCAGTCGTTCCACTAGAGTCTGTCCACTTTTGTCTTTCCACTTCAGTCTGTCCACTTTAGTCTGTCCACTTTAGTCTTTCTAGTTTCGTCATTTCCACTATCGTCTGTCCACTTTAGTCTTTCCACTTTAGTCTTTCCACTATAGTCTGTCCACTTTAGTCTGTCCACTTTAGTCTTTCCACTATTCTCTGTCCACTTTAGTCTTTCCACTATAGTCTCCACTTTATTCTGTCAACTACAGTCTTTCTACAATAGTCTTTCCACTATAGTCTGTCCACTTTAGTCTTTCCACTTTCGTCATTTCCACTATCGTCTGTCCACTTTAGTCTTTCCACTATAGTCTCCACTTTATTCTGTCCACTACAGTCTTTCCACTATAGTCTTTCCACTATAGTCTGTCTGTCCACTTAGTCTTTCCACTTCAGTCTTTCCACTAGAGTCTGTCCACTTTAGTCTTTCCACTTCAGTCTGTCCACTTTAGTCTTTCCACTTCAGTCTGTCCACTTTAGTCTGTCCACTTTAATCCTTCCACTTTCGTCATTTCCACTATCGTATGTCCACTTTAGTCTTTCCACTTTAGTCTTTCCACTATAGTCTGTCCACTTTAGTCCGTCCACTTTAGTTTTTCCACTATTCTCTGTCCACTTCAGTCTTTCCACTATAGTCTCCACTTTAGCCTGTCCACTACAGTCTTTCCACTATAGTCTTTCCACTATAGTCTGTCCACTCTCATCTTTCCACTTTAGACTTTCCACTTTAGTCTCTCCACTATAGTCTTTCCACTATAGTCTGTCCACTTTAGTCTTTCCACTTTAGTCTTTCAACTATAGTCTCCACTTTATTCTGTCCACTACAGTCTCTCAACTATAGTCTTTCCCCTATAGTCTGTCCACTTTAGTCTTTCTACTATTCTCTGTCCACTTTATTCTTTCCACTATACTCTCCACTTTATTCTGTCCACTACAGTCTTCCCACTATAGTCTTTCCACTATAGTCTGTCCACTTTAGTCTTTCCACTTTAGTCTTTCCACTATAGTCTCCACTTTATTCTGTCCACTACAGTCTTTCCACTTTAGTCTTTCCACTATTCTCTGTCCACTTTAGTCTTTCCACTTTAGTCTTTCCACTATAGTCTCCACTTTATTCTGTCCACTACAGTCTCTCCACTATAGTCTTTCCCCTATAGTCTGTCCACTTTAGTCTTTCTACTATTCTCTGTCCACTTTATTCTTTCCACTATACTCTCCACTTTATTCTGTCCACTACAGTCTTTCCACTATAGTCTGTCCACTTTAGTCTTTCCACTTTAGTCTTTCCACTTTAGTCTGTCCACTTTAGTCTTTCCACTATAGTCTGTCCACTTTAGTCTTTCCACTTTTGTTCCACTTCAGTCTTTCCACTAGAGTCTGTCCACTTTAGTCTTTCCACTTTAGTCTGTCCACTTTAGTCTTTCCACTTTAGTCAGTCCACTTTAGTCTTTCCACTTTTGTTCCACTTCAGTCTTTCCACTAGAATCTGTCCACTTTAGTCTTTCCACTTTAGTCTGTCCACTTTAGTCTTTCCACTTTAGTCAGTCCACTTTAGTCTTTCCACTATAGTCTGTCCACTTTAGTCTGTCCACTTTAGTCTTTCCACTATAGTCTGTCCACTTTAGTCTTTCCACTTTTGTTCCACTTCAGTCTTTCCACTAGAGTCTGTCCACTTTAGTCTTTCCACTTTAGTCTGTCCACTTTAGTCTTTCCACTTTAGTCTGTCCACTTTAGTCTTTCCACTATAGTCCGTCCACTTTAGTCTTTCCACTATTCTCTGTCCACTTTAGTCTTTCCACTATAGTCTGTCCACTTTAGTCTTTCCACTATAGTCTGTCCACTATAGTTTGTCAACTTTAGTCTCTCCACTATAGTCTGTCCACTTTAGTCTGTCCAGTTTAGTCTTTCCACTTTAGTCAGTCCACTTTAGTCTGTCCACTTTAGTCTTTCCACTTTAGTCAGTCCACTTTAGTCTTTCCACTATCGTCTGTCCACTTTAGTCTGTCCACTTTAGTCTTTCCACTATAGTCTGTCCACTTTAGTCTTTCCACTTTTGTTCCACTTCAGTCTTTCCACTAGAGTCTGTCCACTTTAGTCTTTCCACTTTAGTCTGTCCACTTTAGTCTTTCCACTTTAGTCTGTCCACTTTAGTCTTTCCACTATAGTCCGTCCACTTTAGTCTTTCCACTATTCTCTGTCCACTTTAGTCTTTCCACTATAGTCTGTCCACTTTAGTCTTTCCACTATAGTCTGTCCACTATAGTTTGTCTACTTTAGTCTTTCCACTTTCGTCATTTCCACTATCGTCTGTCCACTTTAGTCTTTCCACTTTAGTCTTTCCACTATAGTCTGTCCACTTTAGTCCGTCCACTTTAGTCTTTCCACTATTCTCTGTCCACTTTAGTCTTTCCACTATAGTCTCCACTTTAGCCTGTCCACTACAGTCTTTCCACTATAGTCTTTCCACTATAGTCTGTCCACTCTAATCTTTCCACTTTAGACTTTCCACTTTAGTCTCTCCACTATAGTCTTTCCACTATAGTCTGTCCACTTTAGTCTTTCCACTTTAGTCTTTCCACTATAGTCTCCACTTTATTCTGTCCACTACAGTCTCTCAACTATAGTCTTTCCCCTATAGTCTGTCCACTTTAGTCTTTCTACTATTCTCTGTCCACTTTATTCTTTCCACTATACTCTCTATTCTGTCCACTACAGTCTTCCCACTATAGTCTTTCCACTATAGTCTGTCCACTTTAGTCTTTCCACTTTAGTCTTTCCACTATAGTCTCCACTTTATTCTGTCCACTACAGTCTTTCCACTTTAGTCTTTCCACTATTCTCTGTCCACTTTAGTCTTTCCACTTTAGTCTTTCCACTATAGTCTCCTTTTATTCTGTCCACTACAGTCTCTCCACTATAGTCTTTCCCCTATAGTCTGTCCACTTTAGTCTTTCTACTATTCTCTGTCCACTTTATTCTTTCCACTATACTCTCCACTTTCTTCTGTCCACTACAGTCTTTCCACTATAGTCTGTCCACTTTAGTCTTTCCACTTTAGTCTTTCCACTTTAGTCTGTCCACTTTAGTCTTTCCACTATAGTCTGTCCACTTTAGTTTTTTCACTTTAGTCTGTCCACTTTAGTCTGTCAACTTTAGTCTTTCCACTTTAGTCTGTACACTTTAGTCTTTCCACTATAGTCTGTCCACTTTAGTCTTTCCACTATTCTCTGTCCACTTTAGTCTTTCCACTTTAGTCTTTCCACTATAGTCTCCACTTTATTCTGTCCACTACAGTCTTTCCACTATAGTCTTTCCACTATAGTCTGTCTGTCCACTTAGTCTTTCCACTTCAGTCTTTCCACTAGAGTCTGTCCACTTTAGTCTTTCCACTTCAGTCTGTCCACTTTAGTCTGTCCACTTTAAGCTTTCCACTTTCGTCATTTCCACTATCGTCTGTCCACTTTAGTTTTTCCTCTTTAGTCTTTCCGCTATAGTCTGTCCACTTTAGTCCGTCCACTTTAGTCTTTCCACTATTCTCTGTCCACTTTAGTCTTTCCACTATAGTCTCCACTTTAGTCTGTCCACTACAGTCTTTCCACTATAGTCTTTCCACTATAGTCTGTCCACTCTAATCTTTCCACTTTAGACTTTCCACTTTAGTCTCTCCACTATAGTCTTTCCACTATAGTCTGTCCACTTTAGTCTTTCCACTTTAGTCTTTCCACTATAGTCTCCACTTTATTCTGTCCACTACAGTCTCTCAACTATAGTCTTTCCCCTATAGTCTGTCCACTTTAGTCTTTCTACTATTCTCTGTCCACTTTATTCTTTCCACTATACTCTCCACTTTATTCTGTCCACTACAGTCTTCCCACTATAGTCTTTCCACTATAGTCCGTCCACTTTAGTCTTTCCACTATTCTCTGTCCACTTTAGTCTTTCCAATATAGTCTCCACTTTATTCTGTCCACTACAGTCTTTACACTATAATCTTTCCACTATAGTCTGTCCACTTTTGTCTTTCCACTTTAGTCTTTCCACTATAGTCTCCACTTTATTCTGTCAACTACAGTCTTTCCACTTTAGTCTTTCCACTATTCTCTGTCCACTTTAGTCTTTCCACTTTAGTCTTTCCACTATAGTCTCCACTTTATTCTGTCCACTACAGTCTCTCCACTATAGTCTTTCCCCTATAGTCTGTCCACTTTAGTCTTTCTACTATTCTCTGTCCACTTTATTCTTTCCACTATACTCTCCACTTTACTCTGTCCACTACAGTCTTTCCACTATAGTCTGTCCACTTTAGTCTTTCCACTTTAGTCTTTCCACTTTAGTCTGTCCACTTTAGTCTTTCCACTATAGTCTGTCCACTTTAGTCTTTCCACTTTTGTTCCACTTCAGTCTTTCCACTAGAGTCTGTCCACTTTGGTCTTTCCACTTTAGTCTGTCCACTTTAGTCTTTCCACTTTAGTCAGTCCACTTTAGTCTTTCCACTTTTGTTCCACTTCAGTCTTTCCACTAGAATCTGTCCACTTTAGTCTTTCCACTTTAGTCTGTCCACTTTAGTCTTTCCACTTTAGTCAGTCCACTATAGTCTTTCCACTATAGTCTGTCCACTTTAGTCTGTCCACTTTAGTCTTTCCACTATAGTCTGTCCACTTTAGTCTTTCCACTTTTGTTCCACTTCAGTCTTTCCACTAGAGTCTGTCCACTTTAGTCTTTCCACTTTAGTCTGTCCACTTTAGTCTTTCCACTTTAGTCTGTCCACTTTAGTCTTTCCACTATAGTCCGTTCACTTTAGTCTTTCCACTATTCTCTGTCCACTTTAGTCTTTCCACTATATTCTCCACTTTATTCTGTCAACTACAGTCTTTCCACTATAGTCTTTCCACTATAGTCAGTCCACTTTAGTCTTTCCACTTTAGACTTTCCACTTTAGTCTGTCCACTTTAGTCTTTCCACTATAGTCTGTCCACTTTAGTCTTTCCACTTTAGTCTTTCCGCTTTAGTCTGTCCACTTAGTCTTTCGACTAGAGTCTGTCCACTTTAGTTTTTCCACTTTAGTCTGTCCACTTTAGTCTTTCCACTTTAGTCTGTACACTTTCGTCATTTCCACTATCGTCTGTCCACTTTAGTCTTTCCACTTTACTCTTTCCACTATAGTCTGTCCACTTTAGTCTGTCCACTTTAGTCTCTCCACTATAGTCTTTCCACTACAGTCTCCACTTTATTCTGTCCACTACAGTCTTTCCACTATAGTCTTTCCACTATTCTTTGTCCACTTTAGTCTTTCCACTTTAGTCTTTCCACTATAGTCTCCACTTTATTCTGTCCACTACAGTCTTTCCACTATAGTCTTTCCACTATAGTCTGTCTGTTCACTTAGTCTTTCCACTTCAGTCTTTCCACTAGAGTCTGTCCACTTTTGTCTTTCCACTTCAGTCTGTCCACTTTAGTCTGTCCACTTTAGTCTTTCTAGTTTCGTCATTTCCACTATCGTCTGTCCACTTTAGTCTTTCCACTTTAGTCTTTCCACTATAGTCTGTCCACTTTAGTCTGTCCACTTTAGTCTTTCCACTATTCTCTGTCCACTTTAGTCTTTCCACTATAGTCTCCACTTTCTTCTGTCAACTACAGTCTTTCTACAATAGTCTTTCCACTATAGTCTGTCCACTTTAGTCTTTCCACTTTCGTCATTTCCACTATCGTCTGTCCACTTTAGTCTTTCCACTATAGTCTCCACTTTATTCTGTCCACTACAGTCTTTCCACTATAGTCTTTCCACTATAGTCTGTCCACTCTAATCTTTCCACTTTAGACTTTCCACTTTAGTCTCTCCACTATAGTCTTTCCACTATAGTCTGTCCACTTTAGTCTTTCCACTTTAGTCTTTCAACTATAGTCTCCACTTTATTCTGTCCACCACAGTCTCTCAACTATAGTCTTTCCCCTATAGTCTGTCCACTTTAGTCTTTCTACTATTCTCTGTCCACTTTATTCTTTCCACTATACTCTCCACTTTATTCTGTCCACTACAGTCTTCCCACTATAGTCTTTCCACTATAGTCTGTCCACTTTAGTCTTTCCACTTTAGTCTTTCCACTATAGTCTCCACTTTATTCTGTCCACTACAGTCTTTCCACTTTAGTCTTTCCACTATTCTCTGTCCACTTTAGTCTTTCCACTTTAGTCTTTCCACTATAGTCTCCACTTTATTCTGTCGACTACAGTCTCTCCACTATAGTCTTTCCCCTATAGTCTGTCCACTTTAGTCTTTCTACTATTCTCTGTCCACTTTATTCTTTCCACTATACTCTCCACTTTATTCTGTCCACTACAGTCTTTCCACTATAGTCTGTCCACTTTAGTCTTTCCACTTTAGTCTTTCCACTTTAGTCTGTCCACTTTAGTCTTTCCACTGTAGTCTGTCCACTTTAGTCTTTCCACTTTTGTTCCACTTCAGTCTTTCCACTAGAGTCTGTCCACTTTAGTCTTTCCACTTTAGTCTGTCCACTTTAGTCTTTCCACTTTAGTCAGTCCACTTTAGTCTTTCCACTTTTGTTCCACTTCAGTCTTTCCACTAGAATCTGTCCACTTTAGTCTTTCCACTTTAGTCTGTCCACTTTAGTCTTTCCACTTTAGTCAGTCCACTTTAGTCTTTCCACTATAGTCTGTCCACTTTAGTCTGTCCACTTTAGTCTTTCCACTACAGTCTGTCCACTTTAGTCTTTCCACTTTTGTTCCACTTCAGTCTTTCCACTAGAGTCTGTCCACTTTAGTCTTTCCACTTTAGTCTGTCCACTTTAGTCTTTCCACTTTAGTCTTTCACCTATAGTCTCCACTTTATTCTGTCCACCACAGTCTCTCAACTATAGTCTTTCCCCTATAGTCTGTCCACTTTAGTCTTTCTACTATTCTCTGTCCACTTTATTCTTTCCACTATACTCTCCACTTTATTCTGTCCACTACAGTCTTCCCACTATAGTCTTTCCACTATAGTCTGTCCACTTTAGTCTTTCCACTTTAGTCTTTCCACTATAGTCTCCACTTTATTCTGTCCACTACAGTCTTTCCACTTTAGTCTTTCCACTATTCTCTGTCCACTTTAGTCTTTCCACTTTAGTCTTTCCACTATAGTCTCCACTTTATTCTGTCGACTACAGTCTCTCCACTATAGTCTTTCCCCTATAGTCTGTCCACTTTAGTCTTTCTACTATTCTCTGTCCACTTTATTCTTTCCACTATACTCTCCACTTTATTCTGTCCACTACAGTCTTTCCACTATAGTCTGTCCACTTTAGTCTTTCCACTTTAGTCTTTCCACTTTAGTCTGTCCACTTTAGTCTTTCCACTGTAGTCTGTCCACTTTAGTCTTTCCACTTTTGTTCCACTTCAGTCTTTCCACTAGAGTCTGTCCACTTTAGTCTTTCCACTTTAGTCTGTCCACTTTAGTCTTTCCACTTTAGTCAGTCCACTTTAGTCTTTCCACTTTTGTTCCACTTCAGTCTTTCCACTAGAATCTGTCCACTTTAGTCTTTCCACTTTAGTCTGTCCACTTTAGTCTTTCCACTTTAGTCAGTCCACTTTAGTCTTTCCACTATAGTCTGTCCACTTTAGTCTGTCCACTTTAGTCTTTCCACTACAGTCTGTCCACTTTAGTCTTTCCACTTTTGTTCCACTTCAGTCTTTCCACTAGAGTCTGTCCACTTTAGTCTTTCCACTTTAGTCTGTCCACTTTAGCCTTTCCACTTTAGTCTGTCCACTTTAGTCTTTCCACTATAGTCCGTCCACTTTAGTCTTCCCACTATTCTCTGTCCACTTTAGTCTTTCCACTATAGTCTGTCCACTTTAGTCTTTCCACTATAGTCTGTCCACTATAGTTTGTCTACTTTAGTCTTTCCACTTTAGTCAGTCCACTTTAGTCTCTCCACTATAGTCTGTCCACTTTAGTCTGTCCACTTTAGTCTTTCCACTTTAGTCAGTCCACTTTAGTCTGTCCACTTTAGTCTTTCCACTTTAGTCAGTCCACTTTAGTCTTTCCACTATCGTCTGTCCAATTTAGTTGTCCACTTTAGTCTTTCCACTATAGTCTGTCCACTTTAGTCTTTCCACTTTTGTTCCACTTCAGTCTTTCCACTAGAGTCTGTCCACTTTAGTCTTTCCACTTTAGTCTGTCCACTTTAGTCTTTCCACTTTAGTCTGTGCACTTTAGTCTTTCCACTATAGTCCGTCCACTTTAGTCTTTCCACTATTCTCTGTCCACTTTAGTCTTTCCACTATAGTCTGTCCACTTTAGTCTTTCCACTATAGTCTGTCCACTATAGTTTGTCTACTTTAGTCTTTCCATTTTAGTCAGTCCACTTTAGTCTCTCCACTATAGTCTGTCCACTTTAGTCTTTCCACTATAGTCTTTCCACTATAGTTTGTCCACTTTAGTCGTTCCACTTTAGTCTTTCCACTTTAGTCTGTCCACTTTAGTCTTTCCACTATAGTCCGTCCACTTTAGTCTTTCCACTATTCTCTGTCCACTTTAGTCTTTCCACTATAGTCTCCACTTTAGTCTGTCCACTACAGTCTTTCCACTATAGTCTTTCCACTATAGTCTGTCCACTCTAATCTTTCCACTTTAGACTTTCCACTTTAGTCTCTCCACTATAGTCTTTCCAGTATAGTCTTTCCACTTTAGTCAGTCCACTTTAGTCTCTCCACTATAGTCTGTCCACTTTAGTCTTTCCACTATAGTCTTTCCACTATAGTTTGTCCACTTTAGTCTTTCCACTTTAGTCTGTCCACTTTAGTCTTTCCACTATAGTCCGTCCACTTTAGTATTTCCACTATTCTCTGTCCACTTTAGTCTTTCCACTATAGTCTCCACTTTAGTCTGTCCACTACAGTCTTTCCACTATAGTCTTTCCACTATAGTCTGTCCACTCTAATCTTTCCACTTTAGACTTTCCACTTTAGTCTCTCCACTATAGTCTTTCCACTATAGTCTGTCCACTTTAGTCTTTCCACTTTAGTCTTTCCACTATAGTCTCCACTTTATTCTGTCCACTACAGTCTTTCCACTATAGTCTTTCCACTAGAGTTTGTCCACTTTAGTCTTTCCACTTTAGTCTTTCCACTTTAGTCTTTCCACTTTAGTCTGTCCACTTTAGTCTTTCCACCATAGTCCGTCCACTTTAGTCTTTCCACTATTCTCTGTCCACTTTAGTCTTTCCACTATAGTCTCCACTTTATTCTGTCAACTACAGTCTTTCCACTATAGTCTTTCCACTATAGTCAGTCCACTTTAGTCTTTCCACTTTAGACTTTCCAGTTTAGTCTGTCCACTTTAGTCTTTCCACTATAGTCTGTCCACTTTAGTCTTTCCAATTTAGTTTTTCCGCTTTAGTCTGTCCACTTAGTCTTTCGACTAGAGTCTGTCCACTTTAGTTTTTCCACTTTAGTCTGTCCACTTTAGTCTTTCCACTTTAGTCTGTACACTTTCGTCATTACCACGATCGTCTGTCCACTTTAGTCTTTCCACTTTACTCTTTCCACTATAGTCTGTCCACTTTAGTCTGTCCACTTTAGTCTCTCCACTATAGTCTGTCCACTTTAGTCTTTTCACTATAGTCTGATAACTTTAGTCTTTCCACTTTAGTCTTTCCACTACAGTCTCCACTTTATTCTGTCCACTACAGTCTTTCCACTATAGTCTTTCCACTATTCTCTGTCCACTTTAGTCTTTCCACTTTAGTCTTTCCACTATAGTCTCCACTTTATTCTGTCCACTACAGTCTTTCCACTATAGTCTTTCCACTATAGTCTGTCTGTTCACTTAGTCTTTCCACTTCAGTCTTTCCACTAGAGTCTGTCCACTTTTGTCTTTCCACTTCAGTCTGTCCACTTTAGTCTGTCCACTTTAGTCTTTCTAGTTTCGCCATTTCCACTATCGTCTGTCCACTTTAGTCTTTCCACTTTAGTCTTTCCACTATAGTCTGTCCACTTTAGTCCGTCCACTTTAGTCTTTCCACTATTCTCTGTCCACTTTAGTCTTTCCACTATAGTCTCCACTTTAGTCTGTCCACTACAGTCTTTCCAATCTAGTCTTTCCACTATAGTCTGTCCACTCTAATCTTTCCACTTTAGACTTTCCACTTTAGTCTCTCCACTATAGTCTTTCCACTATAGTCTGTCCACTTTAGTCTTTCCACTTTAGTCTTTCCACTATAGTCTCCACTTTATTCTGTCCACTACAGTCTCTCAACTATAGTCTTTCCCCTATAGTCTGTCCACTTTAGTCTTTCTACTATTCTCTGTCCACTTTATTCTTTCCACTATACTCTCCACTTTATTCTGTCCACTACAGTCTTCCCACTATAGTCTTTCCACTATAGTCCGTCCACTTTAGTCTTTCCACTATTCTCTGTCCACTTTAGTCTTTCCACTATAGTCTCCACTTTATTCTGTCCACTACAGTCTTTCCACTATAGTCTTTCCACTATAGTCTGTCCACTTTAGTCTTTCCACTTTAGTCTTTCCACTATAGTCTCCACTTTATTCTGTCCACTACATTCTTTCCACTTTAGTCTTTCCACTATTCTCTGTCCACTTTAGTCTTTCCACTTTAGTCTTTCCACTATAGTCTCCACTTTATTCTGTCCACTACAGTCTCTCCACTATAGTCTTTCCCCTATAGTCTGTCCACTTTAGTCTTTCTACTATTCTCTGTCCACTTTATTCTTTCCACTATACTCTCCACTTTATTCTGTCCACTACAGTCTTTAGAAGAAAGTGGAGACTGTAGTGGAAAGACTAAAGTGGAAAGACTAAAGTGGAAAAACTAAAGTTATCAGACTATAGTGGAAAGACTAAAGTGGACAGACTATAGTGGAGAGACTAAAGTGGACAGACTAAAGTGGACAGACTATAGTGGAAAGACTAAAGTGGAAAGACTAAAGTGGACAGACGATAGTGGAAATGACGAAAGTGGAAAGACTAAAGTGGACAGACTAAAGTGGACAGACTGAAGTGGAAAGACTAAAGTGGACAGACTCTAGTGGAAAGACTGAAGTGGAAAGACTAAGTGAACAGACAGAATAAAGCGGAGACTATAGTGGAAAGACTAAAGTGGAAAGACTAAAGTGGACAGACTATAGCGGAAAGACTATAGTGGAAAGACTGTAGTGGACAGAATAAAGTGGAGACTATAGTGGAAAGACTAAAGTGGACAGAGAATTGTGGAAAGACTAAAGTGGACAGACTATAGTGGAAAGACTCGAAATCGGAAAGAAAATTGAGGACGACCATCTGCCTCTGTCTTTCTGTTTGGTTGTCCCTGTTGCTCGAATCAGTTGTCCAAATCCCAAGAAGGCTTGGATCCAAAAGCGTAACTGGAATTGTATAGATACTGTGCTCTACATTTCTACATTAACTAATCTTCTCTCGCTTTTAAAAGTTCCTTTTCACCTTCTTCAGACTGGTATAGCAGCTACTACTTCGTCCGTTGATATTAATTGTTATTATAGCGAGCTTGTCCATTGCTTGAAATTGGCAGCCGATATTGCTGTACCGACTGAGAGAATTCGAGTTGGTACAAGGAAACCTATTTGGAAAGTCAGTCCTGAAGTTAAGAAGGCAAAAAACACGGCAAAATTTTGGCTAAAAATTTGGATTGCTTGTGGACGCCCAGAGAATGGTACTGTTTTAAATCTAAAAGCTAAAACGAAGCGTGAATACAAATCTTCACTTAAAAATGCTCGTTTGAATGGCTTAGATGCTCCCAGTGACAAAAAAGCGTGGCAAAAGGTCCTTCGTACAGATAAAGGTTCAGCTGTACCTCCTTCCGCGCTAACTATGGCTGACTGGACCAACCACTACCGTGGTCTATTCAGTGGTTGCAAAAACCAGATTCAGCAGCACTTTGAAAATTTACTTCTTAAATACCTACCAAGGAAAATATTTCAACCTTCTGTTCTTCCCGTTACTTGTTCTTCCATCGAAATTGCTTTCCGAAAATTAAGAAGAACTGGTTCTACAGATTCTGATGGCCTTAGTGCCGATTTTTTCAAAATTGAGTGTCCAGCTTTAACACAACACCTTCAGCTGCTATTTCAAATTTGTTTATGCCAGGGTTTGGTTCCGAATAGTTTCCTCATGGGTACTATGACATCGGTGATTAAACGAGGGAAAGACGCGGACCTTTGCAAAAGCTATCGGCCAATTATAGTTTCTTGTACCATAAGCAAAATCCTGGAATACGTCCTTCTTCCAGAACTAGTTGAAAAATGTAGCTTTGGTTCAATGCAGTTTGGATTCCGTTCGAGCGCCAGTTGTGCGCACGCTCATCACATATTGACAAAAATGATGAAACAGGCTACCCGCGACAAGTCTTCTATACATATATGTTCTATAGATATAGCTGGTGCTTTTGACAATATAACGCATTCTCAGGCCCTATTTTCTCTCATTACTTCTGGCGTGAATCTGTCTGTCGTCTATCTGTTAAAATTTTGGTATGGTCATTCTTCAGTAAGGTTCAAATGGCAAGGTAGCTTGTCAGAGATTATTTCTGTCCGGACTGGTGTTCACCAAGGGGGAGTCTTACCCTACATCTTCAAATCGGCCATATCTTCTTGTCTCGATTCTTTGCTTCCTGCTTACTTCTATAAAGACTATGCCATCAGCTACATAGCCTACGCGGACGACTTGCTCTTAGTAAGCCGTAGCCGATCCACACTCAAAAAAAATGTAAGTAAGCTGTCGTCAGAACTTCTGAAAATTGGCCTTGAAGTTAACCTTTCAAAATGTGAGTACCTGCATTTCAACCCTTCGTCAAATTGTTCGAGTGCATCTAAAGCTTCTATATCTCTTGGATCGTTCATCGTCAAATCAACAGACTCTCTACGGTGGCTCGGCATAACATTCAAATCTTCATTGTCAAAATTTTGCTCATCGGTTGTTCAAGAAGTTTATAAGTCGATCCGTAGCGCCTATGGGCGCATCGTCCCCAACCGGGGGCGCTATAATCGTAAAGCTTTGGGAAATTTGTACAGCACCTTCTGCGCTCCTTCTATTCTATTTCGTTCTGGTGTCACTCATGTTCTGCGAAAGAAGGAGATTAAAAAGATGAGATCATGTTATTTTAAATATGCAAAGCACCTGCTCCACTTGTCGAAA
The DNA here is from genome assembly GCA_030848855.1 of Branchinecta sandiegonensis. Classification (NCBI taxonomy): domain Eukaryota; kingdom Metazoa; phylum Arthropoda; class Branchiopoda; order Anostraca; family Branchinectidae; genus Branchinecta; species Branchinecta sandiegonensis. The sequence continues at coordinate 121,644 of JAUPMV010000093.1, forward strand.
TTATGTCATAACCATACATTGACGGAGAAATTCAAAATTCAAGATGCAAGTGTTACCCTTTTGGATGTTTCGTCATCACTTTCAAAACTCATGGACAACAAGGCCCAACCAGCACACGATGTCGTCCACTGCTTCCTGACCGAAGATTAAAAATTAAGTGTCTTTTTCTGTGTGTATGTATGTGTTTTGTTTATTTTCTTTACTTTCGTCATTTACTCCGCCTTTTCAAAATGGCGGGTCATAAATAAATTACTTACTTACTTAGACTATAGTGGAAAGACTGTAGTGGACAGAATAAAGTGGAGACCATAGTGGAAAGACTAAAGTGGAAAGACTAAAGTTATCAGACTATAGTGGAAAGACTAAAGTGGACAGACTATAGTGGAGAGACTATAGTGGATAGACTAAAGTGGAAAGACTAAAGTGGACAGACGATAGTGGAAATGACGAAAGTGTACAGACTAAAGTGGAAAGACTAAAGTGGACAGACTAAAGTGGACAGACTAAAGTGGAAAAGCTAAAGTGGACAGACTCTAGTCGAAAGACTAAGTGGACACACTAAAGCGGAAAGACTAAAGTGGAAAGACTAAAGTGGACAGACTATAGTGGAAAGACTAAAGTGGACAGACTAAAGTGGAAAGTCTAAAGTGGAAAGACTAAAGTGGACTGACTATAGTCTGTCCACTTTAGTCTTTCCACTTCAGTCTGTCCACTTTAGTCTGTCCACTTTAATCTTTCCACTTTCGTCATTTCCACTATCGTCTGTCCACTTTAGTCTTTCCACTTTAGTCTTTCCACTATAGTCTGTCCACTTTAGTCCGTCCACTTTAGTCTTTCCACTATTCTCTGTCCACTTTAGTCTTTCCACTATAGTCTCCACTTTAGTCTGTCCACTACAGTCTTTCCACTATAGTCTTTCCACTATAGTCTGTCCACTCTAATCTTTCCACTTTAGACTTTCCACTTTAGTCTCTCCACTATAGTCTTTCCACTATAGTCTGTCCACTTTAGTCTTTCCACTTTAGTCTTTCCACTAGAGTCTCCACTTTATTCTGTCCACTACAGTCTCTCAACTATAGTCTTTCCCCTATAGTCTGTCCACTTTAGTCTTTCTACTATTCTCTGTCCACTTTATTCTTTCCACTATACTCTCCACTTTATTCTGTCCACTACAGTCTTCCCACTATAGTCTTTCCACTATAGTCCGTCCACTTTAGTCTTTCCACTATTCTCTGTCCACTTTAGTCTTTCCAATATAGTCTCCACTTTATTCTGTCCACTACAGTCTTTCCACTATAGTCTTTCCACTATAGTCTGTCCACTTTAGTCTTTCCACTTTAGTCTTTCCACTATAGTCTCCACTTTATTCTGTCCACTACAGTCTTTCCACTTTAGTCTTTCCACTATTCTCTGTCCACTTTAGTCTTTCCACTTTAGTCTTTCCACTATAGTCTCCACTTTATTCTGTCCACTACAGTCTCTCCACTATAGTCTTTCCCCTATAGTCTGTCCACTTTAGTCTTTCTACTATTCTCTGTCCACTTTATTCTTTCCACTATACTCTCCACTTTATTCTGTCAACTACAGTCTTTCCACTATAGTCTGTCCACTTTAGTCTTTCCACTTTAGTCTTTCCACTTTAGTCTGTCCACTTTAGTCTTTCCACTATAGTCTGTCCACTTTAGTCTTTCCACTTTTGTTCCACTTCAGTCTTTCCACTAGAGTCTGTCCACTTTAGTCTTTCAACTTTAGTCTGTCCACTTTAGTCTTTCCACTTTAGTCAGTCCACTTTAGTCTTTCCACTATTGTCCACTTCAGTCTTTCCACTAGAATCTGTCCACTTTATTCTTTCCACTTTAGTCTGTCCACTTTAGTCTTTCCACTTTAGTCAGTCCACTTTAGTCTTTCCACTATAGTCTGTCCACTTTAGTCTGTCCACTTTAGTCTTTCCACTATAGTCTGTCCACTTTAGTCTTTCCACTTTTGTTCCACTTCAGTCTTTCCACTAGAGTCTGTCCACTTTAGTCTTTCCACTTTAGTCTGTCCACTTTAGTCTTTCCACTTTAGTCTTTCCACTATAGTCCGTCCACTTTAGTCTTTCCACTATTCTCTGTCCACTTTAGTCTTTCCACTATAGTCTCCACTTTATTCTGTCAACTACAGTCTTTCCACTATAGTCTTTCCACTATAGTCAGTCCACTTTAGTCTTTCCACTTTAGACTTTCCACTTTAGTCTGTCCACTTTAGTCTTTCCACTATAGTCTGTCCACTTTAGTCTTTCCACTTTAGTCTTTCCGCTTTAGTCTGTCCACTTTGTCTTTCGACTAGAGTCTGTCCACTTTAGTTTTTCCACTTTAGTCTGTCCACTTTAGTCTTTCCACTTTAGTCTGTACACGTTCGTCATTTCCACTATCGTCTGTCCACTTTAGTCTTTCCACTTTAGTCTTTCCACTATAGTCTGTCCACTTTAGTCTGTCCACTTTAGTCTCTCCACTATAGTCTGTCCACTTTAGTCTTTTCACTATTCTCTGTCCACTTTAGTCTTTCCACTATAGTCTCCACTTTATTCTGTCAACTACAGTCTTTCTACTATAGTTTTTCCACTATAGTCTGTCCACTTTAGTCTTTCCACTTTCGTCATTTCCACTATCGTCTGTCCACTTTAGTCTTTCCACTTTAGTCTTTCCACTATAGTCTGTCCACTTTAGTCTGTCCACTTTAGTCTCTCCACTATAGTCTGTCCACTTTAGTCTTTCCACTATAGTCTGATAACTTTAGTCTTTCCACTTTAGTCTTTCCACTTTAGTCTATCCACTACAGTCTCCACTTTATTCTGTCCACTACAGTCTTTCCACTATAGTCTTTCCATTATAGTTTGTCCACTTTAGTCTTTCCACTTTAGTCTTTCCACTTTAGTCAGTCCACTTTAGTCTTTCCACTTTTGTTCCACTTCAGTCTTTCCACTAGAGTCTGTCCACTTTAGTCTTTCCACTTTAGTCTGTCCACTTTAGTCTTTCCAGTTTAGTCAGTCCACTTTAGTCTTTCCACTTTTGTTCCACTTCAGTCTTTCCACTAGAATCTGTCCACTTTAGTCTTTCCACTTTAGTCTGTCCACTTTAGTCTTTCCACTTTAGTCTGTACACTTTCGTTATTTCCACTATCGTCTGTCCACTTTAGTCTTTCCACTTTACTCTTTCCACTATAGTCTGTCCACTTTAGTCTGTCCACTTTAGTCTCTCCACTATAGTCTGTCCACTTTAATCTGTCCACTACAGTCTTTCCACTATAGTCTTTCCACTATAGTCTGTCTGTTCACTTAGTCTTTCCACTTCAGTCTTTCCACTAGAGTCTGTCCACTTTTGTCTTTCCACTTCAGTCTGTCCACTTTAGTCTGTCCACTTTAGTCTTTCTAGTTTCGTCATTTCCACTATCGTCTGTCCACTTTAGTCTTTCCACTTTAGTTATCAGACTATAGTGGAAAGACTAAAGTGGACAGACTAAAGTGGAAAGTCTAAAGTGGAAACACTAAAGTGGACTGACTATAGTCTGTCCACTTTAGTCTTTCCACTTCAGTTTGTCCACTTTAGTCTGTCCACTTTAATCTTTCCACTTTCGTCATTTCCACTACAGTCTCCACTTTATTCTGTCCACTACAGTCTTTCCACTATAGTCTTTCCACTATTCTCTGTCCACTTCAGTCTTTCCACTTTAGTCTCCACTTTATTTTGTCCACTACAGTCTTTCCACTATAGTCTTTCCACTATAGTCTGTCTGTTCACTTAGTCTTTCCACTTCAGTCTTTCCACTAGAGTCTGTCCACTTTTGTCTTTCCACTTCAGTCTGTCCACTTTAGTCTGTCCACTTTAGTCTTTCTAGTTTCGTCATTTCCACTATCGTCTGTCCACTTTAGTCTTTCCACTTTAGTTATCAGACTATAGTGGAAAGACTAAAGTGGACAGACTAAAGTGGAAAGTCTAAAGTGGAAACACTAAAGTGGACTGACTATAGTCTGTCCACTTTAGTCTTTCCACTTCAGTTTGTCCACTTTAGTCTGTCCACTTTAATCTTTCCACTTTCGTCATTTCCACTATCGTCTGTCCACTTTAGTCTTTCCACTTTAGTCTTTCCACTATAGTCTGTCCACTTTAGTCCGTCCACTTTAGTCTTTCCACTATTCTCTGTCCACTTTAGTCTTTCCACTATAGTCTCCACTTTAGTCTGTCCACTACAGTCTTTCCACTATAGTCTTTCCACTATAGTCTGTCCACTCTAATCTTTCCACTTTAGACTTTCCACTTTAGTCTCTCCACTATAGTCTTTCCACTATAGTCTGTCCACTTTAGTCTTTCCACTTTAGTCTTTCCACTATAGTCTCCACTTTATTCTGTCCACTACAGTCTCTCAACTATAGTCTTTCCCCTATAGTCTGTCCACTTTAGTCTTTCTACTATTCTCTGTCCACTTTATTCTTTCCACTATACTCTCCACTTTATTCTGTCCACTACAGTCTTCCCACTATAGTCTTTCCACTATAGTCCGTCCACTTTAGTCTTTCCACTATTCTCTGTCCACTTTAGTCTTTCCAATATAGTCTCCACTTTATTCTGTCCACTACAGTCTTTCCACTATAGTCTTTCCACTATAGTCTGTCCACTTTAGTCTTTCCACTTTAGTCTTTCCACTATAGTCTCCACTTTATTCTGTCCACTACAGTCTTTCCACTTTAGTCTTTCCACTATTCTCTGTCCACTTCAGTCTTTCCACTTTAGTCTTTCCACTATAATCTCCACTTTATTCTGTCCACTACAGTCTCTCCACTATAGTCTTTCCCCTATAGTCTGTCCACTTTAGTCTTTCTACTATTCTCTGTCCACTTTATTCTTTCCACTATACTCTCCACTTTATTCTGTCCACTACAGTCTTTAGAAGAAAGTGGAGACTGTAGTGGAAAGACTAAAGTGGAAAGACTAAAGTGGAAAAACTAAAGTTATCAGACTATAGTGGAAAGACTAAAGTGGACAGACTATAGTGGAGAGACTAAAGTGGACAGACTAAAGTGGACAGAATATAGTGGAAAGACTAAAGTGGAAAGACTAAAGTGGACAGACGATAGTGGAAATGACGAAAGTGGAAAGACTAAAGTGGACAGACTAAAGTGGACAGACTGAAGTGGAAAGACTAAAGTGGACAAACTCTAGTGGAAAGACTGAAGTGGAAAGACTAAGTGAACAGACAGAATAAAGCGGAGACTATAGTGGAAAGACTAAAGTGGAAAGACGAAAGTGGACAGACTATAGTGGAAAGACTATAGTGGAAAGACTGTAGTGGACAGAATAAAGTGGAGACTATAGTGGAAAGACTAAAGTGGACAGAGAATTGTGGAAAGACTAAAATGGACAGACTATAGTGGAAAGACTATAGTGGAAAGACTGTAGTGGACAGAATAAAGTGGAGACCATAGTGGAAAGACTAAAGTGGAAAGACTAAAGTGGAAAGACTAAAGTTATCAGACTATAGTGGAAAGACTAAAGTGGACAGACTATAGTGGAGAGACTATAGTGGATAGACTAAAGTGGAAAGACTAAAGTGGACAGACGATAGTGGAAATGACGAAAGTGTACAGACTAAAGTGGAAAGACTAAAGTGGACAGACTAAAGTGGACAGACTAAAGTGGAAAAGCTAAAGTGGACAGACTCTAGTCGAAAGACTAAGTGGACAGAATAAAGCGGAAAGACTAAAGTGGAAAGACTAAAGTGGACAGACTATAGTGGAAAGACTAAAGTGGACAGACTAAAGTGGAAAGTCTAAAGTGGAAAGACTAAAGTGGACTGACTATAGTCTGTCCACTTTAGTCTTTCCACTTCAGTCTGTCCACTTTAGTCTGTCCACTTTAATCTTTCCACTTTCGTCATTTCCACTATCGTCTGTCCACTTTAGTCTTTCCACTTTAGTCTTTCCACTATAGTCTGTCCACTTTAGTCCGTCCACTTTAGTCTTTCCACTATTCTCTGTCCACTTTAGTCTTTCCACTATAGTCTCCACTTTAGTCTGTCCACTACAGTCTTTCCACTATAGTCTTTCCACTATAGTCTGTCCACTCTAATCTTTCCACTTTAGACTTTCCACTTTAGTCTCTCCACTATAGTCTTTCCACTATAGTCTGTCCACTTTAGTCTTTCCACTTTAGTCTTTCCACCATAGTCTCCACTTTATTCTGTCCACTACAGTCTCTCAACTATAGTCTTTCCCCTATAGTCTGTCCACTTTAGTCTTTCTACTATTCTCTGTCCACTTTATTCTTTCCACTATACTCTCCACTTTATTCTGTCCACTACAGTCTTCCCACTATAGTCTTTCCACTATAGTCCGTCCACTTTAGTCTTTCCACTTTAGACTTTCCACTTTAGTCTGTCCACTTTAGTCTTTCCACTTTAGTCTTTACACTATAGTCTCCGCTTTTTTCTGTCCACTACAGTCTTTCCACTTTAGTCTTTCCACTATTCTCTGTCCACTACAGTCTTTCCACTATAGTCTTTCCACTATAGTCTGTCCACTTTAGTCTTTCCACTATTCTCTGTCCACTTTAGTCTTTCCACTATAGTCTGTCCACTTTAGTCTTTCTACTTTAGTCTTTCCACTATTCTCTGTCCACTTTAGTCTTTCCACTTTAGTCTTTCCACTATAGTCTCCACTTTATTCTGTCAACTACAGTCTCTCCACTATAGTCTTTCTACTATAGTCTGTCCACTTTAGTCTTTCCACTATTCTCTGTCCACTTTATTCTTTCCACTATACTCTCCACTTTATTCTGTCCACTACAGTCTTTCCACAATAGTCTTTCCACTATAGTCTATCCACTTTAGTCTTTCCACTTTAGTTTTTCCACTTTAGTCTGTCCACTTTAGTCTTTCCACTATAGTCTGTCCACTTTTGTCTTTCCACTTTAGTCTTTCCACTTTATTCTGTCCACTTCAGTGTGTACACTATAGTCTGTCCACTTTAGTCTTTCTACTATTCTCTGTCCACTTTATTCTTTCCACTATACTCTCCACTTTATTCTGTCCACTACAGTCTTTCCACTTTAGTCTTTCCACTATTCTCTGTCCACTTCAGTCTTTCCACTTTAGTCTTTCCACTATAGTCTCCACTTTATTCTGTCCACTACAGTCTCTCCACTATAGTCTTTCCCCTATAGTCTGTCCACTTTAGTCTTTCTACTATTCTCTGTCCACTTTATTCTTTCCACTATACTCTCCACTTTATTCTGTCCACTACAGTCTTTAGAAGAAAGTGGAGACTGTAGTGGAAAGACTAAAGTGGAAAGACTAAAGTGGAAAAACTAAAGTTATCAGACTATAGTGGAAAGACTAAAGTGGACAGACTATAGTGGAGAGACTAAAGTGGACAGACTAAAGTGGACAGAATATAGTGGAAAGACTAAAGTGGAAAGACTAAAGTGGACAGACGATAGTGGAAATGACGAAAGTGGAAAGACTAAAGTGGACAGACTAAAGTGGACAGACTGAAGTGGAAAGACTAAAGTGGACAAACTCTAGTGGAAAGACTGAAGTGGAAAGACTAAGTGAACAGACAGAATAAAGCGGAGACTATAGTGGAAAGACTAAAGTGGAAAGACGAAAGTGGACAGACTATAGTGGAAAGACTATAGTGGAAAGACTGTAGTGGACAGAATAAAGTGGAGACTATAGTGGAAAGACTAAAGTGGACAGAGAATTGTGGAAAGACTAAAATGGACAGACTATAGTGGAAAGACTATAGTGGAAAGACTGTAGTGGACAGAATAAAGTGGAGACCATAGTGGAAAGACTAAAGTGGAAAGACTAAAGTGGAAAGACTAAAGTTATCAGACTATAGTGGAAAGACTAAAGTGGACAGACTATAGTGGAGAGACTATAGTGGATAGACTAAAGTGGAAAGACTAAAGTGGACAGACGATAGTGGAAATGACGAAAGTGTACAGACTAAAGTGGAAAGACTAAAGTGGACAGACTAAAGTGGACAGACTAAAGTGGAAAAGCTAAAGTGGACAGACTCTAGTCGAAAGACTAAGTGGACAGAATAAAGCGGAAAGACTAAAGTGGAAAGACTAAAGTGGACAGACTATAGTGGAAAGACTAAAGTGGACAGACTAAAGTGGAAAGTCTAAAGTGGAAAGACTAAAGTGGACTGACTATAGTCTGTCCACTTTAGTCTTTCCACTTCAGTCTGTCCACTTTAGTCTGTCCACTTTAATCTTTCCACTTTCGTCATTTCCACTATCGTCTGTCCACTTTAGTCTTTCCACTTTAGTCTTTCCACTATAGTCTGTCCACTTTAGTCCGTCCACTTTAGTCTTTCCACTATTCTCTGTCCACTTTAGTCTTTCCACTATAGTCTCCACTTTAGTCTGTCCACTACAGTCTTTCCACTATAGTCTTTCCACTATAGTCTGTCCACTCTAATCTTTCCACTTTAGACTTTCCACTTTAGTCTCTCCACTATAGTCTTTCCACTATAGTCTGTCCACTTTAGTCTTTCCACTTTAGTCTTTCCACCATAGTCTCCACTTTATTCTGTCCACTACAGTCTCTCAACTATAGTCTTTCCCCTATAGTCTGTCCACTTTAGTCTTTCTACTATTCTCTGTCCACTTTATTCTTTCCACTATACTCTCCACTTTATTCTGTCCACTACAGTCTTCCCACTATAGTCTTTCCACTATAGTCCGTCCACTTTAGTCTTTCCACTATTCTCTGTCCACTTTAGTCTTTCCAATATAGTCTCCACTTTATTCTGTCCACTACAGTCTTTCCACTTTAGTCTTTCCACTATAGTCTGTCCACTTTAGTCTTTCCACTTTAGTCTTTCCACTATAGTCTCCACTTTATTCTGTCCACTACAGTCTTTCCACTTTAGTCGTTCCACTATTCTCTGTCCACTTTAGTCTTTCCACTTTAGTCTTTCCACTATAGTCTCCACTTTATTCTGTCCACTACAGTCTCTCAACTATAGTCTTTCCCCTATAGTCTGTCCAATTTAGTCTTTCTACTATTCTCTGTCCACTTTATTCTTTCCACTATACTCTCCACTTTATTCTGTCCACTACAGTCTTCCCACTATAGTCTTTCCACTATAGTCCGTCCACTTTAGTCTTTCCACTATTCTCTGTCCACTTTAGTCTTTCCAATATAGTCTCCACTTTATTCTGTCCACTACAGTCTTTCCACTATAGTCTTTCCACTATAGTCTGTCCACTTTAGTCTTTCCACTTTAGTCTTTCCACTATAGTCTCCACTTTATTCTGTCCACTACAGTCTTTCCACTTTAGTCTTTCCACTATTCTCTGTCCACTTTAGTCTTTCCACTTTAGTCTTTCCACTTTAGTCTGTCCACTTTAGTCTTTCCACTATAGTCTGTCCACTTTAGTCTTTCCACTTTTGTTCCACTTCAGTCTTTCCACCAGAGTCTGTCCACTTTAGTCTTTCAACTTTAGTCTGTCCACTTTAGTCTTTCCACTTTAGTCAGTCCACTTTAGTCTTTCCACTTTTGTTCCACTTCAGTCTTTCCACTAGAATCTGTCCACTTTAGTCTTTCCACTTTAGTCTGTCCACTTTAGTCTTTCCACTTTAGTCAGTCCACTTTAGTCTTTCCACTATAGTCTGTCCACTTTAGTCTTTCCACTATAGTCTGTCCACTTTAGTCTTTCCACTTTTGTTCCACTTCAGTCTTTCCACTAGAGTCTGTCCACTTTAGTCTTTCCACTTTAGTCTGTCCACTTTAGTCTTTCCACTTTAGTCTTTCCACTATAGTCCGTCCACTTTAGTCTTTCCACTATTCTCTGTCCACTTTAGTCTTTCCACTATAGTCTCCACTTTATTCTGTCAACTACAGTCTTTCCACTATAGTCTTTCCACTATAGTCAGTCCACTTTAGTCTTTCCACCTTAGACTTTCCACTTTAGTCTGTCCACTTTAGTCTTTCCACTATAGTCTGTCCACTTTAGTCTTTCCACTTTAGTCTTTCCGCTTTAGTCTGTCCACTTAGTCTTTCGACTAGAGTCTGTCCACTTTAGTTTTTCCACTTTAGTCTGTCCACTTTAGTCTTTCCACTTTAGTCTGTACACTTTCGTCATTTCCACTATCGTCTGTCCACTTTAGTCTTTCCACTTTAGTCTTTCCACTATAGTCTGTCCACTTTAGTCTGTCCACTTTAGTCTCTCCACTATAGTCTGTCCACTTTAGTCTTTTCACTATTCTCTGTCCACTTTAGTCTTTCCACTATAGTCTCCACTTTATTCTGTCAACTACAGTCTTTCTACTATAGTTTTTCCACTATAGTCTGTCCACTTTAGTCTTTCCACTTTCGTCATTTCCACTATCGTCTGTCCACTTTAGTCTTTCCACTTTAGTCTTTCCACTATAGTCTGTCCACTTTAGTCTGTCCACTTTAGTCTCTCCACTATAGTCTGTCCACTTTAGTCTTTCCACTATAGTCTGATAACTTTAGTCTTTCCACTTTAGTCTTTCCACTTTAGTCTATCCACTACAGTCTCCACTTTATTCTGTCCACTACAGTCTTTCCACTATAGTCTTTCCACTACAGTTTGTCCACTTTAGTCTTTCCACTTTAGTCTGTCCACTTTAGTCTTTCCACTATAGTCTGTCCACTTTAGTCTTTCCACTTTTGTTCCACTTCAGTCTTTCCACTAGAGTCTGTCCACTTTAGTCTTTCCACTTTAGTCTGTCCACTTTAGTCTTTCCACTTCAGTCAGTCCACTTTAGTCTTTCCACTATAGTCTGTCCCCTTTTGTCTTTCCACTATAGTCTGTCAACTTTAGTCTTTCCACTTTAGTCTTTCCACTTTAGTCTTTCCACTATAGTCTCCACTTTATTCTATACTAAAGTGGACAGACTATAGTGGAAAGACTATAGTAGAAAGACTGTAGTTGACAGAATAAAGTGCAGACTATAGTGGAAAGACTAAAGTGGACAGAGAATAGTGGAAAGACTAAAGTGGACAGACTATAGTGGAAATACTAAATGGACAGACTAAAGTGGAAAGACTAAAGTGGAAAGACTAAAGTGGACAAACTATAGTGGAAAGACTATAGTGGAAAGACTGTAGTGGATAGAAGAAAGTGGAGACTGTAGTGGAAAGACTAAAGTGGAAAGACTAAAGTGGAAAAACTAAAGTTATCAGACTATAGTGGAAAGACTAAAGTGGACAGACTATAGTGGAGAGACTAAAGTGGACAGACTAAAGTGGACACACTATAGTGGAAAGACTAAAGTGGAAAGACTAAAGTGGACAGACGATAGTGGAAATGACGAAAGTGGAAAGACTAAAGTGGACAGACTAAAGTTGACAGACTGAAGTGGAAATACTAAAGTGGACAGACTCTAGTGGAAAGACTGAAGTGGAAAGACTAAGTGAACAGACAGAATAAAGCGGAGACTATAGTGGAAAGACTAAAGTGGAAAGACTAAAGTGGACAGACTATAGTGGAAAGACTATAGTGGAAAGACTGTAGTGGACAGAATAAAGTGGAGACTATAGTGGAAAGACTAAAGTGGACAGAGAATTGTGGAAAGACTAAAGTGGACAGACTATAGTGGAAAGACTATAGTGGAAAGACTGTAGTGGACAGAATAAAGTGGAGACCATAGTGGAAAGACTAAAGTGGAAAGACTAAAGTGGAAAGACTAAAGTTATCAGACTATAGTGGAAAGACTAAAGTGGACAGACTATAGTGGAAAGACTAAAGTGGAAAGACTAATTCTACTATAGTTTTTCCACTATAGTCTGTCCACTTTAGTCTTTCCACTTTCGTCATTTCCACTATCGTCTGTCCACTTTAGTCTTTCCACTTTAGTCTTTCCACTATAGTCTGTCCACTTTAGTCTGTCCACTTTAGTCTCTCCACTATAGTCTGTCCACTTTAGTCTTTCCACTATAGTCTGATAACTTTAGTCTTTCCACTTTAGTCTTTCCACTTTAGTCTATCCACTACAGTCTCCACTTTATTCTGTCCACTAAAGTCTTTCCACTATAGTCTTTCCACTACAGTTTGTCCACTTTAGTCTTTCCACTTTAGTCTGTCCACTTTAGTCTTTCCACTATAGTCTGTCCACTTTAGTCTTTCCACTTTTGTTCCACTTCAGTCTTTCCACTAGAGTCTGTCCACTTTAGTCTTTCCACTTTAGTCTGTCCACTTTAGTCTTTCCACTTCAGTCAGTCCACTTTAGTCTTTCCACTATAGTCTGTCCCCTTTTGTCTTTCCACTATAGTCTGTCAACTTTAGTCTTTCCACTTTAGTCTTTCCACTTTAGTCTTTCCACTATAGTCTCCACTTTATTCTATACTAAAGTGGACAGACTATAGTGGAAAGACTATAGTAGAAAGACTGTAGTTGACAGAATAAAGTGCAGACTATAGTGGAAAGACTAAAGTGGACAGAGAATAGTGGAAAGACTAAAGTGGACAGACTATAGTGGAAATACTAAATGGACAGACTAAAGTGGAAAGACTAAAGTGGAAAGACTAAAGTGGACAAACTATAGTGGAAAGACTATAGTGGAAAGACTGTAGTGGATAGAAGAAAGTGGAGACTGTAGTGGAAAGACTAAAGTGGAAAGACTAAAGTGGAAAAACTAAAGTTATCAGACTATAGTGGAAAGACTAAAGTGGACAGACTATAGTGGAGAGACTAAAGTGGACAGACTAAAGTGGACACACTATAGTGGAAAGACGAAAGTGGAAAGACTAAAGTGGACAGACGATAGTGGAAATGACGAAAGTGGAAAGACTAAAGTGGACAGACTAAAGTGGACAGACTGAAGTGGAAAGACTAAAGTGGACAGACTCTAGTGGAAAGACTGAAGTGGAAAGACTAAGTGAACAGACAGAATAAAGCGGAGACTATAGTGGAAAGACTAAAGTGGAAAGACTAAAGAGGACAGACTATAGTGGAAAGACTATAGTGGAAAGACTGTAGTGGACAGAATAAAGTGGAGACTATAGTGGAAAGACTAAAGTGGACAGAGAATTGTGGAAAGACTAAAGTGGACAGACTATAGTGGAAAGACTATAGTGGAAAGACTGTAGTGGACAGAATAAAGTGGAGACCATAGTGGAAAGACTAAAGTGGAAAGACTAAAGTGGAAAGACTAAAGTTATCAGACTATAGTGGAAAGACTAAAGTGGACAGACTATAGTGGAAAGACTAAAGTGGAAAGACTAAAGTGGACAGACGATAGTGGAAATGACGAAAGTGGAAAGATTAAAGTGGACAGACTAAAGTGGACAGACTGAAGTGGAAAGACTAAAGTGGACAGACTATAGTCAGTCCACTTTAGTCTTTCCACTTTAGACTTTCCACTTTAGTCTGTCCACTTTAGTCTTTCCACTATAGTCTGTCCACTTTAGTCTTTCCACTTTAGTCTTTCCGCTTTAGTCTGTCCACTTAGTCTTTCGACTAGAGTCTGTCCACTTTAGTTTTTCCACTTTAGTCTGTCCACTTTAGTCTTTCCACTTTAGTCTGTACACGTTCGTCATTTCCACTATCGTCTGTCCACTTTAGTCTTTCCACTTTAGTCTTTCCACTATAGTCTGTCCACTTTAGTCTGTCCACTTTAGTCTCTCCACTATAGTCTTTCCACTTTAGTCTTTCCGCTTTAGTCTGTCCACTTAGTCTTTCGACTAGAGTCTGTCCACTTTAGTTTTTCCACTTTAGTCTGTCCACTTTAGTCTTTCCACTTTAGTCTGTACACGTTCGTCATTTCCACTATCGTCTGTCCACTTTAGTCTTTCCACTTTAGTCTTTCCACTATCGTCTGTCCACTTTAGTCTTTCCACTTTAGTCTTTCCACTATAGTCTGTCCACTTTAGTCTGTCCACTTTAGTCTCTCCACTATAGTCTGTCCACTTTAGTCTTTCCACTATAGTCTGATAACTTTAGTCTTTCCACTTTAGTCTTTCCACTTTAGTCTATCCACTACAGTCTCCACTTTATTCTGTCCACTACAGTCTTTCCACTATAGTCTTTCCACTATAGTTTGTCCACTTTAGTCTTTCCACTTTAGTCTTTCCACTTTAGTCTTTCCACTTTAGTCTGTACACTTTCGTTATTTCCACTATCGTCTGTCCACTTTAGTCTTTCCACTTTACTCTTTCCACTATAGTCTGTCCACTTTAGTCTGTCCACTTTAGTCTCTCCACTATAGTCTGTCCACTTTAGTCTTTTCACTATAGTCTGATAACTTTAGTCTTTCCACTTTAGTCTTTCCACTACAGTCTCCACTTTATTCTGTCCACTACAGTCTTTCCACTATAGTCTTTCCACTATTCTCTGTCCACTTCAGTCTTTCCACTTTAGTCTTTCCACTATAGTCTCCACTTTATTCTGTCCACTACAGTCTTTCCACTATAGTCTTTCCACTATAGTCTGTCTGTTCACTTAGTCTTTCCACTTCAGTCTTTCCACTAGAGTCTGTCCACTTTTGTCTTTCCACTTCAGTCTGTCCACTTTAGTCTGTCCACTTTAGTCTTTCTAGTTTCGTCATTTCCACTATCGTCTGTCCACTTTAGTCTTTCCACTTTAGTTATCAGATTATAGTGGAAAGACTAAAGTGGACAGACTATAGTGGAGAGACTATAGTGGATAGACTAAAGTGGAAAGACTAAAGTGGACAGACGATAGTGGAAATGACGAAAGTGTACAGACTAAAGTGGAAAGACTAAAGTGGACAGACTAAAGTGGACAGACTAAAGTGGAAAAGCTAAAGTGGACAGACTCTAGTCGAAAGACTAAGTGGACAGACTAAAGCGGAAAGACTAAAGTGGAAAGACTAAAGTGGACAGACTATAGTGGAAAGACTAAAGTGGACAGACTAAAGTGGAAAGTCTAAAGTGGAAACACTAAAGTGGACTGACTATAGTCTGTCCACTTTAGTCTTTCCACTTCAGTCTGTCCACTTTAGTCTGTCCACTTTAATCTTTCCACTTTCGTCATTTCCACTATCGTCTGTCCACTTTAGTCTTTCCACTTTAGTCTTTCCACTATAGTCTGTCAACTTTAGTCCGTCCACTTTAGTCTTTCCACTATTCTCTGTCCACTTTAGTCTTTCCACTATAGTCTCCACTTTAGTCTGTCCACTACAGTCTTTCCACTATAGTCTTTCCACTATAGTCTGTCCACTCTAATCTTTCCACTTTAGACTTTCCACTTTAGTCTCTCCACTATAGTCTTTCCACTATAGTCTGTCCACTTTAGTCTTTCCACTTTAGTCTTTCCACTATATTCTCCACTTTATTCTGTCCACTACAGTCTCTCAACTATAGTCTTTCCCCTATAGTCTGTCCACTTTAGTCTTTCTACTATTCTCTGTCCACTTTATTCTTTCCACTATACTCTCCACTTTATTCTGTCCACTACAGTCTTCCCACTATAGTCTTTCCACTATAGTCCGTCCACTTTAGTCTTTCCACTATTCTCTGTCCACTTTAGTCTTTCCAATATAGTCTCCACTTTATTCTGTCCACTACAGTCTTTCCACTATAGTCTTTCCACTATAGTCTGTCCACTTTAGTCTTTCCACTTTAGTCTTTCCACTATAGTCTCCACTTTATTCTGTCCACTACAGTCTTTCCACTTTAGTCTTTCCACTATTCTCTGTCCACTTCAGTCTTTCCACTTTAGTCTTTCCACTATAGTCTCCACTTTATTCTGTCCACTACAGTCTCTCCACTATAGTCTTTCCCCTATAGTCTCTCCACTTTAGACTTTCTACTATTCTCTGTCCACTTTATTCTTTCCACTATACTCTCCACTTTATTCTGTCCACTACAGTCTTTAGAAGAAAGTGGAGACTGTAGTGGAAAGACTAAAGTGGAAAGACTAAAGTGGAAAAACTAAAGTTATCAGACTATAGTGGAAAGACTAAAGTGGACAGACTATAGTGGAGAGACTAAAGTGGACAGACTAAAGTGGACAGACTATAGTGGAAAGACTAAAGTGGAAAGACTAAAGTGGACAGACGATAGTGGAAATGACGAAAGTGGAAAGACTAAAGTGGACAGACTAAAGTGGACAGACTGAAGTGGAAAGACTAAAGTGGACAAACTCTAGTGGAAAGACTGAAGTGGAAAGACTAAGTGAACAGACAGAATAAAGCGGAGACTATAGTGGAAAGACTAAAGTGGAAAGACGAAAGTGGACAGACTATAGTGGAAAGACTATAGTGGAAAGACTGTAGTGGACAGAATAAAGTGGAGACTATAGTGGAAAGACTAAAGTGGACAGAGAATTGTGGAAAGACTAAAATGGACAGACTATAGTGGAAAGACTATAGTGGAAAGACTGTAGTGGACAGAATAAAGTGGAGACCATAGTGGAAAGACTAAAGTGGAAAGACTAAAGTGGAAAGACTAAAGTTATCAGACTATAGTGGAAAGACTAAAGTGGACAGACTATAGTGGAGAGACTATAGTGGATAGACTAAAGTGGAAAGACTAAAGTGGACAGACGATAGTGGAAATGACGAAAGTGTACAGACTAAAGTGGAAAGACTAAAGTGGACAGACTAAAGTGGACAGACTAAAGTGGAAAAGCTAAAGTGGACAGACTCTAGTCGAAAGACTAAGTGGACAGACTAAAGCGGAAAGACTAAAGTGGAAAGACTAAAGTGGACAGACTATAGTGGAAAGACTAAAGTGGACAGACTAAAGTGGAAAGTCTAAAGTGGAAAGACTAAAGTGGACTGACTATAGTCTGTCCACTTTAGTCTTTCCACTTCAGTCTGTCCACTTTAGTCTGTCCACTTTAATCTTTCCACTTTCGTCATTTCCACTATCGTCTGTCCACTTTAGTCTTTCCACTTTAGTCTTTCCACTATAGTCTGTCCACTTTAGTCCGTCCACTTTAGTCTTTCCACTATTCTCTGTCCACTTTAGTCTTTCCACTATAGTCTCCACTTTAGTCTGTCCACTACAGTCTTTCCACTATAGTCTTTCCACTATAGTCTGTCCACTCTAATCTTTCCACTTTAGACTTTCCACTTTAGTCTCTCCACTATAGTCTTTCCACTATAGTCTGTCCACTTTAGTCTTTCCACTTTAGTCTTTCCACTATAGTCTCCACTTTATTCTGTCCACTACAGTCTCTCAACTATAGTCTTTCCCCTATAGTCTGTCCACTTTAGTCTTTCTACTATTCTCTGTCCACTTTATTCTTTCCACTATACTCTCCACTTTATTCTGTCCACTACAGTCTTCCCACTATAGTCTTTCCACTACAGTCCGTCCACTTTAGTCTTTCCACTATTCTCTGTCCACTTTAGTCTTTCCAATATAGTCTCCACTTTATTCTGTCCACTACAGTCTTTCCACTATAGTCTTTCCACTATAGTCTGTCCACTTTAGTCTTTCCACTTTAGTCTTTCCACCATAGTCTCCACTTTATTCTGTCCACTACAGTCTTTCCACTTTAGTCTTTCCACTATTCTCTGTCCACTTTAGTCTTTCCACTTTAGTCTTTCCACTATAGTCTCCACTTTATTCTGTCCACTACAGTCTCTCCACTATAGTCTTTCCCCTATAGTCTGTCCACTTTAGTCTTTCTACTATTCTCTGTCCACTTTATTCTTTCCTCTATACTCTCCACTTTATTCTGTCCACTACAGTCTTTCCACTATAGTCTGTCCACTTTAGTCTTTCCACTTTAGTCTTTCCACTTTAGTCTGTCCACTTTAGTCTTTCCACTATAGTCTGTCCACTTTAGTCTTTCCACTTTTGTTCCACTTCAGTCTTTCCACCAGAGTCTGTCCACTTTAGTCTTTCAACTTTAGTCTGTCCACTTTAGTCTTTCCACTTTAGTCAGTCCACTTTAGTCTTTCCACTTTTGTTCCACTTCAGTCTTTCCACTAGAATCTGTCCACTTTAGTCTTTCCACTTTAGTCTGTCCACTTTAGTCTTTCCACTTTAGTCAGTCCACTTTAGTCTTTCCACTATAGTCTGTCCACTTTAGTCTGTCCACTTTAGTCTTTCCACTATAGTCTGTCCACTTTAGTCTTTCCACTTTTGTTCCACTTCAGTCTTTCCACTAGAGTCTGTCCACTTTAGTCTTTCCACTTTAGTCTGTCCACTTTAGTCTTTCCACTTTAGTCTTTCCACTATAGTCCGTCCACTTTAGTCTTTCCACTATTCTCTGTCCACTTTAGTCTTTCCACTATAGTCTCCACTTTTTTCTGTCAACTACAGTCTTTCCACTATAGTCTTTCCACTATAGTCAGTCCACTTTAGTCCTTCCACTTTAGACTTTCCACTTTAGTCTGTCCACTTTAGTCTTTCCACTATAGTCTGTCCACTTTAGTCTTTCCACTTTAGTCTTTCCGCTTTAGTCTGTCCGCTTAGTCTTTCGACTAGAGTCTGTCCACTTTAGTTTTTCCACTTTAGTCTGTCCACTTTAGTCTTTCCACTTTAGTCTGTACACTTTCGTCATTTCCACTATCGTCTGTCCACTTTAGTCTTTCCACTTTAGTCTTTCCACTATAGTCTGTCCACTTTAGTCTGTCCACTTTAGTCTCTCCACTATAGTCTGTCCACTTTAGTCTTTTCACTATTCTCTGTCCACTTTAGTCTTTCCACTATAGTCTCCACTTTATTCTGTCAACTACAGTCTTTCTACTATAGTTTTTCCACTATAGTCTGTCCACTTTAGTCTTTCCACTTTCGTCATTTCCACTATCGTCTGTCCACTTTAGTCTTTCCACTTTAGTCTTTCCACTATAGTCTGTCCACTTTAGTCTGTCCACTTTAGTCTCTCCACTATAGTCTGTCCACTTTAGTCTTTCCACTATAGTCTGATAACTTTAGTCTTTCCACTTTAGTCTTTCCACTTTAGTCTATCCACTACAGTCTCCACTTTATTCTGTCCACTACAGTCTTTCCACTATAGTCTTTCCACTATAGTTTGTCCACTTTAGTCTTTCCACTTTAGTCTGTCCACTTTAGTCTTTCCACTATAGTCTGTCCACTTTAGTCTTTCCACTTTTGTTCCACTTCAGTCTTTCCACTAGAGTCTGTCCACTTTAGTCTTTCCACTTTAGTCTGTCCACTTTAGTCTTACCACTTCAGTCAGTCCACTTTAGTCTTTCCTCTATAGTCTGTCCCCTTTTGTCTTTCCACTATAGTCTGTCAACTTTAGTCTTTCCACTTTAGTCTTTCCACTTTAGTCTTTCCACTATAGTCTCCACTTTATTCTATACTAAAGTGGACAGACTATAGTGGAAAGACTATAGTAGAAAGACTGTAGTTGACAGAATAAAGTGCAGACTATAGTGGAAAGACTAAAGTGGACAGAGAATAGTGGAAAGACTAAAGTGGACAGACTATAGTGGTAATACTAAATGGACAGACTAAAGTGGAAAGACTAAAGTGGAAAGACTAAAGTGGACAAACTATAGTGGAAAGACTATAGTGGAAAGACTGTAGTGGATAGAAGAAAGTGGAGACTGTAGTGGAAAGACTAAAGTGGAAAGACTAAGTGGAAAAACTAAAGTTATCAGACTATAGTGGAAAGACTAAAGTGGACAGACTATAGTGGAGAGACTAAAGTGGACAGACTAAAGTGGACACACTAAAGTGGAAAGACTAAAGTGGAAAGACTAAAGTGGACAGACGATAGTGGAAATGACGAAAGTGGAAAGACTAAAGTGGACAGACTAAAGTGGACAGACTGAAGTGGAAAGACTAAAGTGGACAGACTCTAGTGGAAAGACTGAAGTGGAAAGACTAAGTGAACAGACAGAATAAAGCGGAGACTATAGTGGAAAGACTAAAGTGGAAAGACTAAAGTGGACAGACTATAGTGGAAAGACTATAGTGGAAAGACTGTAGTGGACAGAATAAAGTGGAGACTATAGTGGAAAGACTAAAGTGGACAGAGAATTGTGGAAAGACTAAAGTGGACAGACTATAGTGGAAAGACTATAGTGGAAAGACTGTAGTGGACAGAATAAAGTGGAGACCATAGTGGAAAGACTAAAGTGGAAAGACTAAAGTGGAAAGACTAAAGTTATCAGACTATAGTGGAAAGACTAAAGTGGACAGACTATAGTGGAGAGACTATAGTGGATAGACTAAAGTGGAAAGACTAAAGTGGACAGACGATAGTTGAAATGACGAAAGTGTACAGACTAAAGTGGAAAGACTAAAGTGGACAGACTAAAGTGGACAGACTAAAGTGGAAAAGCTAAAGTGGACAAACTATAGTGGAAAGACTATAGTGGAAAGACTAAAGTGGACAGACTATAGTGGAGAGACTAAAGTGGACAGACTAAAGTGGAAAGACTAAAGTAGACAAACTATAGTGGAAAGACTATATTGGAAAGACTGTAGTGGACAGAATAAAGAGGAGACTATAGTGGAAAGACTAAAGTGGAAAGACAAAAGTGGAAAGACTAAAGTGGACAGACTATAGTGGAAAGACTAAAGTGGACAGACTAAAGTGGAAAGTCTAAAGTGGAAAGACTAAAGTGGACTGACTATAGTGGAAAGACTATAGTGGAAAGACTGTAGTTGACAGAATAAAGTGGAGACTATAGTGGAAAGACTAAAGTGGACAGAGAATAGTGGAAAGACTAAAGTGGACGGACTATAGTGGAAAGGCTAAAGTGGACAGACTAAAGTGGAAAGACTAAAGTGGAAAGACTAAAGTGGACAAACTACAGTGGAAAGACTATAGTGGAAAGACTAAAGTGGACAGACTATAGTGGAGAGACTAAAGTGGACAGACTAAAGTGGAAAGACTAAAGTAGACAAACTATAGTGGAAAGACTATAGTGGAAAGACTGTAGTGGACAGACTAAAGTGGAAAGACTAAAGTAGACAAACTATAGTGGAAAGACTATAGTGGAAAGACTGTAGTGGACAGAATAAAGTGGAGACTATAGTGGAAAGACTAAAGTGGACAGACTAAAGTGGAAAGACTAAAGTAGACAAACTATAGTGGAAAGACTATAGTGGAAAGACTGTAGTGGACAGACTAAAGTGGAAAGACTAAAGTAGACAAACTATAGTGGAAAGACTATAGTGGAAAGACTTTAGTGGACAGAATAAAGTGGAGACTATAGTGGAAAGACTAAAGTGGAAAGACTAAAGTGGAAAGACTAAAGTGGACAGACTATAGTGGAAAGACTGTAGTGGACAGAATAAAGTGGAGACTATATTGGAAAGACTAAAGTGGACAGAGAATAGTGGAAAGACTAAAGTGGACGGACTATAGTGGAAAGACTATAGTGGGAAGACTGTAGTGGACAGAATAAAGTGGAGAGTATAGTGGAAAGAATAAAGTGGACAAAGAATAGTAGAAAGACTAAAGTGGACAGACTATAGGGGAAAGACTATAGTTGAGAGACTGTAGTGGACAGAATAAAGTGGAGACTATAGTGGAAAGACTAAAGTGGAAAGACTAAAGCGGACAGACTATAGTGGAAAGACTATAGTGGAGAGACTAAAGTGGAAAGTCTAAAGTGGAAAGATTAGAGTGGACAGACTATAGTGGAAAGACTATAGTGGAAAGACTGTAGTGGACAGAATAAAGTGGAGACAGTGGAAAGACTAAAGTGGAAAGACTAAAGTGGACAGAGAATAGTGGAAAGACTAAAGTGGACAGACTATAGTGGAAAGACTAAAGTGTACAGACTAAAGTGGAAAGACTAAAGTGGACAGACTATAGTGGACAGACCAAAGTGGACAGACTAAAGTGGACAGACTAAAGTGGAAAGACTAAAGTAGACAAACTATAGCGGAAAGACTATAGTGGAAAGACTGTAGTGGACAGAATAAAGTGGAGACTATAGTTGTGGACAAAGTGGACAGAGAATAGTGGAAAGACTAAAGTGGACAGACTATAGTGGAAAGACTAAAGTGGACAGACTAAAGTGGAAAGACTAAAGTGGAAAGACTAAAGTGGAAAGACTAAAGTAGACAGACTATAGTGGAGAGACTAAAGTGGACAGACTAAAGTGGAAAGACTAAAGTAGACAAACTATAGTGGAAAGACTGTAGTGGACAGAATAAAGTGGAGACTATAGTGGAAAGACTAAAGTGGAAAGACTAAAGTGGACAGAGAATAGTGGAAAGACTAAAGTGGACGGACTATAGTGGAAAGACTAAAGTGTACAGACTAAAGTGGAAAGACTAAAGTGGACAGACTATAGTGGACAGACTAAAGTGGACAGACTAAAGTGGACAGACTAAAGTGGAAAGACTAAAGTAGACAAACTATAGCGGAAAGACTATAGTGGAAAGACTGTAGTGGACAGAATAAAGTGGAGACTATAGTGGAAAGACTAAAGTGGAAAGACTAACGTGGAAAGACTAAAGTTGACAGACTATAGTGGAAAGACTAAAGGGGACAGACTATAGTGGAAAGACTAAAGTGGACTGACTGAAGTGGAAAGACTAAAGTGGACAGACTAAAGTGGAAAGACTAAAGTGGACAGACTCTAGTGGAAAGCCTGAAGTGGAACAAAAGTGGAAAGACTAAAGTGGACAGACTATAGTGGAAAGACTAAAGTGGACAGACTAAAGTGGAAAGACTAAAGTGGAAAGACTAAAGTGGACAAACTATAATGGAAAGACTATAGTGGAAAGACTGTAGTGGACAGAATAAAGTGGAGACTGTAGTGGATAGACTAAAGTGAAAAGACTAAAGTGGAAAGACTAAAGTTATCAGACTATAGTGGAAAGACTAAAGTGGACAGACTATAGTGGAGAGACTAAAGTGGACAGACTAAAGTGGACAGACTATAGTGGAAAGACTAAAGTGGAAAGACTAAAGTGGACAGACGATAGTGGAAATGACGAAAGTGGAAAGACTAAAGTGGACAGACTATAGTGGAAAAACTATAGTAGAAAGACTGTAGTTGACAGAATAAAGTGGAGACTATAGTGGAAAGACTAAAGTGGACAGAGAATAGTGAAAAGACTAAAGTGGACAGACTATAGTGGAGAGACTAAAGTGGACAGACTAAAGTGGACAGACTATAGTGGAAAGACTAAAGTGGAAAGACTAAAGTGGACAGACGATAGTGGAAATGACGAAAGTGTACAGACTAAAGTGGAAAGACTAAAGTGGACAGACTAAAGTGGAAAAACTAAAGTGGACAGACTCTAGTCGAAAGACTAAGTGGACAGACTAAAGCGGAAAGACTAAAGTGGAAAGACTAAAGTGGACAGACTATAGTGGAAAGACTAAAGTGGACAGACTAAAGTGGAAAGTCTAAAGTGGAAAGACTAAAGTGGACTGACTATAGTGGAAAGACTATAGTGGAAAGACTGTAGTTGACAGAATAAAGTGGAGACTATAGTGGAAAGACTAAAGTGGACAGAGAATAGTGGAAAGACTAAAGTGGACGGACTATAGTGGAAAGACTAAAGTGGAAAAACTAAAGTGGACAGACTAAAGTGGAAAGACTAAAGTGGACAGACTCTAGTGGAAAGATTGAAGTGGAACAAAAGTGGAAAGACTAAAGTGGACAGACTATAGTGGAAAGACTAAAGTGGACTGACTAAAGTGGAAAGACTAAAGTGGACAGACTAAAGTGGAAAGACTAAAGTGGACAGATTCTAGTGGAAAGACTGAAGTGGAACAAAAGTGGAAAGATTAAAGTGGACTGACTAAAGTGGAAAGACTAAAGTGGACAGACTAAAGTTGAAAGACTAAAGTGGACAGACTCTAGTGGAAAGACTGAAGTGGAACAAAAGTGGAAAGACTAAAGTGGACAGACTATAGTGGAAAGACTAAAGTGGACAGACTAAAGTGGAAAGACTAAAGTGGAAAGACTAAAGTGGACAGACTATAGTGGAAAGACTGTAGTGGACAGAATAAAGTGGAGAGTATAGTGGAAAGAATAAAGTGGACAGAGAATAGTAGAAAGACTAAAGTGGACAGACTATAGGGGAAAGACTATAGTGGAGAGACTGTAGTGGACAGAATAAAGTGGAGACTATAGTGGAAAGACTAAAGTGGAAAGACTAAAGTGG
Organism: Branchinecta sandiegonensis; assembly: GCA_030848855.1. Lineage (NCBI taxonomy): Eukaryota > Metazoa > Arthropoda > Branchiopoda > Anostraca > Branchinectidae > Branchinecta > Branchinecta sandiegonensis. The sequence continues at coordinate 145,690 of JAUPMV010000093.1, forward strand.
ACAGAGAATAGTGGAAAGTCTAAAGTGGAAAGACTGTAGTGGACAGAATAAAGTGGAGACTATAGTGGAAAGACTAAAGTGGAAAGACTAAAGTGGACAGACTATAGTGGAAAGACTATAGTGGAAAGACTGTAGTGGACAGAATAAAGTGGAGACTATATTGGAAAGACTAAAGTGGACAGAGAGTAGTGGAAAGACTAAAGTGGACGGACTATAGTGGAAAGACTATAGTGGGAAGACTGTAGTGGACAGAATAAAGTGGAGAGTATAGTGGAAAGAATAAAGTGGACAGAGAATAGTAGAAAGACTAAAGTGGACAGACTATAGGGGAAAGACTATAGTTGAGAGACTGTAGTGGACAGAATAAAGTGGAGACTATAGTGGAAAGACTAAAGTGGAAAGACTAAAGTGGACAGACTATAGTGGAAAGACTATAGTGGAGAGACTAAAGTGGAAAGTCTAAAGTGGAAAGATTAGAGTGGACAGACTATAGTGGAAAGACTATAGTGGAAAGACTGTAGTGGACAGAATAAAGTGGAGACAGTGGAAAGACTAAAGTGGAAAGACTAAAGTGGACAGAGAATAGTGGAAAGACTAAAGTGGACAGACTATAGTGGAAAGACTAAAGTGTACAGACTAAAGTGGAAAGACTAAAGTGGACAGACTATAGTGGACAGACTAAAGTGGACAGACTAAAGTGGACAGACTAAAGTGGAAAGACTAAAGTAGACAAACTATAGCGGAAAGACTATAGTGGAAAGACTGTAGTGGACAGAATAAAGTGGAGACTATAGTTGTGGACAAAGTGGACAGAGAATAGTGGAAAGACTAAAGTGGACAGACTATAGTGGAAAGACTAAAGTGGACAGACTAAAGTGGAAAGACTAAAGTGGAAAGACTAAAGTGGAAAGACTAAAGTGGACAAACTATAGTGGAAAGACTATAGTGGAAAGACTGTAGTGGACACTTTAGTCTTTCCACTATAGTCTGTCCACTTTAGTCTTTCCACTTTTGTTCCACTTCAGTCTTTCCACTAGAGTCTGTCCACTTTAGTCTTTCCACTTTAGTCTGTCCACTTTAGTCTTTCCACTTTAGTCTTTCCACTATAGTCCGTCCACTTTAGTCTTTCCACTATTCTCTGTCCACTTTAGTCTTTCCACTATAGTCTCCACTTTATTCTGTCAACTACAGTCTTTCCACTATAGTCTTTCCACTATAGTCAGTCCACTTTAGTCTTTCCACTTTAGACTTTCCACTTTAGTCTGTCCACTTTAGTCTTTCCACTATAGTCTGTCCACTTTAGTCTTTCCACGTTAGTCTTTCCGCTTTAGTCTGTCCACTTAGTCTTTCGACTAGAGTCTGTCCACTTTAGTTTTTCCACTTTAGTCTGTCCACTTTAGTCTTTCCACTTTAGTCAGTACACTTTCGTCATTTCCACTATCGTCGGTCCACTTTAGTCTTTCCACTTTAGTCTTTCCACTATAGTCTGTCCACTTTAGTCTGTCCACTTTAGTCTCTCCACTATAGTCTGTCCACTTTAGTCTTTTCACTATTCTCTGTCCACTTTAGTCTTTCCACTATAGTCTCCACTTTATTCTGTCAACTACAGTCTTTCTACTATAGTTTTTCCACTATAGTCTGTCCACTTTAGTCTTTCCACTTTCGTCATTTCCACTATCGTCTATCCACTTTAGTCTTTCCACTTTAGTCTTTCCACTATAGTCTGTCCACTTTAGTCTGTCCACTTTAGTCTCTCCACTATAGTCTGTCCACTTTAGTCTTTCCACTATAGTCTGATAACTTTAGTCTTTCCACTTTAGTCTTTCCACTTTAGTCTATCCACTACAGGCTCCACTTTATTCTGTCCACTACAGTCTTTCCACTATAGTCTTTCCACTATAGTTTGTCCACTTTAGTCTTTCCACTTTAGTCTTTCCACTTTAGTCTGTCCACTTTAGTCTTTCCACTATAGTCTGTCCACTTTAGTCTTTCCACTTTTGTTCCACTTCAGTCTTTCCACTAGAGTCTGTCCACTTTAGTCTTTCCACTTTAGTCTGTCCACTTTAGTCTTTCCACTTCAGTCAGTCCACTTTAGTCTTTCCACTATAGTCTCCGCTTTATTCTGTCTGTTCACTTAGTCTTTCCACTTCAGTCTTTCCACTAGAGTCTGTCTACTTTAGTCTTTCCACTTCAGTCTGTCCACTTTAGTCTGTCCACTTTAGTCTTTCCACTTTCGTCATTTCCACTATCGTCTGTCCACTTTAGTTTTTCCACTTTAGTCTTTCCACTACAGTCTCCACTTTCTTCTATCCACTACAGTCTTTCCACTATAGTCTTTCCACTACAGTTTGTCCACTTTAGTCTTTCCACTTTAGTCTTTTCACTTTAGTCTGTCCACTTTAGTATTTCCACTATAGTCTGTCCACTTTAGTCTTTCCACTATTCTCTGTCCACTTTATTCTTTCCACTATAGTCTGCACTTTATTCTGTCAACTACAGTCTTTCTACTATAGTCTTTCCACTATAGTCTGTCCACTTTAGTCTTTCCACTTTCGTCATTTCCACTATCGTCTGTCCACTTTAGTCTTTCCACTTTAGTCTTTCCACTATAGTCTGTCCACTTTAGTCTGTCCACTTTAGTCTCTCCACTATAGTCTGTCCACTTTAGTCTTTCCACTATAGTCTGATAACTTTAGTCTTTCCACTTTAGTCTTTCCACTTTAGTCTTTCCACTACAGTCTCCACTTTATTCTGTCCACTACAGTCTTTCCACTATGATCTTTCCACTATAGTTTGTCCACTTTAGTCTTTCCACTTTAGTCTTTCCACTTTAGTCTGTCCACTTTAGTCTTTCCACTATAGTCTGTCCACTTTAGTCTTTCCACTATTCTCTGTCCACTTTAGTCTTTCCACTATAGTCTCCACTTTATTCTGTCAACTACAGTCTTTCTACTATAGTCTTTCCACTATAGTCAGTCCACTTTAGTCTTTCCACTTTAGTCTTTCCGCTTTAGTCTGTCCACTTAGTCTTTCCACTAGAGTCTGTCCACTTTAGTTTTTTCACTTTAGTCTGTCCACTTTAGTCTGTCCACTTTAGTCTTTCCACTTTAGTCTGTACACTTTAGTCTTTCCACTATAGTCTGTCCACTTTAGTCTTTCCACTATTCTCTGTCCACTTTAGTCTTTCCACTTTAGTCTTTCCACTATAGTCTCCACTTTATTCTGTATACTACAGTCTTTCCACTATAGTCTTTCCACTATAGTCTGTCTGTCCACTTAGTCTTTCCACTTCAGTCTTTCCACTAGAGTCTGACCACTTTAGTCTTTCCACTTCAGTCTGTCCACTTTAGTCTGTCCACTTTAATCTTTCCACTTTCGTCATTTCCACTATCATCTGTCCACTTTAGTCCGTCCACTTTAGTCTTTCCACTATTCTCTGTCCACTTTAGTCTTTCCACTATAGTCTCCACTTTAGTCTGTCCACTACAGTCTTTCCACTATAGTCTTTCCACTATAGTCTGTCCACTTTAATCTTTCCACTTTAGACTTTCCACTTTAGTCTCTCCACTTTAGTCTTTCCACTATAGTCTGTCCACTTTAGTCGTTCCACTTTAGTCTTTCCGCTTTAGTCTGTCCACTTAGTCTTTCCACTAGGGTCTGTCCACTTTAGTAATTCCACTTTAGTCCAATTTAGTCCACTTCAGTCTGTCCACTTTAGTCTGTCCACTTTAATCTTTCCACTTTCGTCATTTCCACTATCGTCTGTCCACTTTAGTCCGTCCACTTTAGTCTTTCCACTATTCTCTGTCCACTTTAGTCTTTCCACTATCGTCTCCACTTTAGTCTGTCCACTACAGTCTTTCCACTATAGTCTTTCCACTATAGTCTGTCCACTTTAATCTTTCCACTTTAGACTTTCCACTTTAGTCTCTCCACTTTAGTCTTTCCACTATAGTCTGTCCACTTTAGTCGTTCCACTTTAGTCTTTCCGCTTTAGTCTGTCCACTTAGTCTTTCCACTAGAGTCTGTCCACTTTAGTAATTCCACTTTAGTCCAATTTAGTCTGTCCACTTTAGTCTCTCCACTATAGTCTGTCCACTTTAGTCTTTTCACTATAGTCTGATAACTTTAGTTTTTCCACTTTTGTCTTTCCGCTTTAGTCTGTCCACTTAGTCTTTCCACTTCAGTCTTTCCACTAGAGTCTGTCCACTTTAGTCTTTCCACTTTCGTCTGTCCACTTTAGTCTTTCCACTTTAGTCTGTCCACTTTAGTCTTTCCACTATAGTCTGTCCACTTTAGTCTTTCCACTATAGTCTGTCCACTTTAGTCTTTCCACTTTAGACTTTCCACTTTAGTCTCTCCACTTTAGTCTTTCCACTATAGTCTGTCCACTTTAGTCGTTCCACTTTAGTCTTTCCGCTTTAGTCTGTCCACTTAGTCTTTCCACTAGAGTCTGTCCACTTTAGTAATTCCACTTTAGTCCAATTTAGTCTGTCCACTTTAGTCTCTCCACTATAGTCTGTCCACTTTAGTCTTTTCACTATAGTCTGATAACTTTAGTTTTTCCACTTTTGTCTTTCCGCTTTAGTCTGTCCACTTAGTCTTTCCACTTCAGTCTTTCCACTAGAGTCTGTCCACTTTAGTCTTTCCACTTTCGTCTGTCCACTTTAGTCTTTCCACTTTAGTCTGTCCACTTTAGTCTTTCCACTATAGTCTGTCCACTTTAGTCTTTCCACTATAGTCTGTCCACTTTAGTCTCTCCACTTTAGTCTTTCCACTTTAGTCTTTCCACTATAGTCTCCAATTTATTCTGTCCACTACAGTCTTTCCACTATAGTCTTTCCACTATAGTTTGTCCACTTTAGTCTTTCCACTTTTGTCTTTCCACTTTAGTCTTTCCACTTTAGTCTGTCCACTTTAGTCTTTCCACTATAGTCTGTCCACTTTAGTCTTTCCACTATTCTCTGTCCACTTTAGACTTTCCACTATAGTCTCCACTTTATTCTGTCCACTACAGTCTTTCAACTTTAGTCTTTCCACTATAGTCTGTCCACTACAGTCTCCACTTTATTCTGTCCACTACAGTCTTTCCACTATAGTCTTTCCACTATAGTCTTTCCACTATAGTTTGTCCTTTTTAGTCTTTCCACTTTAGTCTTTCCACTTTAGTCTGTCCACTTTAGTCTTTCCACTATAGTCTGTCCACTTTAGTCTTTCCACTTTAGTCTTTCCACTTTAGTCTGTCCACTTTAGTCTTTCCACTATAGTCTGTCCACTTTAGTCTTTCCACTAGTCTCTGTCCACTTTAGACTTTCCACTATAGTCTCCACTTTATTCTGTCCACTACAGTCTTTGAACTTTAGTCTTTCCACTATAGTCTGTCCACTTTAGTCTTTCCACTTTAGTCTTTCCACTATAGTCTCCACTTTATTCTGTCCACTACAGTCTTTCCACTTTAGTCTTTCCACTATTCTCTGTCCACTTTATTCTTTCCACTTTAGTCTTTACACTATAGTCTCCACTTTATTCTGTCCACTAAGGTCTCTCCTCTATAGTCTTTCCACTATAGTCTGTCCACTTTAGTCTTTCCACTATTCTCTGTCCACTTTATTCTTTCCACTGTACTCTCCACTTTATTCTGTCCACTAAGGTCTTTCCACTATAGACTGTCCACTTTAGTCTTTCCACTTTAGTCTTTCCACTTCAGTCTTTCCACTATAGTCTGTCCACTTTAGTCTTTCCACTATTCTCTGTCCACTTTAGTCTTTCCACTATAGTCTCCACTTTATTCTGTCCACTACAGTCTTTCCACTATAGTCTGTCCACTTTAGTCTTTCCACTTTAGTCTTTCCACTTTAGTCTGTTCACTTTAGTCTTTCCACTATAGTCTGTCAACTTTAGTCTTTCCACTTTTGTCTTTCCGCTTTAGTCCGTTCACTTAGTCTTTCCACTTCAGTCTTTCCACTAGATTCTGTCCACTTTAGTCTTTCCACTTTAGTCTGTCCACTTTAATCTTTCCACTTTAGTCTGTCCACTTTAGTCTTTCCACTATAGTCTGTCCACTTTAGTCTTTCCACTATTCTCTCACCACTTTAGTCTTTCCATTATAGTCTCCACTTTATTCTGTCCACTACAGTCTTTCCACTATAGTCTTTCCACTATAGTCTGTCCACTTTAGTCTTTCCACTATAGTCTGTCCACTTTAGTCTTTCCACTTTATTCTTTCCACTTTAGACTTTCCACTTTAGTCTGTCCACTTTAGTCTTTCCACTGTAGTCTGTCCACTTTAGTCTTTCCACTTTAGTCTTTCCGCTTTATTCTCTCAACTTAGTCTTTCCACTAGAGTCTGTCCACTTTAGTATTTCCACTTTAGTCTGTCCACTTTAAACTGTCCACTTTAGTCTTTCCACTATAGTCTTTCCACTATAGTCTGTCCACTTTAGTCTTTCCACTATAGTCTGTCCACTTTAGTCTTTCCACTTTAGTTTTTCCACTTTAGACTTTCCACTTTAGTCTGTCCACTTTAGTCTTTCCACTGTAGTCTGTCCACTTTAGTCTTTCCACTTTAGTCTTTCCGCTTTAGTCTGTCCACTTAGTCTTTCCACTAGAGTCTGTCCACTTTAGTCCGTCCACTTTAGTCTTTCCACTATTCTCTGTCCACTTTAGTCTTTCCACTATAGTCTCCACTTTATTCTGTCCACTTTAGTCTGTCCAATTTAGTCTTTCCACTATAGTCTGTCCACTTTAGTCTTTCCACTTTAGTCTGTCCACTTAGTCTTTCCACTACAGTCTGTCCACCTTAGTCTTTCCACTTTAGTTTTTCCACTTTAGTCTGTCCACTTCAGTCTTTCCACTATAGTCGTTCCACTTTAGTCTTTCCGCTTTAGTCTGTCCACTTAGTCTTTCCACTAGAGTCTGTCCACTTTAGTAATTCCACTTTAGTCCAATTTAGTCTGTCCACTTTAGTCTCTCCACTATAGTCTGTCCACTTTAGTCTTTTCACTATAGTCTGATAACTTTAGTTTTTCCACTTTTGTCTTTCCGCTTTAGTCTGTCCACTTAGTCTTTCCACTTCAGTCTTTCCACTAGAGTCTGTCCACTTTAGTCTTTCCACTTTCGTCTGTCCACTTTAGTCTTTCCACTTTAGTCTGTCCACTTTAGTCTTTCCACTATAGTCTGTCCACTTTAGTCTTTCCACTATAGTCTGTCCACTTTAGTCTTTCCACTTTAGACTTTCCACTTTAGTCTCTCCACTTTAGTCTTTCCACTATAGTCTGTCCACTTTAGTCGTTCCACTTTAGTCTTTCCGCTTTAGTCTGTCCACTTAGTCTTTCCACTAGAGTCTGTCCACTTTAGTAATTCCACTTTAGTCCAATTTAGTCTGTCCACTTTAGTCTCTCCACTATAGTCTGTCCACTTTAGTCTTTTCACTATAGTCTGATAACTTTAGTTTTTCCACTTTTGTCTTTCCGCTTTAGTCTGTCCACTTAGTCTTTCCACTTCAGTCTTTCCACTAGAGTCTGTCCACTTTAGTCTTTCCACTTTCGTCTGTCCACTTTAGTCTTTCCACTTTAGTCTGTCCACTTTAGTCTTTCCACTATAGTCTGTCCACTTTAGTCTTTCCACTATAGTCTGTCCACTTTAGTCTCTCCACTTTAGTCTTTCCACTTTAGTCTTTCCACTATAGTCTCCAATTTATTCTGTCCACTACAGTCTTTCCACTATAGTCTTTCCACTATAGTTTGTCCACTTTAGTCTTTCCACTTTTGTCTTTCCACTTTAGTCTTTCCACTTTAGTCTGTCCACTTTAGTCTTTCCACTATAGTCTGTCCACTTTAGTCTTTCCACTATTCTCTGTCCACTTTAGACTTTCCACTATAGTCTCCACTTTATTCTGTCCACTACAGTCTTTCAACTTTAGTCTTTCCACTATAGTCTGTCCACTACAGTCTCCACTTTATTCTGTCCACTACAGTCTTTCCACTATAGTCTTTCCACTATAGTCTTTCCACTATAGTTTGTCCACTTTAGTCTTTCCACTTTAGTCTTTCCACTTTAGTCTGTCCACTTTAGTCTTTCCACTATAGTCTGTCCACTTTAGTCTTTCCACTTTAGTCTTTCCACTTTAGTCTGTCCACTTTAGTCTTTCCACTATAGTCTGTCCACTTTAGTCTTTCCACTAGTCTCTGTCCACTTTAGACTTTCCACTATAGTCTCCACTTTATTCTGTCCACTACAGTCTTTGAACTTTAGTCTTTCCACTATAGTCTGTCCACTTTAGTCTTTCCACTTTAGTCTTTCCACTATAGTCTCCACTTTATTCTGTCCACTACAGTCTTTCCACTTTAGTCTTTCCACTATTCTCTGTCCACTTTATTCTTTCCACTTTAGTCTTTACACTATAGTCTCCACTTTATTCTGTCCACTAAGGTCTCTCCTCTATAGTCTTTCCACTATAGTCTGTCCACTTTAGTCTTTCCACTATTCTCTGTCCACTTTATTCTTTCCACTGTACTCTCCACTTTATTCTGTCCACTAAGGTCTTTCCACTATAGACTGTCCACTTTAGTCTTTCCACTTTAGTCTTTCCACTTCAGTCTTTCCACTATAGTCTGTCCACTTTAGTCTTTCCACTATTCTCTGTCCACTTTAGTCTTTCCACTATAGTCTCCACTTTATTCTGTCCACTACAGTCTTTCCACTATAGTCTGTCCACTTTAGTCTTTCCACTTTAGTCTTTCCACTTTAGTCTGTTCACTTTAGTCTTTCCACTATAGTCTGTCAACTTTAGTCTTTCCACTTTTGTCTTTCCGCTTTAGTCCGTTCACTTAGTCTTTCCACTTCAGTCTTTCCACTAGATTCTGTCCACTTTAGTCTTTCCACTTTAGTCTGTCCACTTTAATCTTTCCACTTTAGTCTGTCCACTTTAGTCTTTCCACTATAGTCTGTCCACTTTAGTCTTTCCACTATTCTCTCACCACTTTAGTCTTTCCATTATAGTCTCCACTTTATTCTGTCCACTACAGTCTTTCCACTATAGTCTTTCCACTATAGTCTGTCCACTTTAGTCTTTCCACTATAGTCTGTCCACTTTAGTCTTTCCACTTTATTCTTTCCACTTTAGACTTTCCACTTTAGTCTGTCCACTTTAGTCTTTCCACTGTAGTCTGTCCACTTTAGTCTTTCCACTTTAGTCTTTCCGCTTTATTCTCTCAACTTAGTCTTTCCACTAGAGTCTGTCCACTTTAGTATTTCCACTTTAGTCTGTCCACTTTAAACTGTCCACTTTAGTCTTTCCACTATAGTCTTTCCACTATAGTCTGTCCACTTTAGTCTTTCCACTATAGTCTGTCCACTTTAGTCTTTCCACTTTAGTTTTTCCACTTTAGACTTTCCACTTTAGTCTGTCCACTTTAGTCTTTCCACTGTAGTCTGTCCACTTTAGTCTTTCCACTTTAGTCTTTCCGCTTTAGTCTGTCCACTTAGTCTTTCCACTAGAGTCTGTCCACTTTAGTCCGTCCACTTTAGTCTTTCCACTATTCTCTGTCCACTTTAGTCTTTCCACTATAGTCTCCACTTTATTCTGTCCACTTTAGTCTGTCCAATTTAGTCTTTCCACTATAGTCTGTCCACTTTAGTCTTTCCACTTTAGTCTGTCCACTTAGTCTTTCCACTACAGTCTGTCCACCTTAGTCTTTCCACTTTAGTTTTTCCACTTTAGTCTGTCCACTTCAGTCTTTCCACTATAGTCTGTCCACTTTAGTCTTTCCACTATTCTCTGTCCACTTTAGACTTTCCACTATAGTCTCCACTTTATTCTGTCCACTACAGTCTTTGAACTTTAGTCTTTCCACTATAGTCTGTCCACTTTAGTCTTTCCACTTTAGTCTTTCCACTATAGTCTCCACTTTATTCTGTCCACTACAGTCTTTTCCACTTTAGTCTTTCCACTATTCTCTGTCCACTTTAGTCTTTCCACTTTAGTCTTTACACTATAGTCTCCACTTTATTCTGTCCACTAAGGTCTCTCCTCTATAGTCTTTCCACTATAGTCTGTCCACTTTAGTCTTTCCACTATTCTCTGTCCACTTTATTCTTTCCACTGTACTCTCCACTTTATTCTGTCCACTAAGGTCTTTCCACTATAGACTGTCCACTTTAGTCTTTCCACTTTAGTCTTTCCACTTTAGTCTTTCCACTATAGTCTGTCCACTTTAGTCTTTCCACTATTCTCTGTCCACTTTAGTCTTTCCACTATAGTCTCCACTTTATTCTGTCCACTACAGTCTTTCCACTATAGTCTGTCCACTTTAGTCTTTCCACTTTAGTCTTTCCACTTTAGTCTGTTCACTTTAGTCTTTCCACTATAGTCTGTCAACTTTAGTCTTTCCACTTTTGTCTTTCCGCTTTAGTCCGTTCACTTAGTCTTTCCACTTCAGTCTTTCCACTAGAGTCTGTCCACTTTAGTCTTTCCACTTTAGTCTGTCCACTTTAATCTTTCCACTTTAGTCTGTCCACTTTAGTCTTTACACTATAGTCTGTCCACTTTAGTCTTTCCACTATTCTCTCACCACTTTAGTCTTTCCATTATAGTCTCCACTTTATTCTGTCTACTACAGTCTTTCCACTAGAGTCTGTCCACTTTAGTCTTTCCACTTTAGTCTGTCCACTTTAATCTTTCCACTTTAGTCTGTCCACTTTAGTCTTTCCACTATAGTCTGTCCACTTTAGTCTTTCCACTATTCTCTCACCACTTTAGTCTTTCCATTATAGTCTCCACTTTATTCTGTCCACTACAGTCTTTCCACTATAGTCTTTCCACTATAGTCTTTCCACTATAGTTTGTCCACTTTAGTCTTTCCACTTTAGTCTTTCCACTTTAGTCTGTCCACTTTAGTCTTTCCACTATAGTCTGTCCACTTTAGTCTTTCCACTTTAGTCTTTCCACTTTAGTCTGTCCACTTTAGTCTTTCCACTATAGTCTGTCCACTTTAGTCTTTCCACTAGTCTCTGTCCACTTTAGACTTTCCACTATAGTCTCCACTTTATTCTGTCCACTACAGTCTTTGAACTTTAGTCTTTCCACTATAGTCTGTCCACTTTAGTCTTTCCACTTTAGTCTTTCCACTATAGTCTCCACTTTATTCTGTCCACTACAGTCTTTCCACTTTAGTCTTTCCACTATTCTCTGTCCACTTTATTCTTTCCACTTTAGTCTTTACACTATAGTCTCCACTTTATTCTGTCCACTAAGGTCTCTCCTCTATAGTCTTTCCACTATAGTCTGTCCACTTTAGTCTTTCCACTATTCTCTGTCCACTTTATTCTTTCCACTGTACTCTCCACTTTATTCTGTCCACTAAGGTCTTTCCACTATAGACTGTCCACTTTAGTCTTTCCACTTTAGTCTTTCCACTTCAGTCTTTCCACTATAGTCTGTCCACTTTAGTCTTTCCACTATTCTCTGTCCACTTTAGTCTTTCCACTATAGTCTCCACTTTATTCTGTCCACTACAGTCTTTCCACTATAGTCTGTCCACTTTAGTCTTTCCACTTTAGTCTTTCCACTTTAGTCTGTTCACTTTAGTCTTTCCACTATAGTCTGTCAACTTTAGTCTTTCCACTTTTGTCTTTCCGCTTTAGTCCGTTCACTTAGTCTTTCCACTTCAGTCTTTCCACTAGATTCTGTCCACTTTAGTCTTTCCACTTTAGTCTGTCCACTTTAATCTTTCCACTTTAGTCTGTCCACTTTAGTCTTTCCACTATAGTCTGTCCACTTTAGTCTTTCCACTATTCTCTCACCACTTTAGTCTTTCCATTATAGTCTCCACTTTATTCTGTCCACTACAGTCTTTCCACTATAGTCTTTCCACTATAGTCTGTCCACTTTAGTCTTTCCACTATAGTCTGTCCACTTTAGTCTTTCCACTTTATTCTTTCCACTTTAGACTTTCCACTTTAGTCTGTCCACTTTAGTCTTTCCACTGTAGTCTGTCCACTTTAGTCTTTCCACTTTAGTCTTTCCGCTTTATTCTCTCAACTTAGTCTTTCCACTAGAGTCTGTCCACTTTAGTATTTCCACTTTAGTCTGTCCACTTTAAACTGTCCACTTTAGTCTTTCCACTATAGTCTTTCCACTATAGTCTGTCCACTTTAGTCTTTCCACTATAGTCTGTCCACTTTAGTCTTTCCACTTTAGTTTTTCCACTTTAGACTTTCCACTTTAGTCTGTCCACTTTAGTCTTTCCACTGTAGTCTGTCCACTTTAGTCTTTCCACTTTAGTCTTTCCGCTTTAGTCTGTCCACTTAGTCTTTCCACTAGAGTCTGTCCACTTTAGTCCGTCCACTTTAGTCTTTCCACTATTCTCTGTCCACTTTAGTCTTTCCACTATAGTCTCCACTTTATTCTGTCCACTTTAGTCTGTCCAATTTAGTCTTTCCACTATAGTCTGTCCACTTTAGTCTTTCCACTTTAGTCTGTCCACTTAGTCTTTCCACTACAGTCTGTCCACCTTAGTCTTTCCACTTTAGTTTTTCCACTTTAGTCTGTCCACTTCAGTCTTTCCACTATAGTCTGTCCACTTTAGTCTTTCCACTATTCTCTGTCCACTTTAGACTTTCCACTATAGTCTCCACTTTATTCTGTCCACTAAAGTCTTTGAACTTTAGTCTTTCCACTATAGTCTGTCCACTTTAGTCTTTCCATTTTAGTCTTTCCACTATAGTCTCCACTTTATTCTGTCCACTACAGTCTTTTCCACTTTAGTCTTTCCACTATTCTCTGTCCACTTTAGTCTTTCCACTTTAGTCTTTACACTATAGTCTCCACTTTATTCTGTCCACTAAGGTCTCTCCTCTATAGTCTTTCCACTATAGTCTGTCCACTTTAGTCTTTCCACTATTCTCTGTCCACTTTATTCTTTCCACTGTACTCTCCACTTTATTCTGTCCACTAAGGTCTTTCCACTATAGACTGTCCACTTTAGTCTTTCCACTTTAGTCTTTCCACTTTAGTCTTTCCACTATAGTCTGTCCACTTTAGTCTTTCCACTATTCTCTGTCCACTTTAGTCTTTCCACTATAGTCTCCACTTTATTCTGTCCACTACAGTCTTTCCACTATAGTCTGTCCACTTTAGTCTTTCCACTTTAGTCTTTCCACTTTAGTCTGTTCACTTTAGTCTTTCCACTATAGTCTGTCAACTTTAGTCTTTCCACTTTTGTCTTTCCGCTTTAGTCCGTTCACTTAGTCTTTCCACTTCAGTCTTTCCACTAGAGTCTGTCCACTTTAGTCTTTCCACTTTAGTCTGTCCACTTTAATCTTTCCACTTTAGTCTGTCCACTTTAGTCTTTCCACTATAGTCTGTCCACTTTAGTCTTTCCACTATTCTCTCACCACTTTAGTCTTTCCATTATAGTCTCCACTTTATTCTGTCTACTACAGTCTTTCCACTATAGTCTTTCCACTATAGTCTGTCCACTTTAGTCTTTCCACTATAGTCTGTCCACTTTAGTCTTTCCACTTTATTCTTTCCACTTTAGAGTTTCCACTTTAGTCTGTCCACTTTAGTCTTTCCACTGTAGTCTGTCCACTTTAGTCTTTCCACTTTAGTCTTTCCGCTTTAGTCTCTCAACTTAGTCTTTCCACTAGAGTCTGTCCACTTTAGTATTTCCACTTTAGTCTGTCCACTTTAAACTGTCCACTTTAGTCTTTCCACTATAATCTTTCCACTATAGTCTGTCCACTTTAGTCTTTCCACTATAGTCTGTCCACTTTAGTCTTTCCACTTTAGTCTTTCCACTTTAGACTTTCCACTTTAGTCTGTCCACTTTAGTCTTTCCACTGTAGTCTGTCCACTTTAGTCTTTCCACTTTAGTCTTTCCGCTTTAGTCTGTCCACTTAGTCTTTCCACTAGAGTCTGTCCACTTTAGTCCGTCCACTTTAGTCTTTCCACTATTCTCTGTCCACTTTAGTCTTTCCACTATAGTCTCCACTTTATTCTGTCCACTTTAGTCTGTCCAATTTAGTCTTTCCACTATAGTCTGTCCACTTTAGTCTTTCCACTTTAGTCTTTCCACTTTAGTCTGTCCACTTAGTCTTTCCACTACAGTCTGTCCACTTTAGTCTTTCCACTTTAGTTTTTCCACTTTAGTCTGTCCACTTCAGTCTTTCCACTATAGTCTGTCCACTTTAGTCTTTCCACTTTAGTCTTTCCACTATAGTCTGTCCACTTTAGTCTTTCCACTTTAGACTTTCCACTTTAGTCTGTCCACTTTAGTCTTTCCACTTTAGTCTTTCCACTATAGTCTGTCCACTTTAGTCTTTCCATTATTCTCTGTCCACTTTAGTCTTTCCACTTTAGTCTTTCCAGTATAGTCTTTCCACTTTAGTCTGTCCACTTAGTCTTTCCACTACAGTCTGTCCACTTTAGTCTTTCCACTTTAGTTTTTCCACTTTAGTCCGTCCACTTCAGTCTTTCCACTATAGTCTGTCCACTTTAGTCTTTCCACTTTAGTCTTTCCACTGTAGTCTGTCCACTTTAGTCTTTCCACTTTAGTCTTTCCGCTTTAGTCTGTCCACTTAGTCTTTCCACTAGAGTCTGTCCACTTTAGTCCGTCCACTTTAGTCTTTCCACTATTCTCTGTCCACTTTAGTCTTTCCACTATAGTCTCCACTTTATTCTGTCCACTTTAGTCTGTCCAATTTAGTCTTTCCACTATAGTCTGTCCACTTTAGTCTTTCCACTTTAGTCTGTCCACTTAGTCTTTCCACTACAGTCTGTCCACCTTAGTCTTTCCACTTTAGTTTTTCCACTTTAGTCTGTCCACTTCAGTCTTTCCACTATAGTCGTTCCACTTTAGTCTTTCCGCTTTAGTCTGTCCACTTAGTCTTTCCACTAGAGTCTGTCCACTTTAGTAATTCCACTTTAGTCCAATTTAGTCTGTCCACTTTAGTCTCTCCACTATAGTCTGTCCACTTTAGTCTTTTCACTATAGTCTGATAACTTTAGTTTTTCCACTTTTGTCTTTCCGCTTTAGTCTGTCCACTTAGTCTTTCCACTTCAGTCTTTCCACTAGAGTCTGTCCACTTTAGTCTTTCCACTTTCGTCTGTCCACTTTAGTCTTTCCACTTTAGTCTGTCCACTTTAGTCTTTCCACTATAGTCTGTCCACTTTAGTCTTTCCACTATAGTCTGTCCACTTTAGTCTTTCCACTTTAGACTTTCCACTTTAGTCTCTCCACTTTAGTCTTTCCACTATAGTCTGTCCACTTTAGTCGTTCCACTTTAGTCTTTCCGCTTTAGTCTGTCCACTTAGTCTTTCCACTAGAGTCTGTCCACTTTAGTAATTCCACTTTAGTCCAATTTAGTCTGTCCACTTTAGTCTCTCCACTATAGTCTGTCCACTTTAGTCTTTTCACTATAGTCTGATAACTTTAGTTTTTCCACTTTTGTCTTTCCGCTTTAGTCTGTCCACTTAGTCTTTCCACTTCAGTCTTTCCACTAGAGTCTGTCCACTTTAGTCTTTCCACTTTCGTCTGTCCACTTTAGTCTTTTCACTTTAGTCTGTCCACTTTAGTCTTTCCACTATAGTCTGTCCACTTTAGTCTTTCCACTATAGTCTGTCCACTTTAGTCTCTCCACTTTAGTCTTTCCACTTTAGTCTTTCCACTATAGTCTCCAATTTATTCTGTCCACTACAGTCTTTCCACTATAGTCTTTCCACTATAGTTTGTCCACTTTAGTCTTTCCACTTTTGTCTTTCCACTTTAGTCTTTCCACTATAGTCTGTCCACTTTAGTCTTTCCACTATTCTCTGTCCACTTTAGACTTTCCACTATAGTCTCCACTTTATTCTGTCCACTACAGTCTTTCAACTTTAGTCTTTCCACTATAGTCTGTCCACTACAGTCTCCACTTTATTCTGTCCACTACAGTCTTTCCACTATAGTCTTTCCACTATAGTCTTTCCACTATAGTTTGTCCACTTTAGTCTTTCCACTTTAGTCTTTCCACTTTAGTCTGTCCACTTTAGTCTTTCCACTATAGTCTGTCCACTTTAGTCTTTCCACTTTAGTCTTTCCACTTTAGTCTGTCCACTTTAGTCTTTCCACTATAGTCTGTCCACTTTAGTCTTTCCACTAGTCTCTGTCCACTTTAGACTTTCCACTATAGTCTCCACTTTATTCTGTCCACTACAGTCTTTGAACTTTAGTCTTTCCACTATAGTCTGTCCACTTTAGTCTTTCCACTTTAGTCTTTCCACTATAGTCTCCACTTTATTCTGTCCACTACAGTCTTTCCACTTTAGTCTTTCCACTATTCTCTGTCCACTTTATTCTTTCCACTTTAGTCTTTACACTATAGTCTCCACTTTATTCTGTCCACTAAGGTCTCTCCTCTATAGTCTTTCCACTATAGTCTGTCCACTTTAGTCTTTCCACTATTCTCTGTCCACTTTATTCTTTCCACTGTACTCTCCACTTTATTCTGTCCACTAAGGTCTTTCCACTATAGACTGTCCACTTTAGTCTTTCCACTTTAGTCTTTCCACTTCAGTCTTTCCACTATAGTCTGTCCACTTTAGTCTTTCCACTATTCTCTGTCCACTTTAGTCTTTCCACTATAGTCTCCACTTTATTCTGTCCACTACAGTCTTTCCACTATAGTCTGTCCACTTTAGTCTTTCCACTTTAGTCTTTCCACTTTAGTCTGTTCACTTTAGTCTTTCCACTATAGTCTGTCAACTTTAGTCTTTCCACTTTTGTCTTTCCGCTTTAGTCCGTTCACTTAGTCTTTCCACTTCAGTCTTTCCACTAGATTCTGTCCACTTTAGTCTTTCCACTTTAGTCTGTCCACTTTAATCTTTCCACTTTAGTCTGTCCACTTTAGTCTTTCCACTATAGTCTGTCCACTTTAGTCTTTCCACTATTCTCTCACCACTTTAGTCTTTCCATTATAGTCTCCACTTTATTCTGTCCACTACAGTCTTTCCACTATAGTCTTTCCACTATAGTCTGTCCACTTTAGTCTTTCCACTATAGTCTGTCCACTTTAGTCTTTCCACTTTATTCTTTCCACTTTAGACTTTCCACTTTAGTCTGTCCACTTTAGTCTTTCCACTGTAGTCTGTCCACTTTAGTCTTTCCACTTTAGTCTTTCCGCTTTATTCTCTCAACTTAGTCTTTCCACTAGAGTCTGTCCACTTTAGTATTTCCACTTTAGTCTGTCCACTTTAAACTGTCCACTTTAGTCTTTCCACTATAGTCTTTCCACTATAGTCTGTCCACTTTAGTCTTTCCACTATAGTCTGTCCACTTTAGTCTTTCCACTTTAGTTTTTCCACTTTAGACTTTCCACTTTAGTCTGTCCACTTTAGTCTTTCCACTGTAGTCTGTCCACTTTAGTCTTTCCACTTTAGTCTTTCCGCTTTAGTCTGTCCACTTAGTCTTTCCACTAGAGTCTGTCCACTTTAGTCCGTCCACTTTAGTCTTTCCACTATTCTCTGTCCACTTTAGTCTTTCCACTATAGTCTCCACTTTATTCTGTCCACTTTAGTCTGTCCAATTTAGTCTTTCCACTATAGTCTGTCCACTTTAGTCTTTCCACTTTAGTCTGTCCACTTAGTCTTTCCACTACAGTCTGTCCACCTTAGTCTTTCCACTTTAGTTTTTCCACTTTAGTCTGTCCACTTCAGTCTTTCCACTATAGTCTGTCCACTTTAGTCTTTCCACTATTCTCTGTCCACTTTAGACTTTCCACTATAGTCTCCACTTTATTCTGTCCACTACAGTCTTTGAACTTTAGTCTTTCCACTATAGTCTGTCCACTTTAGTCTTTCCACTTTAGTCTTTCCACTATAGTCTCCACTTTATTCTGTCCACTACAGTCTTTTCCACTTTAGTCTTTCCACTATTCTCTGTCCACTTTAGTCTTTCCACTTCAGTCTTTACACTATAGTCTCCACTTTATTCTGTCCACTAAGGTTTCTCCTCTATAGTCTTTCCACTATAGTCTGTCCACTTTAGTCTTTCCACTATTCTCTGTCCACTTTATTCTTTCCACTGTACTCTCCACTTTATTCTGTCCACTAAGGTCTTTCCACTATAGACTGTCCACTTTAGTCTTTCCACTTTAGTCTTTCCACTTTAGTCTTTCCACTATAGTCTGTCCACTTTAGTCTTTCCACTATTCTCTGTCCACTTTAGTCTTTCCACTATAGTCTCCACTTTATTCTGTCCACTACAGTCTTTCCACTATAGTCTGTCCACTTTAGTCTTTCCACTTTAGTCTTTCCACTTTAGTCTGTTCACTTTAGTCTTTCCACTATAGTCTGTCAACTTTAGTCTTTCCACTTTTGTCTTTCCGCTTTAGTCCGTTCACTTAGTCTTTCCACTTCAGTCTTTCCACTAGAGTCTGTCCACTTTAGTCTTTCCACTTTAGTCTGTCCACTTTAATCTTTCCACTTTAGTCTGTCCACTTTAGTCTTTCCACTATAGTCTGTCCACTTTAGTCTTTCCACTATTCTCTCACCACTTTAGTCTTTCCATTATAGTCTCCACTTTATTCTGTCTACTACAGTCTTTCCACTATAGTCTTTCCACTATAGTCTGTCCACTTTAGTCTTTCCACTATAGTCTGTCCACTTTAGTCTTTCCACTTTATTCTTTCCACTTTAGAGTTTCCACTTTAGTCTGTCCACTTTAGTCTTTCCACTGTAGTCTGTCCACTTTAGTCTTTCCACTTTAGTCTTTCCGCTTTAGTCTCTCAACTTAGTCTTTCCACTAGAGTCTGTCCACTTTAGTATTTCCACTTTAGTCTGTCCACTTTAAACTGTCCACTTTAGTCTTTCCACTATAATCTTTCCACTATAGTCTGTCCACTTTAGTCTTTCCACTATAGTCTGTCCACTTTAGTCTTTCCACTTTAGTCTTTCCACTTTAGACTTTCCACTTTAGTCTGTCCACTTTAGTCTTTCCACTGTAGTCTGTCCACTTTAGTCTTTCCACTTTAGTCTTTCCGCTTTAGTCTGTCCACTTAGTCTTTCCACTAGAGTCTGTCCACTTTAGTCCGTCCACTTTAGTCTTTCCACTATTCTCTGTCCACTTTAGTCTTTCCACTATAGTCTCCACTTTATTCTGTCCACTTTAGTCTGTCCAATTTAGTCTTTCCACTATAGTCTGTCCACTTTAGTCTTTCCACTTTAGTCTTTCCACTTTAGTCTGTCCACTTAGTCTTTCCACTACAGTCTGTCCACTTTAGTCTTTCCACTTTAGTTTTTCCACTTTAGTCTGTCCACTTCAGTCTTTCCACTATAGTCTGTCCACTTTAGTCTTTCCACTTTAGTCTTTCCACTATAGTCTGTCCACTTTAGTCTTTCCACTTTAGACTTTCCACTTTAGTCTGTCCACTTTAGTCTTTCCACTTTAGTCTTTCCACTATAGTCTGTCCACTTTAGTCTTTCCATTATTCTCTGTCCACTTTAGTCTTTCCACTTTAGTCTTTCCAGTATAGTCTTCACTTTATTCTGTCCACTACAGTCTTTCCACTATAGTCTTTCCACTATCGTCTGTCTGTCCACTTAGTCTTTCCACTTCAGTCTTTCCACTAGAGTCTGTCCACTTTAGTCTTTCCACTTCAGTCTGTCCACTTTAGTCTGTCCACTTTAGTCTTTCCACTTTCGTCATTTCCACTATCGTTTGTCCACTTTAGTCTTTCCACTTTAGTCTGTCCACTTTAGTCTTTCCACTTTAGACTTTCCACTTTAGTCTCTCCACTTTAGTCTTTCCACTATAGTCTGTCCACTTTAGTCTGTCCACTTAGTCGTTCCACTGCAGTCTGTCCACTTTAGTCTTTCCACTTTAGTTTTTCCACTTTAGTCTGTCCACTTCAGTCTTTCCACTATAGTCTGTCCACTTTAGTCTTTCCACTTTAGTCTTTCCACTATAGTCTGTCCACTTCAGTCTTTCCACTATAGTCTGTCCACTTTAGTCTTTCCACTTTAGTCTTTCCACTATAGTCTGTCCACTTTAGTCTTTCCACTTTAGACTTTCCACTTTAGTCTGTCCACCTTAGTCTTTCCACTTTCGTCATTTCCACTATTGTCTGTCCACTTTAGTATTTCCACTTTAGTCTGTCCACTTTAGTCTTTTCACTTCAGACTTTCCACTTTAGTCTCTCCACTTTAGTCTTTCCACTATAGTCTGTCCACTTTAGTCTTTCCACTTTAGTCTTTCCGCTTTAGTCTGTCCACTTAGTCTTTCCACTAGAGTCTGTCCACTTTAGTATTTCCACTTCATTCTCTCCACTTTAGTCTGTCCACTTTAGTCTTTCCAATTAGTCATTTCCACTATCGTCTGTCCACTTTAGTCTTTCCACTTTAGTCTTTCCACTACAGTCTGTCCACTTTAGTCTTTCCACTATATTCTCCACTTTATTCTGTCCACTGCAGTCTTTCCACGATAGTCTTTCCACTATTCTCTGTCCACTTTAGTCTTTCCACTATATTCTCCACTTTATTCTGTCCACTACAGTCTTTCCACGATAGTCTTTCCACTATAGTCTGTCCACTTTAGTCTTTCCACTTTAGACTTTCCACTTTAGTCTGTCCACTTTAGTCTTTCCACTATAGTCTGTCCACTTTAGTCTTTCCACTTTAGTCTTTCCGCTTTAGTCTGTCCACTTAGTCTTTCCACTAGAGTCTGTCCACTTTAGTATTTCCACTTTAGTCTGTCCACTTTAGTCTGTCCACTTTCGTCTTTCCACTTTAGTCATTTCCACTATAGTCTGTCGACTTTAGTCTTTCCACTTTAGTCTGTACACTTTAGTCTTTCCACTATAGTCTACACTTTATTCTGTCCACTATAGTCTTTCCACTATAGTCTGTCCACTTTAGTCTTTCCACTTTAGTCTTTCCACTATAGTCTCCACTTTATTCTGTCCACTACAGTCTTTCCACTATAGTCTTTCCACTATAGTTTGTCCACTTTAGTCTTTCCACTTTAGTCTTTCCACTTTAGTCTTTCCACTTTAGTCTTTCCACTTTAGTCTGTCCACTTTAGTCTTTCCACGATAGTCTGTCCACTTTAGTCTTTCCACTATTCTCTGTCCACTTTAGACTTTCCACTATAGTCTCCACTTTATTCTGTCCAGTACAGTCTTTCAACTTTAGTCTTTCCACTATAGTCTGTCCAATATAGTCTCCACTTTATTCTGTCCACTACAGTCTTTCCACTATAGTCTTTCCACTATAGTCTTTCCACTATAGTTTGTCCACTTTAGTCTTTCCACTTTAGTCTTTCCACTTTAGTCTGTCCACTTTAGTTTTTCCACTATAGTCTGTCCACTTTAGTCTTTCCACTTTAGTCTTTCCACTTTAGTCTGTCCACTTTAGTCTTTCCACTATAGTCTGTCCACTTTAGACTTTCCACTATAGTCTCCACTTTATTCTGTCCACTACAGTCTTTCAACTTTAGTCTTTCCACTATAGTCTGTCCACTTTAGTCTTTCCACTTTAGTCTTTCCACTATAGTCTCCACTTTATTCTGTCCACTACAGTCTTTACACTTAGTCTTTCCACTATTCTCTGTCCACTTTAGTCTTTCCACTTTAGTCTTTACACTATAGTCTCCACTTTATTCTGTCCACTCCAGTCTCTCCTCTATAGTCTTTCCACTATAGTATGTCCACTTTAGTCTTTCCACTATTCTCTGTCCACTTTATTCTTTCCACTGTACTCTCCACTTTATTCTGTCCACTACAGTCTTTCCAAAATAGACTGTCCACTTTAGCCTTTCCACTTTAGTCTTTCCACTTTAGTCTGTCCACTTTAGTCTCTCCACTATAACCTGTCCACTTTAGTCTTTCCACTATAGTCTTTCAACTGTAGTTTGTCCACTTTAGTCTTTCCACTTTAGTCTTTCTTTCCAAAGACTGAGGTGGACAGACTAAAGTGGAAAAACTAAAGTGGAAAGACTAAAGTGGACAGACTGTAGTGGAAAGACTAAGTGGACAGACTAAAGTGGACAGACTACAGTGGAAAGACTAAAGTGGAGAGACTAAAGTGGAAAGTCTAAAGTGGAAAGACTAAAGTGGACAGACTAAAGTGGAAAGACTAAAGTGGACAGACTGTAGTGGACAGAATAAAGTGGAGACTATAGTGGAAAGACTAAAGTGGAAAGACTAAAGTGGACAGACTATAGTGGAAAGACTGAAGTGGACAGACTAAAGTGGAAAAACTATAGTGGAAAGACTAAAGTGGACAGACTAAAGTGGAAAGTCTAAAGTGGAAAGACTAAAGTGGACAGACTATAGTGGAAAGACTACAGTGGACAGAATAAAGTTTAGACTATAGTGGAAAGACTAAAGTGTACAGACTAAAGTGGAAAGACTAAAGTGGAAAGACTAAAGTGGAGAGACTATAGTGGAAATGACTAAAGTGGAAAGACTAAAGTGGACAGACTAAAGTGGACAGACTAAAGTGGAAATGCTAATGTGGACAGACTCTAGTGGAAAGACTAAGTGGACAGACTAAAGCGGAAAGACTAAAGTGGACAGACTCTAGTGGAAAGACTGAAGTGGAAAGACTAAGTGGACAGACAGACTATAGTGGAAAGACTATAGTGGAAAGACTGTAGTGGGCAGAATAAAGTGGAGACTATAGTGGAAAGACTAAAGTGGAAAGACTAAAGTGGAAAGACTAAAGTGGACAGACGATAGTGGAAATGACGAAAGTGGAAAGACTAAAGTGGACAGACTAAAGTGGACAGACTGAAGTGGAAAGACGAAAGTGGACAGACTCTAGTGGAAAGACTAAGTGGACAGACTAAAGCGGAAAGACTAAAGTGGAAAGACTAAAGTGGACAGACTATAGTGGAAAGACTAAAGTGGACAGACTAAAGTGGAAAGTCTAAAGTGGAAAGACTAAAGTGGACATACTATAGTGGAAAGACTATAGTGGAAAGACTGTAGTTGACAGAATAAAGTGGAGACTATAGTGGAAAGACTAAAGTGGACAGAGAATAGTGGAAAGACTAAAGTGGACAGACTATAGTGGAAAGACTATAGTGGACAGACTAAAGTGGAAAGACTAAAGTGGAAAGACTAAAGTGGACAAACTATAGTGGAAAGACTATAGTGGAATGACTGTAGTGGACAGAATAAAGTGGAGACTGTAGTGGAAAGACTAAAGTGGAAAGAATGAAGTGGAAAGACTAAAGTGGACAGACTAAAGTGGACAGACTATAGTGGAAAGACTAAAGTGGAAAGACTAAAGTGGACAGACTATAGTGGAAAGACTGAAGTGGACAGACTATAGTGGAAAGACTAAAGTGGAAAGACTAAAGTGGACAGACTATAGTGGTAAGACTGAAGTGGACAGACTAAAGTGGAAAAACTAAAGTGGAAAGACTAAAGTGGACAGACTGTAGTGGAAAGACTAAGTGGACAGACTAAAGCGGAAAGACTAAAGTGGAAAGACTAAAGTGGACAGACAATAGTGGAAAGACTTAATTGGACAGACTAAAGTGGAAAGTCTAAAGTGGAAAGAATAAAGTGGACAGACTATAGTGGAAAGACTATAGTGGACAGAATAAAGTGTAGACTATAGTGGAAAGACTAAAGTGGACAGACTAAAGTGGAAAGACTAAAGTGGACAGACTATAGTGGAAATGACTAAAGTGGAAAGACGAAAGTGGACAGACTAAAGTGGACAGACTGAAGTGGAAAGACTAAAGTGGACAGACTCTAGTGGAAAGACTAAGTGGACAGACTAAAGCGGAAAGACTAAAGTGGAAAGACTAAAGTGGACAGACTATAGTGGAAAGACTAAAGTGGACAAACTAAAGTGGAAAGTCTAAAGTGGAAAGAATAAAGTGGACAGACTATAGTGGAAAGACTATAGGGGAAAGACTGTAGTGGACAGAATAAAGTGGAGACTATAGTGGAAAGACTAAAGTGGACAGAGAATAGTGGAAAGACTAAAGTGGACGGACTAAAGTGGACAGACTGTAGTGGAAAGACTAAAGTGGAAAGACTAAAGTGGACAGACGATAGTGGAAATGACTAAAGTGGAAAGACTAAAGTGGACAGACTAAAGTGGACAGAATGAAGTGGAAATACTGAAGTGGACAGACTCTAGTGGAAAGACTAAGTGGACAGACTAAAGCGGAAAGACTAAAGTGGAAAGACTAAAGTGGACAGACTATAGTGGAAAGACTAAAGTGGAGAGACTAAAGTGGAAAGTCTGAAGTGGAAAGACTAAAGTGGACAGACTAAAGTGGAAATACTAAAGTGGACAGACGATAGTGGAAATGACGAAAGTGGAAAGACTAAAGTGGACAGACTAAAGTGGAAAGTCTAAAGTGGAAAGACTAAAGTGGACAGACTATAGTGGAAAGACTAAAGTGGAAAGACTAAAGTGGACAGACTATAGTGGAAAGACTGAAGTGGACAGACTATAGTGGAAAGACTAAAGTGGAAAGACTAAAGTGGACAGACTATAGTGGAAAGACTGAAGTGGACAGACTAAAGTAGAAAAACTAAAGTGGAAAGACTAAAGTGGACAGACTGTAGTGGAAAGACTAAGTGGACAGACTAAATTGGACAGACTATAGTGGAAAGACTAAAGTGGAGAGACTAAAGTGGAAAGTCTAAAGTGGAAAGACTAAAGTGGACAGACTAAAGTGGAAAGACTAAAGTGGACAGACGATAGTGGAAATGACGAAAGTGGAAAGACTAAAGTGGACAGACTAAAGTGGACAGACTGAAGTGGAAAGACTAAAGTGGACAGACTCTAGTGGAAAGACTGAAGTGGAAAGACTAAGTGGACAGACAGACTATAGTGGAAAGGCTATAGTGGAAAGACTGTAGTGGACAGAATAAAGTGGAGACTATACTGGAAAGACTAAAGTGGAAAGACTAAAGTGGACAGAGAATAGTGGAAAGACTAAAGTGGACAGACTATAGTGGAAAGACTAAAGTGGACAGACTAAAGTGGAAAGACTAAAGTGGAAAGACTAAAGTGGACAGACTAAAGTGGAAAGTCTAAAGTGGAAAGACTAAAGTGGACAGACTATAGTGGAAAGACTAAAGTGAAAAGACTAAAGTGGACAGAATATAGTGGAAAGACTGAAGTGGACAGACTATAGTGGAAAGACTAAAGTGGAAAGACTAAAGTGGACAGACTATAGTGGAAAGACTGAAGTGGACAGACTAAAGTGGAAAAACTAAAGTGGAAAGACTAAAGTGGACAGACTTTAGTGGAAAGACTAACTGGACAGACTAAAGTGGAAAGACTAAAGTGGAAAGACTAAAGTGGACAGACTATAGTGGAAAGACTAAATTGGACAGACTAAAGTGGACAGAATAAAGTGGAGACTATAGTGGAAAGACTAAAGTGGACAGAGAATAGTGGAAAGACTAAAGTGGACGGACTAAAGTGGACAGACTCTAGTGGAAAGACTAAGTGGACAGACTAAAGCGGAAAGACTAAAGTGGAAAGACTAAAGTGGACAGACTACAGTGGAAAGTCTAAAGTGGAAAGACTAAAGTGGAAAGACTAAAGTGGACAGAATATAGTGGAAAGACTAAAGTGGACAGACTATAGTGGAAAGACTATAGTGGAAAGACTAAAGTGGACAGTTTAAAGTGGACAGACTAAAGTGGAAATACTAAAGTGGAAAGACTCTATTGGAAAGACTAAGTGGACAGACTAAAGCGGAAAGACTAAAGTGGAAAGACTAAAGTGGACAGACTACAGTGGAAAGACTAAAGTGGACAGACTAAAGTGGAAAGTCTAAAGTGGAAAGACTAAAGTGGAAAGACTAAAGTGGACAGACTATAGTGGAAAGACTAAAGTGGACAGACTATAGTGGAAAGACTATAGTGGAAAGACTGTAGTGGACAGAATAAAGTGGAGACTATAATGGAAAGACTAAAGTGGTGAGAGAATAGTGGAAAGACTAAAGTGGACAGACTATAGTGGAAAGACTAAAGTGGACAGACTAAAGTGGAAAGACTAAAGTGGACAGACTAAAGTGGAAAGACTAAAGTGGACAGACTCTAGTGGAAAGACTGAAGTGGAAAAACTAAGTGAACGGACTAAAGCGGAAAGACAAAAGTGGAAACACTAAAGTTGACAGACTATAGTGGAAAGACTAAAGTGAACAGACTAAAGTGGAAAGACTAAAGTGGAAAGACTAAAGTGGACAGACTATAGTGGAAAGACTGTAGTGGACAGAATAAAGTGGAGACTATAGCGGAAAGACTAAAGTGGAAAGACTAAAGTGGACAGAGAATAGTGGAAAGACTAAAGTGGACAGACTATAGTGGAATGACTAAGGTGGAAAGACTAAAGTGGAAAGGCTAAAGTGGACAGTCTATTTTGGAAAGACTGTAGTGGACAGAATAAAGTGGAGAGTACAGTGGAAAGAATAAAGTGGACAGAGAATAGTGGAAAGACTAAAGTGGACATACTATAGTGGAAAGACTATAGAGGAGAGACTGTAGTGGACAGAATAAAGTGGAGACTATAGTGTAAAGACTAAAGTGGAAAGACTAAAGTGGACAGAGAATAGTGGAAAGACTAAGTGGAAAGACTGTAGTGGACAGAATAAAGTGGAGACTATAGTGGAAAGACTAAAGTGGAAAGACTAAAGTGGACAGACTATAGTGGAAAGACTAAAGTTGAAAGACTGTAGTGGACAGAATAAAGTGGAGACTATAGTGGAAAGTCTAAAGTGGACAGAGAATAGTGGAAAGACTAAAGTGGACAGACTATAGTGGAAAGACTGAAGTGGACAGACTAAAGTGGAAAGACTAAAGTGGAAAGACTAAAGTGGACAGACTATAGTGGAAAAACTAAAGTGGACAGACTAAAGTGGAAAGACTAAAGTGGAAAGACTAAAGTGGACAAACTATAGTGGAAAGACTATAGTGGAAAGACTATAGTGGAAAGACTGTAGTGGACAGAATAAAGTGGAGACTATGGTGGAAAGACTATAGTGGAAAGACTAAAGTTGAAAGACTGTAGTGGACAGAATAAAGTGGAGACTATAGTGGAAAGTCTAAAGTGGACAGAGAATAGTGGAAAGACTAAAGTGGACAGACTATCGTGGAAAGACTAAAGTGGACAGACTAAAGTGGAAAGACTAAAGTGGAAAGACTAAAGTGGAAAGACTAAAGTGGAAAGACTAAAGTGGACAAACTATAGTGGAAAGACTATAGTGGAAAGACTGTAGTGGACAGAATAAAGTGGAGACTATAGTGGAAAGACTAAAGTGGAAAGACTAAAGTGGACAGACTATAGTGGAAAGACTATAGTGGACAGAATAAAGTGTAGACTATAGTGGAAAGACTAAAGTGTACAGACTAAAGTGGAAAGACTAAAGTCGACAGACTAGTGGAAATGACTAAAGTGGAAAGACGAAAGTGGACAGACTAAAGTGGACAGACTAAAGTGGAAATACTAAAGTGGACAGACTCTAGTGGAAAGACTAAGTGGACAGACTAAAGCGGAAAGACTAAAGTGGAAAGACTAAAGTGGACAGACTATAGTGGAAAGACTAAAGTGGACAGACTAAAGTGGAAAGTCTAAAGTGGAAAGACTAAAGTGGACAGACTATAGTGGAAAGACTATCGTGGAAAGACTGTAGTGGACAGAATAAAGTGGAGAATATAGTGGAAAGACTAAAGTGGACAGAGAATAGTGGAAAGACTAAAGTGGATGGACTAAAGTGGACAGACTGTAGTGGAAAGACTAAAATGGAAAGACTAAAGTGGACAGACGATAGTGGAAATGACTAAAGTGGAAAGACTAAAGTGGACAGACTAAAGTGGACAGAATGAAGTGGAAATACTAAAGTGGACAGACTCTAGTGGAAAGACTAAGTGGACAGACTAAAGCGGAAAGACTAAAGTGGAAAGACTAAAGTGGACAGACTATAGTGGAAAGACTAAAGTGGAGAGACTAAAGTGGAAAGTCTGAAGTGAAAAGACTAAAGTGGACAGACCAAAGTGGAAAGACTAAAGTGGAAAGACAAAAGTGGACAGACTAAAGTGGAAAGTCTAAAGTGGAAAGACTAAAGTGGACAGACTATAGTGGAAAGACTAAAGTGGACAGACTATAGTGGAAAGACTAAAGTGGAAAGACTAAAGTGGACAGACTATAGTGGAAAGACTGAAGTGGACAGACTATAGTGGAAAGACTAAAGTGGAAAGACTAAAGTGGACAGACTATAGTGGAAAGACTGAAGTGGACAGACTAAAGTGGAAAAACTAAAGTGAAAAGACTAAAGTGGACAGACTGTAGTGGAAAGACTAAGTGGACAGACTAAAGTGGACAGACTATAGTGGAAAGACTAAAGTGGAGAGACTAAAGTGGAAAGTCTAAAGTGGAAAGACTAAAGTGGACAGACTAAAGTGGAAAGACTAAAGTGGACAAACGATAGTGGAAATGACGAAAGTGGAAAGACTAAAGTGGACAGACTAAAGTGGACAGACTGAAGTGGAAAGACTATAGTGGACGGACTCTAGTGGAAAGACTGAAGTTGAAAGACTAAGTGGACAGACAGACGATAGTGGAAAGACTATAGTGGAAAGACTGTAGTGGACAGAATAAAGTGAAGACTATACTGGAAAGACTAAAGTGGAAAGACTAAAGTGGACAGAGAATAATGGAAAGACTAAAGTGGACAGACTATAGTGGAAAGACTAAAGTGGACAGACTAAAGTGGAAAGACTAAAGTGGAAAGACAAAAGTGGACAGACTAAAGTGGAAAGTCTAAAGTGGAAAGACTAAAGTGGACAAACTATAGTGGAAAGACTAAAGTGGAAAGACTAAAGTGGACAGACTATAGTGGAAAGACTGAAGTGGACAGACTAAAGTGGAAAAACTAAAGTGGAAAGACTAAAGTGGACAGACTGTAGTGGAAAGACTAAGTGGACAGACTAAAGTGGAAAGACTAAAGTGGAAAGACTAAAGTGGACAGACTATAGTGGAAAGACTAAATTGGACAGACTAAAGTGGACAGAATAAAGTGGAGACTATAGTGGAAAGACTAAAGTGGACAGAGAATAGTGGAAAGACTATAGTGGACGGACTAAAGTGGACAGACTCTAGTGGAAAGACTGAAGTGGACAGACTAAAGTGGAAAAACTAAAGTGGAAAGACTAAAGTGGACAGACTGTAGTGGAAAGACTGTAGTGGACAGAATAAAGTGGAGACTATAGCGGAAAGACTAAAGTGGAAAGACTAAAGTGGACAGAGAATAGTGGAAAGACTAAAGTGGACAGACTATAGTGGAAAGACTAAGGTGGAAAGACTAAAGTGGAAAGGCTAAAGTGGACAGTCTATTTTGGAAAGACTGTAGTGGACAGAATAAAGTGGAGAGTACAGTGGAAAGAATAAAGTGGACAGAGAATAGTGGAAAGACTAAAGTGGACATACTATAGTGGAAAGACTATAGAGGAGAGACTGTAGTGGACAGAATAAAGTGGAGACTATAGTGTAAAGACTAAAGTGGAAAGACTAAAGTGGACAGAGAATAGTGGAAAGACTAAGTGGAAAGACTGTAGTGGACAGAATAAAGTGGAGACTATAGTGGAAAGACTAAAGTGGAAAGACTAAAGTGGACAGACTATAGTGGAAAGACTAAAGTTGAAAGACTGTAGTGGACAGAATAAAGTGGAGACTATAGTGGAAAGTCTAAAGTGGACAGAGAATAGTGGAAAGACTAAAGTGGACAGACTATAGTGGAAAGACTGAAGTGGACAGACTAAAGTGGAAAGACTAAAGTGGAAAGACTAAAGTGGACAGACTATAGTGGAAAAACTAAAGTGGACGGACTAAAGTGGAAAGACTAAAGTGGAAAGACTAAAGTGGACAAACTATAGTGGAAAGACTATAGTGGAAAGACTATAGTGGAAAGACTGTAGTGGACAGAATAAAGTGGAGACTATGGTGGACAGACTATAGTGGAAGGACTAAAGTTGAAAGACTGTAGTGGACAGAATAAAGTGGAGACTATAGTGGAAAGTCTAAAGTGGACAGAGAATAGTGGAAAGACTAAAGTGGACAGACTATCGTGGAAAGACTAAAGTGGACAGACTAAAGTGGAAAGACTAAAGTGGAAAGACTAAAGTGGAAAGACTAAAGTGGAAAGACTAAAGTGGACAAACTATAGTGGAAAGACTATAGTGGAAAGACTGTAGTGGACAGAATAAAGTGGAGACTATAGTGGAAAGACTAAAGTGGAAAGACTAAAGTGGACAGACTATAGTGGAAAGACTATAGTGGACAGAATAAAGTGTAGACTATAGTGGAAAGACTAAAGTGTACAGACTAAAGTGGAAAGACTAAAGTCGACAGACTAGTGGAAATGACTAAAGTGGAAAGACGAAAGTGGACAGACTAAAGTGGACAGACTAAAGTGGAAATACTAAAGTGGACAGACTCTAGTGGAAAGACTAAGTGGACAGACTAAAGCGGAAAGACTAAAGTGGAAAGACTAAAGTGGACAGACTATAGTGGAAAGACTAAAGTGGACAGACTAAAGTGGAAAGTCTAAAGTGGAAAGACTAAAGTGGACAGAACATAGTGGAAAGACTATCGTGGAAAGACTGTAGTGGACAGAATAAAGTGGAGAATATAGTGGAAAGACTAAAGTGGACAGAGAATAGTGGAAAGACTAAAGTGGATGGACTAAAGTGGACAGACTGTAGTGGAAAGACTAAAATGGAAAGACTAAAGTGGACAGACGATAGTGGAAATGACTAAAGTGGAAAGACTAAAGTGGACAGACTAAAGTGGACAGAATGAAGTGGAAATACTAAAGTGGACAGACTCTAGTTGAAAGACTAAGTGGACAGACTAAAGCGGAAAGACTAAAATGGAAAGACTAAAGTGGACAGACTATAGTGGAAAGACTAAAGTGGAGAGACTAAAGTGGAAAGTCTGAAGTGAAAAGACTAAAGTGGACAGACTAAAGTGGAAAGACTAAAGTGGAAAGACAAAAGTGGACAGACTAAAGTGGAAAGTCTAAAGTGGAAAGACTAAAGTGGACAGACTATAGTGGAAAGACTAAAGTGGACAGACTATAGTGGAAAGACTAAAGTGGAAAGACTAAAGTGGACAGACTATAGTGGAAAGACTGAAGTGGACAGACTATAGTGGAAAGACTAAAGTGGAAAGACTAAAGTGGACAGACTATAGTGGAAAGACTGAAGTGGACAGACTAAAGTGGAAAAACTAAAGTGGAAAGACTAAAGTGGACAGACTGTAGTGGAAAGACTAAGTGGACAGACTAAAGTGGACAGACTATAGTGGAAAGACTAAAGTGGAGAGACTAAAGTGGAAAGTCTAAAGTGGAAAGACTAAAGTGGACAGACTAAAGTGGAAAGACTAAAGTGGACAAACGATAGTGGAAATGACGAAAGTGGAAAGACTAAAGTGGACAGACTAAAGTGGACAGACTGAAGTGGAAAGACTATAGTGGACAGACTCTAGTGGAAAGACTGAAGTTGAAAGACTAAGTGGACAGACAGACGATAGTGAAAAGACTATAGTGGAAAGACTGTAGTGGACAGAATAAAGTGAAGACTATACTGGAAAGACTAAAGTGGAAAGACTAAAGTGGACAGAGAATAATGGAAAGACTAAAGTGGACAGACTATAGTGGAAAGACTAAAGTGGACAGACTAAAGTGGAAAGACTAAAGTGGAAAGACAAAAGTGGACAGACTAAAGTGGAAAGTCTAAAGTGGAAAGACTAAAGTGGACAGACTATAGTGGAAAGACTAAAGTGGAAAGACTAAAGTGGACAGACTATAGTGGAAAGACTGAAGTGGACAGACTAAAGTGGAAAAACTAAAGTGGAAAGACTAAAGTGGACAGACTGTAGTGGAAAGACTAAGTGGACAGACTAAAGTGGAAAGACTAAAGTGGAAAGACTAAAGTGGACAGACTATAGTGGAAAGACTAAATTGGACAGACTAAAGTGGACAGAATAAAGTGGAGACTATAGTGGAAAGACTAAAGTGGACAGAGAATAGTGGAAAGACTATAGTGGACGGACTAAAGTGGACAGACTCTAGTGGAAAGACTAAGTGGACAGACTAAAGCGGAAAGACTAAAGTGGAAAGACTAAAGTGGACAGACTACAGTGGAAAGACTAAAGTGGACAGACTAAAGTGGAAAGTCTAAAGTGGAAAGACTAAAGTGGAAAGACTAAAGTGGACAGACTATAGTGGAAAGACTAAAGTGGACAGACTATAGTGGAAAGATTATAGTGGAAAGACTAAAGTGGACAGTTTAAAGTGGACAGACTAAAGTGGAAATACTAAAGTGGACAGACTCTAGTGGAAAGACTAAGTTGAGAGACTAAAGCGGAAAGACTAAAGTGGAAAGACTAAAGTGGACAGACTACAGTGGAAAGACTAAAGTGGACAGACTAAAGTGGAAAGTCTAAAGTGGAAAGAATAAAGTGGAAAGACTAAAGTGGACAGACTATAGTGGAAAGACTAAAGTGGACAGACTATAGTGGAAAGACTATAGTGGAAAGACTGTAGTGGACAGAATAAAGTGGAGACTATAATGGAAAGACTAAAGTGGTGAGAGAATAGTGGAAAGACTAAAGTGGACAGACTATAGTGGAAAGACTAAAGTGGACAGACTAAAGTGGAAAGATTAAAGTGGACAGACTAAAGTGGAAAGACTAAAGTGGACAGACTCTAGTGGAAAGACTGAAGTGGAAAGACTAAGTGAACGGACTAAAGCGGAAAGACAAAAGTGGAAAGACTAAAGTTGACAGACTATAGTGGAAAGACTAAAGTGAACAGACTAAAGTGGAAAGACTAAAGTGGAAAGACTAAAGTGGACAGACTATAGTGGAAAGACTGTAGTGGACAGAATAAAGTGGAGACTATAGTGGAAAGACTAAAGTGGACAGAGAATAGTGGAAAGACTAAAGTGGACAGACTATAGTGGAAAGACTAAAGTGGAAAGACTAAAGTGGAAAGACTAAAGTGGACAGTCTATAGTGAAAAGACCTTAGTGGACAGAATAAAGTGGAAAGAATAAAGTGGACAGAGAATAGTGGAAAGACTAAAGTGGACAGACTATAGTGGAAAGACTATAGAGGAAAGACCTTAGTGGACAGAATAAAGTGGAGACTATAGTGTAAAGACTAAAGTGGAAAGACTAAAGTGGACAGAGAATAGTGGAAAGACTAAAGTGGAAAGACTGTAGTGGACAGAATAAAGTGGAGACTATAGTGGAAAGACTAAAGTGGAAAGACTAAAGTGGACAGACTATAGTGGAAAGACTAAAGTTCAAAGACTGTAGTGGACAGAATAAAGTGGAGACTATAGTGGAAAGTCTAAAGTGGACAGAGAATAGTGGAAAGACTAAAGTGGACAGACTATAGTGGAAAGACTGAAGTGGAAAGACTAAGTGGACAGACTAAAGTGGAAAGACTAAAGTGGACAGACTATAGTGGAAAGACTAAATTGGACAGACTAAAGTGGACAGAATAAAGTGGAGACTATAGTGGAAAGACTAAAGTGGACAGAGAATAGTGGAAAGACTAAAGTGGACGGACTAAAGTGGACAGACTCTAGTGGAAAGACTAAGTGGACAGACTAAAGCGGAAAGACTAAAGTGGAAAGACTAAAGTGGACAGACTACAGTGGAAAGACTAAAGTGGACAGACTAAAGTGGAAAGTCTAAAGTGGAAAGACTAAAGTGGAAAGACTAAAGTGGACAGACTATAGTGGAAAGACTAAAGTGGACAGACTATAGTGGAAAGACTATAGTGGAAAGACTAAAGTGGACAGTTTAAAGTGGACAGACTAAAGTGGAAATACTAAAGTGGACAGACTCTAGTGGAAAGATTAAGTTGAGAGACTAAAGTGGAAAGACTAAAGTGGAAAGACTAAAGTGGACAGACTACAGTGGAAAGACTAAAGTGGACAGACTAAAGTGGAAAGTCTAAAGTGGAAAGAATAAAGTGGAAAGACTAAAGTGGACAGACTATAGTGGAAAGACTAAAGTGGACAGACTATAGTGGAAAGACTATAGTGGAAAG
>JAUPMV010000094.1:0-179301 GCA_030848855.1 Branchinecta sandiegonensis
GACTGTAGTGGACAGAATAAAGTGGAGACCATAGTGGAAAGACTAAACTGGACAGAGAATAGTGGAAAGACTAAAGTGGACAGACTATAGTGGAAAGACTATAGTGGAAAGACTGTAGTGGACAGAATAAAGTGGAGACTATAGTGGAAACACTAAAGTGGACAGAGAATAGTGGAAAGACTAAAGTTGACAGACTATAGTGGAAGGACTATAGTGGAAAGACTGTAGTGAACAGAATAAAGTGGAGACTATAGTGGAAAGACTAAAGTGGAAAGACTAAAGTGGACAGAGAGTATTGGAAAGACTAAAGTGGAAAACTGTATTGGACAGAATAAAGTGGAGACTATAGTGGTAAGACTAAAGTGGAAAGACTGAAGTGGAAAGACTCAGTGGACAGAGAATAGTGGAAAAACTGTAGTGGACAGAATAAAGTGGACAGAGAATAGTGGAAAGATTAAAGTGGACAGACTATAGTGGAAAGACTAAAGTGGACAGACTATAGTGGAAAGACTATAGTGGAAAGACTGTAGTGGACAGAATAAAGTGGAGACTATAGTGGAAAGACTAAAGTGGACAGAGAATAGTGGAAAGACTAAAGTGGACAGACTATACTGGAAAGACTACAGTGGAAAGAGTGTAGTGGAAAGAATAAAGTGGAGACTATAGTGGATAGACTAAAGTGGACAGAGAATAGTGGAAAGACTAAATTGGAAAGACTGTAGTGGACAGAATAAAGTGGAGACTATAGTGGAAAGACTAAAGTGGAAAGACTGAAGTGGACAGACTAAAGTGGAAAAACTAAAGTGGAAAGACTAAAGTGGACAGACTATAGTGGAAAGACTATAGTGGAAAGACTGTAGTGGACAGACTAAAGTGGAGACTATAGTGGAAAGACTAGAGTGGACAGAGAATAGTGGAAAGACTAAAGTGGACAGACTATAGTGGAAAGACTGTAGTGGAAAGAATAAAGTGGAGACTATAGTGGATAGACTAAAGTGGACAGAGAATAGTGGAAAGACTAAATTGGAAAGACAAGACTGTAGTGGACAGAATAAAGTGGAGACTATAGTGGAAAGACCTAAGTGGAAAGACTAAAGTGGACAGACTATAGTGGAAAGACTGAAGTAGAAAGACTCAGTGGACAGACTAAAGTGGACACACTGAAGTGGACAGAATAAAGTGGAAAGACTAAAGTGGAAAGACTAAAGTGGATAGACTATAGTGGAAAGACTAAAGTGGACAGACTAAAGTGGAAAAACTAAAGTGGAAAGACGAAAGTGAACAGACTATAGTGGAAAGACTAAAGTGGACAGAGAATAGTGGAAAGACAAAAGTGGACAGACTATAGTGGAAAGATTACTGTGTACACACTGAAATGGACAGAATAAAGTGTAGACTATATTGGAAAGTCTAAAGTGGAAAGACTAAAGTGGACAGAGAATAGTGGAACAACTGTAGTGGACAGAATAAATTGGAGACTATAGTGGAAAGTTTAAAGTGGAAAGACTAAAGTGGACAGACTATAGTGGAAAGACTGAAGTGGAAAGACTCAGTGGACAAACTAAAGTGTAAACACTGAAGTGGACAGAATAAAGTGGAAAGACTAAAGTGGATAGACTATAGTGGAAAGACTGTAGTGGACAGAATAAAGTGGAGACTATGGTGGAAAGACTAAAGTGGACAGAGAACAGTGGAAAGACGAAAGTGGACAGACTATAGTGGAAAGACTAAAGTGGACAGACTAAAGTGGAAAGACTAAAGTGGAAAGACTAAAGTGGACAGACTAGAGTGGAAAGACATAGCGGAAAAACTGTAGTGGACAGAATAAAGTGGAGAGTATAGTGGAAAAACTAAAGTGGACAGAGAATAGTGGAAAGACTAAAGTGGACAGACTATAGTGGAAAGACTATAGTGGAAAGACTGTAGTGGACAGAATAAAGTGGAGACTATAGTGGAAAGACTAAACTAGACAGAGAATAGTGGAAAGACTAAAGTGGAAAGACTGTAGTGGACAAGATAAAGTGGAGACTATAGTGGAAAGATTAAAGTGGAAAGACTAAAGTGGACAGACTATAGTGGAAAGACTATAGTGGAAAGACTGTAGTGGACAGAATAAAGTGGAGACTATAGTGGAAAGGCTAAAGTGGACAGAGAATAGTGGAAAGACTAAAGTGGACAGACTATAGTGGAAAGACTAAAGTGGACAGACTAAAGTGGAAAGACTAAAGTGGAAAGACTAAAGTGGACAGACTAGAGTGGAAAGACATAGCGGAAAAACTGTAGTGGACAGAATAAAGTGGAGAGTATAGTGGAAAAACTAAAGTGGACAGAGAATAGTGGAAAGACTAAAGTGGACAGACTATAGTGGAAAGACTATAGTGGAAAGACTGTAGTGGACAGAATAAAGTGGAGACTATAGTGGAAAGACTAAACTAGACAGAGAATAGTGGAAAGACTAAAGTGGAAAGACTGTAGTGGACAAGATAAAGTGGAGACTATAGTGGAAAGATTAAAGTGGAAAGACTAAAGTGGACAGACTATAGTGGAAAGACTATAGTGGAAAGACTGTAGTGGACAGAATAAAGTGGAGACTATAGTGGAAAGGCTAAAGTGGACAGAGAATAGTGGAAAGACTGTAGTGGACAGAAGTAAGTGGAGACTATTGTGGAAAGACTAAAGTGGAAAGACTAAAGTGGACAGACTATAGTGGAAAGACTATAGTGGAAAGACTGTAGTGAACAGAATAAAGTGGAGAATATAGTGTTTAAACTAAAGTGGACAGAGAGTATTGGAAAGACTAAAGTGGAAAGACTGTAGTGGACAGAATAAAGTGGAGACTATACTGGAAAGACTAATGCTGACAGACTATAGTGGAAAGACTGAAGTGGAAAGACTCAGTGGACAGACTAAAGTGTACACACTGAAGTGGACAGAATAAAGTGGAAAGACTAAAGTGGAAAGACTAAAGTGGACAGACGATAGTGGAAAGACTAAAGTGGACAGACTAAAGTGGAAAGATTAAAGTGGACAGACTATAGTGGAAAGACTAAAGTTGAAAGACTGTACTGGACAGAATAAAGTGGAGACTATAGTGGAAACACTAAAGTGGACAGAGAATAGTGGAAAGACTAAATTGGACAGACTAAAGTGGAAAGATTAAAGTGGACAGACTATAGTGGAAAAACTGTACTGGACATGATAAAGTGGAGACTATAGTGGAAACACTAAAGTGGACAGAGAATAGTGGAAAGACTAAAGTGGACAGAATATGGTGGAAAGACTATAGTGGAAAGACTGTAGTGGTCAGAATAAAGTGGACACTATAGTGGAAAGAATAAACTGGACAGAGAATAGTGGAAAGACTAAAGTGGACAGACTATAGTGGAAAGACTATAGTGGAAAGACTGTAGTGGACAGAATAAAGTGGAGACTATAGTGGAAACACTAAAGTGGACAGAGAATAGTGGAAAGACTAAAGTGGACAGACTATAGTGGAAAGACTATAGTGGAAAGACTGTAGTGAACAGAATAAAGTGGAGACTATAGTGGAAAGACTAAAGTGGACAGAGAGTATTGGAAAGACTAAAGTGGAAAGACTATATTGGACAGAATAAAGTGGAGACTATAGTGGAAAGACTAAAGTGGAAAGACTGAAGTGGAAAGACTCAGTGGACAGAGAATAGTGGAAAAACTGTAGTGGACAGCATAAAGTGGAGACTATAGTGGAAAGACTAAAGTGGACAGAGAATAGTGGAAAGACTAAAGTGGATAGACTATAGTGGAAAGACTATAGTGGAAAGACTGTAGTGGACAGAATAAAGTGGAGACTATAGTTGAAAGACTAAAGTGGACAGAGAATAGTGGAAAGACTAAAGTGGACAGACTATAGTGGAAAGACTAAAGTGGACAGACTATAGTGGAAAGACTATAGTGGAAAGACTGTAGTGGACAGAATAAAGTGGAGACTATAGTGGAAAGACTAAAGTGGACAGAGAATAGTGGAAAGACTAAAGTGGACAGACTATAGTGGAAAGACTACAGTGGAAAGAGTGTAGTGGAAAGAATAAAGTGGAGACTATAGTGGATAGACTAAAGTGGACAGAGAATAGTGGAAAGACTAAATTGGAAAGACTGTAGTGGACAGAATAAAGTGGAGACTATAGTGGAAAGACTAAAGTGGAAAGACTGAAGTGGACAGACTAAAGTGGAAAAACTAAAGTGGAAAGACTAAAGTGGACAGACTATAGTGGAAAGACTATAGTGGAAAGACTGTAGTGGACAGAATAAAGTGGAGACTTCAGTGGAAAGACTAAAGTGGACAGAGAATAGTGGAAAGACTAAAGTGGAAAGACTGTAGTGGACAAGATAAAGTGGAGACTATAGTGGAAAGATTAAAGTGGAAAGACTAAAGTGGACAGACTATAGTGGAAAGACTATAGTGGAAAGACTGTAGTGGACAGAATAAAGTGGAGACTATAGTGGAAAGGCTAAAGTGGACAGAGAATAGTGGAAAGACTGTAGTGGACAGAAGTAAGTGGAGACTATTGTGGAAAGACTAAAGTGGAAAGACTAAAGTGGACAGACTATAGTGGAAAGACTATAGTGGAAAGACTGTAGTGAACAGAATAAAGTGGAGTATATAGTGTTTAAACTAAAGTGGACAGAGAGTATTGGAAAGACTAAAGTGGAAAGACTGTAGTGGACAGAATAAAGTGGAGACTATACTGGAAAGACTAATGCTGACAGACTATAGTGGAAAGACTGAAGTGGAAAGACTCAGTGGACAGACTAAAGTGTACACAATGAAGTGGACAGAATAAAGTGGAAAGACTAAAGTGGAAAGACTAAAGTGGACAGACGATAGTGGAAAGACTAAAGTGGACAGACTAAAGTGGAAAGATTAAAGTGGACAGACTATAGTGGAAAGACTAAACTTGAAAGACTGTACTGGACAGAATAAAGTGGAGACTATAGTGGAAAGACTAAAGTGGACAGAGAATAGTGGAAAGACTAAATTGGACAGACTAAAGTGGAAAGATTAAAGTGGACAGACTATATTGGAAAGACTGTACTGGACAGGATAAAGTGGAGACTATAGTGGAAACACTAAAGTGGACAGAGAATAGTGGAAAGACTAAAGTGGACAGACTATGGTGGAAAGACTATAGTGGAAAGACTGTAGTGGACAGAATAAAGTGGAGACCATAGTGGAAAGACTAAACTGGACAGAGAATAGTGGAAAGACTAAAGTGGACAGACTATAGTGGAAAGACTATAGTGGAAAGACTGTAGTGGACAGAATAAAGTGGAGACTATAGTGGAAACACTAAAGTGGACAGAGAATAGTGGAAAGACTAAAGTTGACAGACTATAGTGGAAGGACTATAGTGGAAAGACTGTAGTGAACAGAATAAAGTGGAGACTATAGTGGAAAGACTAAAGTGGAAAGACTAAAGTGGACAGAGAGTATTGGAAAGACTAAAGTGGAAAACTGTATTGGACAGAATAAAGTGGAGACTATAGTGGTAAGACTAAAGTGGAAAGACTGAAGTGGAAAGACTCAGTGGACAGAGAATAGTGGAAAAACTGTAGTGGACAGAATAAAGTGGACAGAGAATAGTGGAAAGATTAAAGTGGACAGACTATAGTGGAAAGACTAAAGTGGACAGACTATAGTGGAAAGACTATAGTGGAAAGACTGTAGTGGACAGAATAAAGTGGAGACTATAGTGGAAAGACTAAAGTGGACAGAGAATAGTGGAAAGACTAAAGTGGACAGACTATAGTGGAAAGACTACAGTGGAAAGAGTGTAGTGGAAAGAAGAAAGTGGAGACTATAGTGGATAGACTAAAGTGGACAGAGAATAGTGGAAAGACTAAATTGGAAAGACTGTAGTGGACAGAATAAAGTGGAGACTATAGTGGAAAGACTAAAGTGGAAAGACTGAAGTGGACAGACTAAAGTGGAAAAACTAAAGTGGAAAGACTAAAGTGGACAGACTATAGTGGAAAGACTATAGTGGAAAGACTGTAGTGGACAGACTAAAGTGGAGACTATAGTGGAAAGACTAGAGTGGACAGAGAATAGTGGAAAGACTAAAGTGGACAGACTATAGTGGAAAGACTGTAGTGGAAAGAATAAAGTGGAGACTATAGTGGATAGACTAAAGTGGACAGAGAATAGTGGAAAGACTAAATTGGAAAGACAAGACTGTAGTGGACAGAATAAAGTGGAGACTATAGTGGAAAGACCTAAGTGGAAAGACTAAAGTGGACAGACTATAGTGGAAAGACTGAAGTAGAAAGACTCAGTGGACAGACTAAAGTGGACACACTGAAGTGGACAGAATAAAGTGGAAAGACTAAAGTGGAAAGACTAAAGTGGATAGACTATAGTGGAAAGACTAAAGTGGACAGACTAAAGTGGAAAAACTAAAGTGGAAAGACGAAAGTGGACAGACTATAGTGGAAAGACTAAAGTGGACAGAGAATAGTGGAAAGACAAAAGTGGACAGACTATAGTGGAAAGATTACTGTGTACACACTGAAATGGACAGAATAAAGTGTAGACTATATTGGAAAGTCTAAAGTGGAAAGACTAAAGTGGACAGAGAATAGTGGAACAACTGTAGTGGACAGAATAAATTGGAGACTATAGTGGAAAGTTTAAAGTGGAAAGACTAAAGTGGACAGAGAATAGTGGAAAGACTAAAGTGGATAGACTATAGTGGAAAGACTATAGTGGAAAGACTGTAGTGGACAGAATAAAGTGGAGACTATAGTTGAAAGACTAAAGTGGACAGAGAATAGTGAAAAGACTAAAGTGGACAGACTATAGTGGAAAGACTATAGTGGAAAGACTGTAGTGGACAGAATAAAGTGGAGACTATAGTGGAAAGACTAAAGTGGACAGAGAATAGTGGAAAGACTAAAGTGGACAGACTATAGTGGAAAGACTACAGTGGAAAGAGTGCAGTGGAAAGATAAAGTGGAGACTATAGTGGATAGACTAAAGTGGACAGAGAATAGTGGAAAGACTAAATTGGAAAGACTATAGTGGACAGAATAAAGTGGAGACTATAGTGGAAAGACTAAAGTGGAAAGACTGAAGTGGACAGACTAAAGTGGAAAAACTAAAGTGGAAAGACTAAAGTGGACAGACTATAGTGGAAAGACTATAGTGGAAAGACTGTAGTGGACAGAATAAAGTGGAGACTATAGTGGAAAGACTAAAGTGGACAGAGAATAGTGGAAAGACTAAAGTGGACAGACTATAGTGGAAAGACTACAGTGGAAAGACTGTAGTGGAAAGAATAAAGTGGAGACTATAGTGGATAGACTAAAGTGGACAGAGAATAGTGGAAAGACTAAATTGGAAAGACAAGACTGTAGTGGACAGAATAAAGTGGAGACTATAGTGGAAAGACTAAAGTGGAATGACTAAAGTGGACAGACTATAGTGGAAAGACTGAAGTGGAAAGACTCAGTGGACAGACTAAAGTGGACACACTGAAGTGGACAGAATAAAGTGGAAAGACTAAAGTGGAAAGACTAAAGTGGATAGACTATAGTGGAAAGACTAAAGTGGACAGACTAAAGTGGAAAAACTAAAGTGGAAAGACTAAAGTGGACAGACTATAGTGGAAAGACTATAGTGGAAAGACTATATTGGACAGAATAAAGTGGAGACTATAGTGGAAAGACTAAAGTGGACAGAGAATAGTGGAAAGACAAAAGTGGACAGACTATAGTGGAAAGACTAAAGTGGAAAAACTAAAGTGGAAAGACTAAAGTGGAAAGACTATAGTGGAAAGACTATAGTGGAAAGACTGTAGTGGACAGAATAAAGTGGAGACTATAGTTGAAAGACTAAAGTGGAAAGACTAAAGTGGAGAATAGTGGAAAGACTAAAGTGGACAGACTATAGAGGAAAGACTAAAGTGGACAGACTAAAGTGGAAAGACTAAAGTGGAAAGACTAAAGTGGACCGACTATAGTGGAAAGACTATAGTGGAAAGACTGTAGTGGACTGAATAAAGTGGAGACTATAGTGGAAAGACTAAAGTGGACAGAGATTAGTGGAAAGACGAAAGTGGACAGACGATAGTGGAAAGACTATAGTGGAAAGACTGTAGTGGACAGAATAAAGTGGAGACTATAGTGGAAAGGCTAAAGTGGACAGAGAATAGTGGAAAGACGAAAGTGGAAAGACTGTAGTGGACAGAATTAAGTGGAGACTATTGTGGAAAGACTAAAGTGGAAAGACTAAAGTGGACAGACTATAGTGGAAAGACTATAGTTGAAAGACTGTAGTGAACAGAATAAAGTGGAGAATATAGTGTTTAAACTAAAGTGGACAGAGAGTATTGGAAAGACTAAAGTGGAAAGACTGTAGTGGACAGAATAAAGTGGAGACTAAAGTGGAAAGACTAATGCTGACAGACTATAGTGGAAAGACTGAAGTGGAAAGACTCAGTGGACAGACTAAAGTGTACACACTGAAGTGGACAGAATAAAGTGGAAAGACTAAAGTGGAAAGACTAAAGTGGACAGACGATAGTGGAAAGACTATAGTGGAAAGACTATAGTGGAAAGACTGTAGTGGACAGAATAAAGTGGAGACTATAGTGGAAAGACTAAAGTGGACAGAGAATAGTGGAAAGACAAAAGTGGACAGACTATAGTGGAAAGATTACTGTGTACACACTGAAATGGACAGAATAAAGTGTAGACTATATTGGAAAGTCTAAAGTGGAAAGACTAAAGTGGACAGAGAATAGTGGAAAAACTGTAGTGGACAGAATAAAGTGGAGACTATAGTGGAAAGTCTAAAGTGGAAAGACTAAAGTGGACAGAGAATAGTGGAAAGACTAAAGTGGATAGACTATAGTGGAAAGACTATAGTGGAAAGACTGTAGTGGACAGAATAAAGTGGAGACTATAGTTGAAAGACTAAAGTGGACAGAGAATAGTGGAAAGACTAAAGTGGACAGACTATAGTGGAAAGACTAAAGTGGACAGACTATAGTGGAAAGACTATAGTGGAAAGACTGTAGTGGACAGAATAAAGTGGAGACTATAGTGGAAAGACTAAAGTGGACAGAGAATAGTGGAAAGACTAAAGTGGACAGACTATAGTGGAAAGACTACAGTGGAAAGAGTGTAGTGGAAAGAATAAAGTGGAGACTATAGTGGATAGACTAAAGTGGACAGAGAATAGTGGAAAGACTAAATTGGAAAGACTATAGTGGACAGAATAAAGTGGAGACTATAGTGGAAAGACTAAAGTGGAAAGACTGAAGTGGACAGACTAAAGTGGAAAAACTAAAGTGGAAAGACTAAAGTGGACAGACTATAGTGGAAAGACTATAGTGGAAAGAATGTAGTGGACAGAATAAAGTGGAGACTATAGTGGAAAGACTAAAGTGGACAGAGAATAGTGGAAAGACTAAAGTGGACAGACTATAGTGGAAAGACTGTAGTGGACAGAATAAAGTGGAGACTATAGTGGAAAGACTAAAATAGACAGAGAATAGTGGAAAGACTAAAGTGGAAAGACTGTAGTGGACAAGATAAAGTGGAGACTATAGTGGAAAGATTAAAGTGGAAAGGCTAAAGTGGACAGACTATAGTGGAAAGACTATAGTGGAAAGACTGTAGTGGACAGAATAAAGTGGAGACTATAGTGGAAAGACTAAAGTGGACAGAGATTAGTGGAAAGACTAAAGTGGACAGACGATAGTGGAAAGACTATAGTTTAAAGACTGTAGTGGACAGAGAATAGTGGAAAGACTAAAGTGGACAGAGAATAGTGGAAAGACTAAAGTGGACAGACTATAGTGGAAAGACTGTAGTGGACAGAATAAAGTGGAGACTATAGTGGAAAGACTAAAGTGGACAGAGATTAGTGGAAAGACTAAAGTGGACAGACGATAGTGGAAAGACTATAGTTTAAAGACTGTAGTGGACAGAGTATAGTGGAAAGACTAAAGTGGACAGACTAAAGTGGAAAAACTAAAGTGGAAAGACTGAA
Source organism: Branchinecta sandiegonensis (assembly GCA_030848855.1). Lineage (NCBI taxonomy): Eukaryota > Metazoa > Arthropoda > Branchiopoda > Anostraca > Branchinectidae > Branchinecta > Branchinecta sandiegonensis. Next base: position 10,034 of record JAUPMV010000094.1, read on the forward strand.
GTGGACAGACTATAGTGGAAAGACTATAGTGGAAAGAGTGTAGTGGACAGAATAAAGTGGAGACTATAGTGGAAAGACTAAAGTGGACAGAGAATAGTGGAAAGACTAATGTGGACAGACTATAGTGGAAAGACTAAAGTGGAAAAACTAAAGTGGAAAGACTAAAGTGGACAGACTATAGTGGAAAGACTATAGTGGAAAAACTGTAGTGGACAGAATAAATTGGAGTGGACAGAGAATAGTGGAAAGACTAAAGTGGAAAGACTGTAGTGGACAGAATAAAGTGGAGACTATAGTGGAAAGACTAAAGTGGAAAGACTAAAGTGGACAGACTATAGTAGAGAGACTATAGTGGAAAGACTGTAGTGGAAAGACTAAAGTGGACAGACTATAGTGGAAAGACTATAGTGGAAAGACTAAAGTGGAAAGATTAAAGTGGAAAGACTAAAGTGGAAAGACTAAAGTGGACAGAGAACAGTGGAAAGACTAAAGTGGACAGAGTATAGTGGAAAGACTAAAGTGGACAGACTAAAGTGAAAGATTAAAGTGGAAAGACTAAAGTGGACAGACTATAGTGGAAAGACATAGTGGAAAAACTGTAGTGGACAGAATAAAGTGGAGAGTTTAGTGGAAAGACTAAAGTGGACAGAGAATAGTGGAAAGACTAAAGTGGACAGACTATGGTGGAAAGATTATTGTGGAAAGACTGTAGTGGACAGAATAAAGTGGAGACTATAGTGGAAAGACTAAAGTAGACAGAGAATAGTGGAAAGACTAAAGTGGAAAGACTGTAGTGGACAAGATAAAGTGCAGACTATAGTGGAAAGACTAAAGTGGAAAGACTAAAGTGGACCGACTATAGTGGAAAGACTATAGTGGAAAGACTGTAGTGGACAGAATAAAGTGGAGACTATAGTGGAAAGACTAAAATAGACAGAGAATAGTGGAAAGACTAAAGTGGAAAGACTGTAGTGGACAAGATAAAGTGGAGACTATAGTGGAAAGATTAAAGTGGAAAGGCTAAAGTGGACAGACTATAGTGGAAAGACTATAGTGGAAAGACTGTAGTGGACAGAATAAAGTGAGACTATAGTGGAAAGACTAAAGTGGACAGAGATTAGTGGAAAGACTAAAGTGGACAGACGATAGTGGAAAGACTATAGTGGAAAGACTGTAGTGGACAGAGAATAGTGGAAAGACTAAAGTGGGCAGACTATAGTGGAAAGACTGTAGTGGACAGAATAAAGTGGAGACTATAGTGGAAAGACTAAAGTGGAAAGACTAAAGTGGACAGACTATAGTGGAAAGACTGAAGTGGAAAGACTCAGTGGACAAACTAAAGTGTAAACACTGAAGTGGACAGAATAAAGTGGAAAGACTATAGTGGAAAGACTGTATCGGACAGAATAAAGTGGAGACTATAGTGGAAAGACTAAAGTGGACAGAGAATAGTGGAAAGACTAAAGTGGATAGACTATAGTGGAAAGACTATAGTGGAAAGAGTAAAGTGGAGACTATAGTGGAAAGACTAAAGTGGAAAGACTAAAGTGGACAGACTATAGTGGAAAGACTATAGTGGAAAGTCTGTATCGGACAGAATAAAGTGGAGACTATAGTGGAAAGACTAAAGTGGACAGAGAATAGTGGAAAGACTAAAGTGGATAGACTATAGTGGAAAGACTGAAGTGGAAAGACTCAGTGGACAGACTAAAGTGTACACACTGAAATGGACAGAATAAATTGGAGACTATATTGGAAAGACTAAAGTGGAAAGACTAAAGTGGACAGAGAATAGTGGAAAGACTGTAGTGGACAGAATAAAGTGTACATACTGCAGTGGACAGAATAAAGTGGAAAGACTAAAGTGGAAAGACTAAAGTGGAAAGACTAAAGTGGACAGACTACAGTGGAAAGACTGAAGTGGAAAGACTCAGTGGACAGACTAAAGTGTACACACTGAAGTGGACAGAATAAAGTGGAAAGACTATAGTGGAAAGACTAAAGTGGAAAGACTGTAGTGGACAGAATAAAGTGGAGATTATAGTGGAAAAACTAAAGTGGAAAGACTAAAGTGTACAGACTCTAGTGGAAAGAATATAGTGGAAAGACTATAGTGGAAAGACTGTAGTGGACAAGATAAAGTGCAGACTATAGTGGAAAGACTAAAGTGGAAAGACTAAAGTGGACCGACTATAGTGGAAAGACTATAGTGGAAAGACTGTAGTGGACAGAATAAAGTGGAGACTATAGTGGAAAGACTAAAGTGGACAGAGAATAGTGGAAAGACTAAAGTGGACAGACTATAGTGGAAAGACTATATTGGAAAGACTGTAGTGGACAAAATAAAGTGGAGACTATAGTGGAAAGACTAAAGTGGACAGAGAATAGTGGAAAGACTAAAGTGGAAAGACTGTAGTGGACAAGATAAAGTGCAGACTATAGTGGAAAGACTAAAGTGGAAAGACTAAAGTGGACCGACTATAGTGGAAAGACTATAGTGGAAAGACTGTAGTGGACAGAATAAAGTGGAGACTATAGTGGAAAGACTAAAGTGGACAGAGAATAGTGGAAAGACTAAAGTGGACAGACTATAGTGGAAAGACTATATTGGAAAGACTGTAGTGGACAAAATAAAGTGGAGACTATAGTGGAAAGACTAAAGTGGACAGAGAATAGTGGAAAGACTAAAGTGGACAGACTATAGTGGAAAGACTAAAGTGGAAAGACTAAAGTGGACAGACTATAGTGGAAAGACTATAGTGGAAAGTCTGTATCGGACAGAATAAAGTGGAGACTATAGTGGAAAGACTAAAGTGGACAGAGAATAGTGGAAAGACTAAAGTGGATAGACTATAGTGGAAAGACTGAAGTGGAAAGACTCAGTGGACAGACTAAAGTGTACACACTGAAATGGACAGAATAAATTGGAGACTATATTGGAAAGACTAAAGTGGAAAGACTAAAGTGGACAGAGAATAGTGGAAAGACTGTAGTGGACAGAATAAAGTGTACATACTGCAGTGGACAGAATAAAGTGGAAAGACTAAAGTGGAAAGACTAAAGTGGAAAGACTAAAGTGGACAGACTACAGTGGAAAGACTGAAGTGGAAAGACTCAGTGGACAGACTAAAGTGTACACACTGAAGTGGACAGAATAAAGTGGAAAGACTATAGTGGAAAGACTAAAGTGGAAAGACTGTAGTGGACAGAATAAAGTGGAGATTATAGTGGAAAAACTAAAGTGGAAAGACTAAAGTGTACAGACTCTAGTGGAAAGAATATAGTGGAAAGACTATAGTGGAAAGACTGTAGTGGACAGAATAAAGTGGAAACTATAGTGGAAAGACTAAAGTGGACAGAGAGTAGTGGAAAGACTAAAGTGGAAAGACTAAAGTGGACAGACTATAGTGGAAAGACTGAAGTGGAAAGACTCAGTGGACAGACTAAAGTGTACACACTGAAATGGACAGAATAAATTGGAGACTATATTGGAAAGACTAAAGTGGAAAGACTAAAGTGGACAGAGAATAGTGGAAAGACTGTAGTGGACAGAATAAAGTGTAAATACTGCAGTGGACAGAATAAAGTGGAAAGACTAAAGTGGAAAGACTAAAGTGGAAAGACTAAAGTGGACAGACTACAGTGGAAAGACTGAAGTGGAAAGACTCAGTGGACAGACTAAAGTGTACACACTGAAGTGGACAGAATAAAGTGGAAAGACTATAGTGGAAAGACTAAAGTGGAAAGACTGTAGTGGACAGAATAAAGTGGAGACTATAGTGGAAAAACTAAAGTGGAAAGACTAAAGTGTACAGACTCTAGTGGAAAGAATATAGTGGAAAGACTATAGTGGAAAGACTGTAGTGGACAGAATAAAGTGGAAACTATAGTGGAAAGACAAAAGTGGACAGAGAGTAGTGGAAAGACTAAAGTGGAAAGACTAAAGTGGACCGACTATAGTGGAAAGACTATAGTGGACAGACTATAGTGGAAAGCCTGAAGTGGAAACACTCAGTGGACAGACTAAAGTGTACACACTGAAGTGGACAGGATAAAGTGGAAAGACTATAGTGGAAAGACTAAAGTGGAAAGATTAAAGTGGAAAGACTAAAGTGGAAAGACTAAAGTGGACAGAGAACAGTGGAAAGACTAAAGTGGACAGACTATAGTGGAAAGACTAAAGTGGACAGAATAAAGTGGAGACTATAGTGGAAAGACTAAAGTGGAAAGACTAAAGTGGACAGACTATAGTGGAGAGACTATAGTGGAAAGACTGTAGTGGAAAGACTAAAGTGGACAGACTATAGTGGAAAGCCTGAAGTGGAAAGACTCAGTGGACAGACTAAAGTGTACACACTGAAGTGGACAGAATAAAGTGGAAAGACTAAAGTGGAAAGACTAAAGTGGACAGACTATAGTGGAAAGACTAAAGTGGAAATTTCTAAAGTGGACAGACTATAGTGGAAAGACTAAAGTGGACCGACTAAAGTGAAAGACTAAAGTGGAAAGACTAAAGTGGACAGACTATAGTGGAAAGACATAGTGGAAAGACTGTAGTGAACAGAATAAAGTGGAGAGTTTAGTGGAAAGACTAAAGTGGACAGAGAATAGTGGAAAGACTAAAGTGGACAGACTATGGTGGAAAGATTATAGTGGAAAGACTGTAGTGGACAGAATAAAGTGGAGACTATACTGGAAAGACTAAAGTGGAAAGACTGTAGTGGACAAGATAAAGTGCAGACTATAGTGGAAAGACTAAAGTGGAAAGACTAAAGTGGACCGACTATAGTGGAAAGACTATAGTGGAAAGACTGTAGTGGACAGAATAAAGTGGAGACTATAGTGGAAAGACTAAAGTGGACAGAGAATAGTGGAAAGACTAAAGTGGACAGACTATAGTGGAAAGACTATATTGGAAAGACTGTAGTGGACAAAATAAAGTGGAGACTATAGTGGAAAGACTAAAGTGGACAGAGAATAGTGGAAAGACTAAAGTGGAAAGACTGTAGTGGACAAGATAAAGTGCAGACTATAGTGGAAAGACTAAAGTGGAAAGACTAAAGTGGACCGACTATAGTGGAAAGACTATAGTGGAAAGACTGTAGTGGACAGAATAAAGTGGAGACTATAGTGGAAAGACTAAAGTGGACAGAGAATAGTGGAAAGACTAAAGTGGACAGACTATAGTGGAAAGACTATATTGGAAAGACTGTAGTGGACAAAATAAAGTGGAGACTATAGTGGAAAGACTAAAGTGGACAGAGAATAGTGGAAAGACTAAAGTGGACAGACTATAGTGGAAAGACTAAAGTGGAAAGACTAAAGTGGACAGACTATAGTGGAAAGACTATAGTGGAAAGTCTGTATCGGACAGAATAAAGTGGAGACTATAGTGGAAAGACTAAAGTGGACAGAGAATAGTGGAAAGACTAAAGTGGATAGACTATAGTGGAAAGACTGAAGTGGAAAGACTCAGTGGACAGACTAAAGTGTACACACTGAAATGGACAGAATAAATTGGAGACTATATTGGAAAGACTAAAGTGGAAAGACTAAAGTGGACAGAGAATAGTGGAAAGACTGTAGTGGACAGAATAAAGTGTACATACTGCAGTGGACAGAATAAAGTGGAAAGACTAAAGTGGAAAGACTAAAGTGGAAAGACTAAAGTGGACAGACTACAGTGGAAAGACTGAAGTGGAAAGACTCAGTGGACAGACTAAAGTGTACACACTGAAGTGGACAGAATAAAGTGGAAAGACTATAGTGGAAAGACTAAAGTGGAAAGACTGTAGTGGACAGAATAAAGTGGAGATTATAGTGGAAAAACTAAAGTGGAAAGACTAAAGTGTACAGACTCTAGTGGAAAGAATATAGTGGAAAGACTATAGTGGAAAGACTGTAGTGGACAGAATAAAGTGGAAACTATAGTGGAAAGACTAAAGTGGACAGAGAGTAGTGGAAAGACTAAAGTGGAAAGACTAAAGTGGACAGACTATAGTGGAAAGACTGAAGTGGAAAGACTCAGTGGACAGACTAAAGTGTACACACTGAAATGGACAGAATAAATTGGAGACTATATTGGAAAGACTAAAGTGGAAAGACTAAAGTGGACAGAGAATAGTGGAAAGACTGTAGTGGACAGAATAAAGTGTAAATACTGCAGTGGACAGAATAAAGTGGAAAGACTAAAGTGGAAAGACTAAAGTGGAAAGACTAAAGTGGACAGACTACAGTGGAAAGACTGAAGTGGAAAGACTCAGTGGACAGACTAAAGTGTACACACTGAAGTGGACAGAATAAAGTGGAAAGACTATAGTGGAAAGACTAAAGTGGAAAGACTGTAGTGGACAGAATAAAGTGGAGACTATAGTGGAAAAACTAAAGTGGAAAGACTAAAGTGTACAGACTCTAGTGGAAAGAATATAGTGGAAAGACTATAGTGGAAAGACTGTAGTGGACAGAATAAAGTGGAAACTATAGTGGAAAGACTAAAGTGGACAGAGAGTAGTGGAAAGACTAAAGTGGAAAGACTAAAGTGGACCGACTATAGTGGAAAGACTATAGTGGACAGACTATAGTGGAAAGCCTGAAGTGGAAACACTCAGTGGACAGACTAAAGTGTACACACTGAAGTGGACAGGATAAAGTGGAAAGACTATAGTGGAAAGACTAAAGTGGAAAGATTAAAGTGGAAAGACTAAAGTGGAAAGACTAAAGTGGACAGAGAACAGTGGAAAGACTAAAGTGGACAGACTATAGTGGAAAGACTAAAGTGGACAGACTAAAGTGAAAGACTAAAGTGGAAAGACTAAAGTGGACAGACTATAGTGGAAAGACATAGTGGAAAAACGGTAGTGGACAGAATAAAGTGGAGAGTTTAGTGAAAAGACTAAAGTGGACAGAGAATAGTGGAAAGACTAAAGTGGACAGACTATGGTGGAAAGATTATAGTGGAAAGACTGTAGTGGACAGAATAAAGTGGAGACTATAGTGGAAAGACTAAAGTAGACAGAGAATAGTGGAAAGACTAAAGTGGAAAGACTGTAGTGGACAAGATAAAGTGCAGACTATAGTGGAAAGACTAAAGTGGAAAGACTAAAGTGGACCGACTATAGTGGAAAGACTATAGTGGAAAGACTGTAGTGGACAGAATAAAGTGGAGACTATAGTGGAAAGACTAAAGTGGACAGAGAATAGTTAAAAGACTAAAGTGGACAGACTATAGTGGAAAGACTATAGTGGAAAGACTGTAGTGGACAAAATAAAGTGGAGACTATAGTGGAAAGACTAAAGTGGACAGAGAATAGTGGAAAAACTAAAGTGGACAGACTATAGTGGAAAGACTAAAGTGGAAAAACTAAAGTGGAAAGACTAAAGTGTACAGACTCTAGTGAAAAGAATATAGTGGAAAGACTATAGTGGAAAGACTGTAGTGGACAGAATAAAGTGGAAACTATAGTGGAAAGACTAAAGTGGACAGAGAGTAGTGGAAAGACTAAAGTGGAAAGACTAAAGTGGACAGACTATAGTGGGAAGACTATAGTGGAAAGACTGTAGTGGACAGAATAAAGTGGAGACTATAGTGGATAGACTAAAGTGGACAGAGAATAGTGGAAAGACTATATTGGAAAGACTGTAGTGGACAGAATAAAGTTGAGACTATAGTGGAAAGACTAAAGTGGAAAGACTAAAGTGGACAGACTATAGTGGAAAGACTGAAGTGGAAAGACTCAGTGGACAGACTAAAGTGTACACACTGAAGTGGACAGAATAAAGTGGAAAGACTAAAGTGGAAAGACTAAAGTGGACAGACTATAGTGGAAAGACTAAAGTGGAAATTTCTAAAGTGGACAGACTATAGTGGAAAGACTAAAGTGGACAGACTAAAGTGAAAGACTAAAGTGGAAAGACTAAAGTGGACAGACTATAGTGGAAACACATAGTGGAAAGACTGTAGTGGACAGAATAAAGTGGAGAGTTTAGTGGAAAGACTAAAGTGGACAGAGAATAGTGGAAAGACTAAAGTGGACAGACTATAGTGGAAAGCCTGAAGTGGAAAGACTCAGTGGACAGACTAAAGTGTACACACTGAAGTGGACAGAATAAAGTGGAAAGACTAAAGTGGAAAGACTAAAGTGGACAGACTATAGTGGAAAGACTAAAGTGGAAATTTCTAAAATGGACAGACTATAGTGGAAAGACTGTAGTGGACAAAATAAAGTGGAGACTATAGTGGAAAGACTAAAGTGGACAGAGAATAGTGGAAAGACTAAAGTGGACAGACTATAGTGGAAAGACTGAAGTGGAAAAACTAAAGTGGAAAGACTAAAGTGTACAGACTCTAGTGGAAAGAATATAGTGGAAAGACTATAGTGGAAAGACTGTAGTGGACAGAATGAAGTGGAAACTATAGTGGAAAGACTAAAGTGGACAGAGAGTAGTGGAAAGACTAAAGTGGAAAGACTAAAGTGGACAGACCATAGTGGGAAGACTATAGTGGAAAGACTGTAGTGGACAGAATAAAGTGGAGACTATAGTGGATAGACTAAAGTGGACAGAGAATAGTGGAAAGACTATATTGGAAAGACTGTAGTGGACAGAATAAAGTTGAGACTATAGTGGAAAGACTAAAGTGGAAAGACTAAAGTGGACAGACTATAGTGGAAAGACTGAAGTGGAAAGACTCAGTGGACAGACTAAAGTGTGCACACTGAAGTGGACAGAATAAATTGGAAAGACGAAAGTGGATAGACTATAGTGGAAAGACTAAAGTGGACAGACTAAAGTGGAAAAACTAAAGTGGAAAGACTGAAGTGGACAGACTATAGTGGAAAGACTATAGTGGAAAGACTGTAGTGGACAGAATAAAGTGGAGACTATAGTGGAAAGACTAAAGTGGACAGAGAATAGTGGAAAGACTAATGTGGACAGACTATAGTGGAAAGACTAAAGTGGAAAAACTAAAGTGGAAAGACTAAAGTGGACAGACTATAGTGGAAAGACTATAGTGGAAAAACTGTAGTGGACAGAATAAATTGGAGACTATAGTGGAAAGACTAAAGTGGACAGAGAATAGCGGAAAGACTAAAGTGGAAAGACTGTAGTGGACAGAATAAAGTGGAGACTATAGTGGAAAGACTAAAGTGGAAAGACTAAAGTGGACAGACTATAGTGGAGAGACTATAGTGGAAAGACTGTAGTGGAAAGACTAAAGTGGACAGACTATAGTGGAAAGCCTGAAGTGGAAAGACTCAGTGGACAGACTAAAGTGTACACACTGAAGTGGACAGAATAAAATGGAAAGACTAAAGTGGAAAGACTAAAGTGGACAGACTATAGTGGAAAGACTAAAGTGGAAATTTCTAAAGTGGACAGACTATAGTGGAAAGACTAAAGTGGACAGACTAAAGTGAAAGACTAAAGTGGAAAGACTAAAGTGGACAGACTATAGTGGAAAGACATAGTGGAAAGACTGTAATGAACAGAATAAAGTGGAGAGTTTAGTGGAAAGACTAAAGTGGACAGAGAATAGTGGAAAGACTAAAGTGGACAGACTATGGTGGAAAGATTATAGTGGAAAGACTGTAGTGGACAGAATAAAGTGGAGACTATAGTGGAAAGACTAAAGTGGAAAGACTGTAGTGGACAAGATAAAGTGCAGACTATAGTGGAAAGACTAAAGTGGAAAGACTAAAGTGGACCGACTATAGTGGAAAGACTATAGTGGAAAGACTGTAGTGGACAGAATAAAGTGGAGACTATAGTGGAAAGACTAAAGTGGACAGAGAATAGTGGAAAGACTAAAGTGGACAGACTATAGTGGAAAGACTATATTGGAAAGACTGTAGTGGACAAAATAAAGTGGAGACTATAGTGGAAAGACTAAAGTGGACAGAGAATAGTGGAAAGACTAAAGTGGAAAGACTGTAGTGGACAAGATAAAGTGCAGACTATAGTGGAAAGACTAAAGTGGAAAGACTAAAGTGGACCGACTATAGTGGAAAGACTATAGTGGAAAGACTGTAGTGGACAGAATAAAGTGGAGACTATAGTGGAAAGACTAAAGTGGACAGAGAATAGTGGAAAGACTAAAGTGGACAGACTATAGTGGAAAGACTATATTGGAAAGACTGTAGTGGACAAAATAAAGTGGAGACTATAGTGGAAAGACTAAAGTGGACAGAGAATAGTGGAAAGACTAAAGTGGACAGACTATAGTGGAAAGACTAAAGTGGAAAAACTAAAGTGGAAAGACTAAAGTGAACAGACTCTAGTGGAAAGACTATAGTGGAAAGACTATAGTGGAAAGACTGTAGTGGACAGAATAAAGTGGAGACCATAGTGGAAAGACTAAAGTGGAAAGAGATTAGTGGAAAGACTAAAGTGGACAGACGATAGTGGAAAGACTATAGTGGAAAGACTGTAGTGGACAGAGAATAGTGGAAAGACTAAAGTGGGCAGACTATAGTGGAAAGACTATAGTGGAAAGACTGTAGTGGACAGAATAAAGTGGAGACTATAGTGGATAGACTATAGTGGAAAGACTAAAGTGGACAGACTAAAGTGGAAAAACTAAAGTGGAAAGACTGAAGTGGACAGACTGTAGTGGAAAGACTATAGTGGAAAGACTCAAGTGGACAGAATAAAGTGGAGACTATAGTGGAAAGACTAAAGTGGACAGAGAATAGTGGAAAGACTAAAGTGGACAGACTAAAGTGGAAAGACTATAGTGGAAAGACTGTAGTGGACAAAATAAAGTGGAGACTATAGTGGAAAGACTAAAGTGGACAGAGAATAGTGGAAAGACTAAAGTGGACAAACTATAGTGGAAAGACTATAGTAGAAAGACTGTAGTGGACAAAATAAAGTGGAGACTATAGTGGAAAGACTGTAGTGGAAACAGAGAATAGTGGAAAGACTAAAGTGGGCAGACTATAGTGGAAAGACTATAGTGGAAAGACTATAGTGGAAAGACTGTAGTGGACAAAATAAAGTGGAGACTATAGTGGAAAGACTATAGTGGAAAGACTATAGTGGAAAGACTGTAGTGGAAACAGAGAATAGTGGAAAGACTAAAGTGGGCAGACTATAGTGGAAAGACTATAGTGGAAAGACTATAGTGGAAAGACTGTAGTGGACAAAATAAAGTGGAGACTATAGTGGAAAGACTATAGTGGAAAGACTATAGTGGAAAGACTGTAGTGGAAACAGAGAATAGTGGAAAGACTAAAGTGGGCAGACTAAAGTGGACAGACTATAGTGGAAAGACTATAGTGGAAAGACTGTAGTGGACAAAATAAAGTGGAGACTATAGTGGAAAGACTAAAGTGGACAGAGAATAGTGGAAAGACTAAAGTGGACAGACTATAGTGGAAAGACTATAGTAGAAAGACTGTAGTGGACAAAATAAAGTGGAGACTATAGTGGAAAGACTAAAGTGGACAGAGAATAGTGGAAAGACTAAAGTGGACAGACTATAGTGGAAAGACTAAAGTGGAAAAACTAAAGTGGAAAGACTGAAGTGGACAGACTATAGTGGAAAGACTATAGTGGAAAGAGTGTAGTGGACAGAATAAAGTGGAGACTATAGTGGAAAGACTAAAGTGGACAGAGAATAGTGGAAAGACTACTGTGGACAGACTATAGTGGAAAAACTAAAGTGGAAAGACTAAAGTGGACAGACTATAGTGGAAAGACTATAGTGGAAAAACTGTAGTGGACAGAATAAATTGGAGACTATAGTGGAAAGACTAAAGTGGACAGAGAATAGCGGAAAGACTAAAGTGGAAAGACTGTAGTGGACAGAATAAAGTGGAGACTATAGTGGAAAGACTAAAGTGGAAAGACTAAAGTGGACAGACTATAGTGGAGAGACTATAGTGGAAAGACTGTAGTGGAAAGACTAAAGTGGACAGACTATAGTGGAAAGCCTGAAGTGGAAAGACTCAGTGGACAGACTAAAGTGTACACACTGAAGTGGACAGAATAAAATGGAAAGACTAAAGTGGAAAGACTAAAGTGGACAGACTATAGTGGAAAGACTAAAGTGGAAATTTCTAAAGTGGACAGACTATAGTGGAAAGACTAAAGTGGACAGACTAAAGTGAAAGACTAAAGTGGAAAGACTAAAGTGGACAGACTATAGTGGAAAGACATAGTGGAAAGACTGTAATGAACAGAATAAAGTGGAGAGTTTAGTGGAAAGACTAAAGTGGACAGAGAATAGTGGAAAGACTAAAGTGGACAGACTATGGTGGAAAGATTATAGTGGAAAGACTGTAGTGGACAGAATAAAGTGGAGACTATAGTGGAAAGACTAAAGTGGAAAGACTGTAGTGGACAAGATAAAGTGCAGACTATAGTGGAAAGACTAAAGTGGAAAGACTAAAGTGGACCGACTATAGTGGAAAGACTATAGTGGAAAGACTGTAGTGGACAGAATAAAGTGGAGACTATAGTGGAAAGACTAAAGTGGACAGAGAATAGTGGAAAGACTAAAGTGGACAGACTATAGTGGAAAGACTATATTGGAAAGACTGTAGTGGACAAAATAAAGTGGAGACTATAGTGGAAAGACTAAAGTGGACAGAGAATAGTGGAAAGACTAAAGTGGAAAGACTGTAGTGGACAAGATAAAGTGCAGACTATAGTGGAAAGACTAAAGTGGAAAGACTAAAGTGGACCGACTATAGTGGAAAGACTATAGTGGAAAGACTGTAGTGGACAGAATAAAGTGGAGACTATAGTGGAAAGACTAAAGTGGACAGAGAATAGTGGAAAGACTAAAGTGGACAGACTATAGTGGAAAGACTATATTGGAAAGACTGTAGTGGACAAAATAAAGTGGAGACTATAGTGGAAAGACTAAAGTGGACAGAGAATAGTGGAAAGACTAAAGTGGACAGACTATAGTGGAAAGACTAAAGTGGAAAAACTAAAGTGGAAAGACTAAAGTGAACAGACTCTAGTGGAAAGACTATAGTGGAAAGACTATAGTGGAAAGACTGTAGTGGACAGAATAAAGTGGAGACCATAGTGGAAAGACTAAAGTGGAAAGAGATTAGTGGAAAGACTAAAGTGGACAGACGATAGTGGAAAGACTATAGTGGAAAGACTGTAGTGGACAGAGAATAGTGGAAAGACTAAAGTGGGCAGACTATAGTGGAAAGACTATAGTGGAAAGACTGTAGTGGACAGAATAAAGTGGAGACTATAGTGGATAGACTATAGTGGAAAGACTAAAGTGGACAGACTAAAGTGGAAAAACTAAAGTGGAAAGACTGAAGTGGACAGACTGTAGTGGAAAGACTATAGTGGAAAGACTCAAGTGGACAGAATAAAGTGGAGACTATAGTGGAAAGACTAAAGTGGACAGAGAATAGTGGAAAGACTAAAGTGGACAGACTAAAGTGGAAAGACTATAGTGGAAAGACTGTAGTGGACAAAATAAAGTGGAGACTATAGTGGAAAGACTAAAGTGGACAGAGAATAGTGGAAAGACTAAAGTGGACAAACTATAGTGGAAAGACTATAGTAGAAAGACTGTAGTGGACAAAATAAAGTGGAGACTATAGTGGAAAGACTGTAGTGGAAACAGAGAATAGTGGAAAGACTAAAGTGGGCAGACTATAGTGGAAAGACTATAGTGGAAAGACTATAGTGGAAAGACTGTAGTGGACAAAATAAAGTGGAGACTATAGTGGAAAGACTATAGTGGAAAGACTATAGTGGAAAGACTGTAGTGGAAACAGAGAATAGTGGAAAGACTAAAGTGGGCAGACTATAGTGGAAAGACTATAGTGGAAAGACTATAGTGGAAAGACTGTAGTGGACAAAATAAAGTGGAGACTATAGTGGAAAGACTATAGTGGAAAGACTATAGTGGAAAGACTGTAGTGGAAACAGAGAATAGTGGAAAGACTAAAGTGGGCAGACTAAAGTGGACAGACTATAGTGGAAAGACTATAGTGGAAAGACTGTAGTGGACAAAATAAAGTGGAGACTATAGTGGAAAGACTAAAGTGGACAGAGAATAGTGGAAAGACTAAAGTGGACAGACTATAGTGGAAAGACTATAGTAGAAAGACTGTAGTGGACAAAATAAAGTGGAGACTATAGTGGAAAGACTAAAGTGGACAGAGAATAGTGGAAAGACTAAAGTGGACAGACTATAGTGGAAAGACTAAAGTGGAAAAACTAAAGTGGAAAGACTGAAGTGGACAGACTATAGTGGAAAGACTATAGTGGAAAGAGTGTAGTGGACAGAATAAAGTGGAGACTATAGTGGAAAGACTAAAGTGGACAGAGAATAGTGGAAAGACTAATGTGGACAGACTATAGTGGAAAGACTAAAGTGGAAAAACTAAAGTGGAAAGACTAAAGTGGACAGACTATAGTGGAAAGACTATAGTGGAAAAACTGTAGTGGACAGAATAAATTGGAGTGGACAGAGAATAGTGGAAAGACTAAAGTGGAAACACTGTAGTGGACAGAATAAAGTGGAGACTATAGTGGAAAGACTAAAGTGGAAAGACTAAAGTGGACAGACTATAGTGGAGAGACTATAGTGGAAAGACTGTAGTGGAAAGACTAAAGGGGACAGACTATAGTGGAAAGACTATAGTGGAAAGACTAAAGTGGAAAGATTAAAGTGGAAAGACTAAAGTGGAAAGACTAAAGTGGACAGAGAACAGTGGAAAGACTAAAGTGGACAGAGTATAGTGGAAAGACTAAAGTGGACAGACTAAAGTGAAAGATTAAAGTGGAAAGACTAAAGTGGACAGACTATAGTGGAAAGACATAGTGGAAAAACTGTAGTGGACAGAATAAAGTGGAGAGTTTAGTGGAAAGACTAAAGTGGAAAGACTAAAGTGGACAGACTATGGTGGAAAGATTATAGTGGAAAGACTGTAGTGGACAGAATAAAGTGGAGACTATAGTGGAAAGACTAAAGTAGACAGAGAATAGTGGAAAGACTAAAGTGGAAAGACTGTAGTGGACAAGATAAAGTGCAGACTATAGTGGAAAGACTAAAGTGGAAAGACTAAAGTGGACCGACTATAGTGGAAAGACTATAGTGGAAAGACTGTAGTGGACAGAATAAAGTGGAGACTATAGTGGAAAGACTAAAGTGGACAGAGAATAGTGAAAAGACTAAAGTGGACAGACTATAGTGGAAAGACTATAGTGGAAAGACTGTAGTGGACAAAATAAAGTGGAGACTATAGTGGAAAGACTAAAGTGGACAGAGAACAGTGGAAAGACTAAAGTGGACAGACTATAGTGGAAAGACTAAAGTGGAAAAACTAAAGTGGAAAGACTAAAGTGTACAGACTCTAGTGGAAAGAATATAGTGGAAAGACTATAGTGGAAAGACTGTAGTGGACAGAATAAAGTGGAAACTATAGTGGAAAGACTAAAGTGGACAGAGAGTAGTGGAAAGACTAAAGTGGAAAGACTAAAGTGGACAGACTATAGTGGGAAGACTATAGTGGAAAGACTGTAGTGGACAGAATAAAGTGGAGACTATAGTGGATAGACTAAAGTGGACAGAGAATAGTGGAAAGACTATATTGGAAAGACTGTAGTGGACAGAATAAAGTTGAGACTATAGTGGAAAGACTAAAGTGGAAAGACTAAAGTGGACAGACTATAGTGGAAAGACTGAAGTGGAAAGACTCAGTGGACAGACTAAAGTGTGCACACTGAAGTGGACAGAATAAATTGGAAAGACGAAAGTGGATAGACTATAGTGGAAAGACTAAAGTGGACAGACTAAAGTGGAAAAACTAAAGTGGAAAGACTGAAGTGGACAGAGTATAGTGGAAAGACTATAGTGGAAAGACTGTAGTGGACAGAATAAAGTGGAGACTATAGTGGAAAGACTAAAGTGGACAGAGAATAGTGGAAAGACTAATGTGGACAGACTATAGTGGAAAGACTAAAGTGGAAAAACTAAAGTGGAAAGACTAAAGTGGACAGACTATAGTGGAAAGACTTTAGTGGAAAAACTGTAGTGGACAGAATAAATTGGAGACTATAGTGGAAAGACTAAAGTGGACAGAGAATAGCGGAAAGACTAAAGTGGAAAGACTGTAGTGGACAGAATAAAGTGGAGACTATAGTGGAAAGACTAAAGTGGAAAGACTAAAGTGGACAGACTATAGTGGAGAGACTATAGTGGAAAGACTGTAGTGGAAAGACTAAAGTGGACAGACTATAGTGGAAAGCCTGAAGTGGAAAGACTCAGTGGACAGACTAAAGTGTACACACTGAAGTGGACAGAATAAAGTGGAAAGACTAAAGTGGAAAGACTAAAGTGGACAGACTATAGTGGAAAGACTAAAGTGGAAATTTCTAAAGTGGACAGACTATAGTGGAAAGACTAAAGTGGACAGACTAAAGTGAAAGACTAAAGTGGAAAGACTAAAGTGGACAGACTATAGTGGAAAGACATAGTGGAAAGACTGTAGTGAACAGAATAAAGTGGAGAGTTTAGTGGAAAGACTAAAGTGGACAGAGAATAGTGGAAAGACTAAAGTGGACAGACTATGGTGGAAAGATTATAGTGGAAAGACTGTAGTGGACAGAATAAAGTGGAGACTATAGTGGAAAGACTAAAGTAGACAGAGAATAGTGGAAAGACTAAAGTGGAAAGACTGTAGTGGACAAGATAAAGTGCAGACTATAGTGGAAAGACTAAAGTGGAAAGACTAAAGTGGACAGAATAAAGTGGAGACTATAGTGGAAAGACTATAGTGGAAAGACTGTAGTGGACAGAATAAAGTGGAGACTATAGTGGAAAGACTAAAGTGGACAGAGAATAGTGGAAAGACTAAAGTGGACAGACTATAGTGGAAAGACTATATTGGAAAGACTGTAGTGGACAAAATAAAGTGGAGACTATAGTGGAAAGACTAAAGTGGACAGAGAATAGTGGAAAGACTAAAGTGGACAGACTATAGTGGAAAGACTAAAGTGGAAAAACTAAAGTGGAAAGACTAAAGTGAACAGACTCTAGTGGAAAGACTATAGTGGAAAGACTATAGTGGAAAGACTGTAGTGGACAGAATAAAGTGGAGACTATAGTGGAAAGACTAAAGTGGACAGAGATTAGTGGAAAGACCAAAGTGGACAGACAATAGTGGAAAGACTATAGTGGAAAGACTGTAGTGGACAGAGAATAGTGGAAAGACTAAAGTGGGCAGACTATAGTGGAAAGACTATAGTGGAAAGACTGTAGTGGACAGAATAAAGTGGAGACTATAGTGGATAGACTATAGTGGAAAGACTAAAGTGGACAGACTAAAGTGGAAAAACTAAAGTGGAAAGACTGAAGTGGACAGACTGTAGTGGAAAGACTATAGTGGAAAGACTCAAGTGGACAGAATAAAGTGGAGACTATAGTGGAAAGACTAAAGTGGACAGAGAATAGTGGAAAGACTAAAGTGGACAGACTATAGTGGAAAGACTATAGTGGAAAGACTGTAGTGGACAAAATAAAGTGGAGACTATAGTGGAAAGACTAAAGTGGACAGAGAATAGTGGAAAGACTAAAGTGGACAAACTATAGTGGAAAGACTATAGTAGAAAGACTGTAGTGGACAAAATAAAGTGGAGACTATAGTGGAAAGACTATAGTGGAAAGACTATAGTGGAAAGACTGTAGTGGAAACAGAGAATAGTGGAAAGACTAAAGTGGGCAGACTATAGTGGAAAGACTATAGTGGAAAGACTGTAGTGGACAGAATAAAGTGGAGACTATAGTGGATAGACTATAGTGGAAAGACTAAAGTGGACAGACTAAAGTGGAAAAACTAAAGTGGAAAGGCTGAATTAGACAGACTATAGTGAAAGACTATAGTGGAAAGACTGTAGTGGACAGAATAAAGTGGAGACTATAGTGGAAAGACTAAAGTGGAAAGAGAATAGTGGAAAGACTAAAGTGGACAGACTATAGTGGAAAGACTATAGTGGAAAGACTGTAGTGGACAAAATAAAGTGGAGACTATAGTGGAAAGACTAAAGTGGACAGAGAATAGTGGAAAGACTAAAGTGGACAGACTATAGTGGAAAGACTATGGTAGAAAGACTGTAGTGGACAAAATAAAGTGGAGACTATAGTGGAAAGACTAAAGTGGACAGAGAATAGTGGAAAGACTAAAGTGGACAGACTATAGTGGAAAGACTAAAGTGGAAAAACTAAAGTGGAAAGACTAAAGTGGACAGACTCTAGTGGAAAGACTATAGTGGAAAGACTATAGTGGAAAGACTGTAGTGGACAGAATAAAGTGGATAGTGGAAAGACTAAAGTGGACAGAGATTAGTGGAAAGACTAAAGTTGACAGACGATAGTGGAAAGACTATAGTGGAAAGACTGTAGTGGACAGAATAAAGTGGAGACTATAGTGGAAAGACTAAAGTGGACAGAGAATAGTGGAAAGACTAAAGTGGACAGACTATAGTGGAAAGACTATAGTGGAAAGACTGTAGTGGACAGAATAAAGTGGAGACTGTAGTGGAAAGACTAAACTAGACAGAGAATAGTGGAAAGACTAAAGTGGAAAGACTGTAGTGGACAAGATAAAGTGGAGACTATAGTGGAAAGATTAAAGTGGAAAGACTAAAGTGGACAGACTATAGTGGAAAGACTATAGTGGAAAAAGACTGTAGTGGACAGAATAAAGTGGAGACTATAGTGGAAAGACTAAAGTGGACAGAGAATAGTGGAAAGACTAAAGTGGACAGACTATAGTGGAACGACTATAGTGGAAAGACTGCAGTGGACAGAATAAAGTGGAGACTATAGTGGAGAGACTAAAGTGGACAGAGAATAGTGGAAAGACTAAAGTGGACAGACTATAGTGGAAAGACTATAGTGGACGGACTAAAGTGGAAAGACTAAAGTGGAAAGACAAAAGTGGACAGACTATAGTGGAAAGACATAGTGGAAAGACTGTAATGGACAGAATAAAGTGGAGAGTATAGTGGAAAGAATAAAGTGGACAGAGAATAGTGGAAAGACTAAAGTGGACAGACTATAATGGAAAGACTATAGTGGAAAGACTGTAGTGGACAGAATAAAGTGGAGACTAGTGGAAAGACTAAACTGGACAGAGAATAGTGAAAAGACTAAAGTGGAAAGACTGTAGTGGACAAGATAAAGTGGAGACTATAGTGGAAAGATTAAAGTGGAAAGACTAAAGTGGACAGACTATAGTGGAAAGACTGTAGTGGACAGAATAAAGTGGAGACTATAGTGGAAAGACTAAAGTTGACAGAGATTAGTGGAAAGACTAAAGTGGACAGACGATAGTGGAAAGACTATAGTGGAAAGACTGTAGTGGACAGAGAATAGTGGAAAGACTAAAGTGGGCAGACTATAGTGGAAAGTCTATAGTGGAAAGACTGTAGTGGACAGAATAAAGTGGAGACTGTAGTGGAAAGACTAAACTAGACAGAGAATAGTGGAAAGACTAAAGTGGAAAGACTGTAGTGGACAAGATAAAGTGGAGACTATAGTGGAAAGATTAAAGTGGAAAGACTAAAGTGGACAGACTATAGTGGAAAGACTATAGTGGAAAGACTGTAGTGGACAGAATAAAGTGGAGACTATAGTGGAAAGACTAAAGTGGACAGAGAATAGTGGAAAGACTAAAGTGGACAGACTATAGTGGAACGACTATAGTGGAAAGACTGCAGTGGACAGAATAAAGTGGAGACTATAGTGGAGAGACTAAAGTGGACAGAGAATAGTGGAAAGACTAAAGTGGACAGACTATAGTGGAAAGACTATAGTGGACAGACTAAAGTGGAAAGACTAAAGTGGAAAGACAAAAGTGGACAGACTATAGTGGAAAGACATAGTGGAAAGACTGTAATGGACAGAATAAAGTGGAGAGTATAGTGGAAAGAATAAAGTGGACAGAGAATAGTGGAAAGACTAAAGTGGACAGACTATAATGGAAAGACTATAGTGGAAAGACTGTAGTGGACAGAATAAAGTGGAGACTATAGTGGAAAGACTAAACTGGACAGAGAATAGTGAAAAGACTAAAGTGGAAAGACTGTAGTGGACAAGATAAAGTGGAGACTATAGTGGAAAGATTAAAGTGGAAAGACTAAAGTGGACAGACTATAGTGGAAAGACTATAGTGGAAAGACTGTAGTGGACAGAATAAAGTGGAGACTATAGTGGAAAGACTAAAGTGGAAAGACTAAAGTGGACAGACTATAGTGGAGAGACTATAGTGGAAAGACTGTAGTGGAAAGACTAAAGTGGACAGACTATAGTGGAAAGCCTGAAGTGGAAAGACTCAGTGGACAGACTAAAGTGTACACACTGAAGTGGACAGAATAAAGTGGAAAGACTAAAGTGGAAAGACTAAAGTGGACAGACTATAGTGGAAAGACTAAAGTGGAAATTTCTAAAGTGGACAGACTATAGTGGAAAGACTAAAGTGGACAGACTAAAGTGAAAGACTAAAGTGGAAAGACTAAAGTGGACAGACTATAGTGGAAAGACATAGTGGAAAGACTGCAGTGAACAGAATAAAGTGGAGAGTTTAGTGGAAAGACTAAAGTGGACAGAGAATAGTGGAAAGACTAAAGTGGACAGACTATGGTGGAAAGATTATAGTGGAAAGACTGTAGTGGACAGAATAAAGTGGAGACTATAGTGGAAAGACTAAAGTAGACAGAGAATAGTGGAAAGACTAAAGTGGAAAGACTGTAGTGGACAAGATAAAGTGCAGACTATAGTGGAAAGACTAAAGTGGAAAGACTAAAGTGGACCGACTATAGTGGAAAGACTATAGTGGAAAGACTGTAGTGGACAGAATAAAGTGGAGACTATAGTGGAAAGACTAAAGTGGACAGAGAATAGTGGAAAGACTAAAGTGGACAGACTATAGTGGAAAGACTATATTGGAAAGACTGTAGTGGACAAAATAAAGTGGAGACTATAGTGGAAAGACTAAAGTGGACAGAGAATAGTGGAAAGACTAAAGTGAACAGACTATAGTGGAAAGACTAAAGTGGAAAAACTAAAGTGGAAAGACTAAAGTGAACAGACTCTAGTGGAAAGACTATAGTGGAAAGACTATAGTGGAAAGACTGTAGTGGACAGAATAAAGTGGAGACTATAGTGGAAAGACTAAAGTGGACAGAGATTAGTGGAAAGACCAAAGTGGACAGACAATAGTGGAAAGACTATAGTGGAAAGACTGTAGTGGACAGAGAATAGTGGAAAGACTAAAGTGGGCAGACTATAGTGGAAAGACTATAGTGGAAAGACTGTAGTGGACAGAATAAAGTGGAGACTATAGTGGATAGACTATAGTGGAAAGACTAAAGTGGACAGACTAAAGTGGAAAAACTAAAGTGGAAAGACTGAAGTGGACAGACTGTAGTGGAAAGACTATAGTGGAAAGACTCAAGTGGACAGAATAAAGTGGAGACTATAGTGGAAAGACTAAAGTGGACAGAGAATAGTGGAAAGACTAAAGTGGACAGACTATAGTGGAAAGACTATAGTGGAAAGACTGTAGTGGACAAAATAAAGTGGAGACTATAGTGGAAAGACTAAAGTGGACAGAGAATAGTGGAAAGACTAAAGTGGACAAACTATAGTGGAAAGACTATAGTAGAAAGACTGTAGTGGACAGAATAAAGTGGATAGTGGAAAGACTAAAGTGGACAGAGATTAGTGGAAAGACTAAAGTTGACAGACGATAGTGGAAAGACTATAGTGGAAAGACTGTAGTGGACAGAATAAAGTGGAGACTATAGTGGAAAGACTAAAGTGGACAGAGAATAGTGGAAAGACTAAAGTGGACAGACTATAGTGGAAAGACTATAGTGGAAAGACTGTAGTGGACAGAATAAAGTGGAGACTGTAGTGGACAAGATAAAGTGGAGAGTTTAGTGGAAAGACTAAAGTGGACAGAGAATAGTGGAAAGACTAAAGTGGACAGACTATGGTGGAAAGATTATAGTGGAAAGACTGTAGTGGACAGAATAAAGTGGAGACTATAGTGGAAAGACTAAAGTAGACAGAGAATAGTGGAAAGACTAAAGTGGAAAGACTGTAGTGGACAAGATAAAGTGCAGACTATAGTGGAAAGACTAAAGTGGAAAGACTAAAGTGGACCGACTATAGTGGAAAGACTATAGTGGAAAGACTGTAGTGGACAGAATAAAGTGGAGACTATAGTGGAAAGACTAAAGTGGACAGAGAATAGTGGAAAGACTAAAGTGGACAGACTATAGTGGAAAGACTATATTGGAAAGACTGTAGTGGACAAAATAAAGTGGAGACTATAGTGGAAAGACTAAAGTGGACAGAGAATAGTGGAAAGACTAAAGTGAACAGACTATAGTGGAAAGACTAAAGTGGAAAAACTAAAGTGGAAAGACTAAAGTGGACAGACTCTAGTGGAAAGACTATAGTGGAAAGACTATAGTGGAAAGACTGTAGTGGACAGAATAAAGTGGATAGTGGAAAGACTAAAGTGGACAGAGATTAGTGGAAAGACTAAAGTTGACAGACGATAGTGGAAAGACTATAGTGGAAAGACTGTAGTGGACAGAATAAAGTGGAGACTATAGTGGAAAGACTAAAGTGGACAGAGAATAGTGGAAAGACTAAAGTGGACAGACTATAGTGGAAAGACTATAGTGGAAAGACTGTAGTGGACAGAATAAAGTGGAGACTGTAGTGGAAAGACTAAACTAGACAGAGAATAGTGGAAAGACTAAAGTGGAAAGACTGTAGTGGACAAGATAAAGTGGAGACTATAGTGGAAAGATTAAAGTGGAAAGACTAAAGTGGACAGACTATAGTGGAAAGACTATAGTGGAAAGACTGTAGTGGACAGAATAAAGTGGAGACTATAGTGGAAAGACTAAAGTGGACAGAGAATAGTGGAAAGACTAAAGTGGACAGACTATAGTGGAACGACTATAGTGGAAAGACTGCAGTGGACAGAATAAAGTGGAGACTATAGTGGAGAGACTAAAGTGGACAGAGAATAGTGGAAAGACTAAAGTGGACAGACTATAGTGGAAAGACTATAGTGGACAGACTAAAGTGGAAAGACTAAAGTGGAAAGACAAAAGTGGACAGACTATAGTGGAAAGACATAGTGGAAAGACTGTAATGGACAGAATAAAGTGGAGAGTATAGTGGAAAGAATAAAGTGGACAGAGAATAGTGGAAAGACTAAAGTGGACAGACTATAATGGAAAGACTATAGTGGAAAGACTGTAGTGGACAGAATAAAGTGGAGACTATAGTGGAAAGACTAAACTGGACAGAGAATAGTGAAAAGACTAAAGTGGAAAGACTGTAGTGGACAAGATAAAGTGGAGACTATAGTGGAAAGATTAAAGTGGAAAGACTAAAGTGGACAGACTATAGTGGAAAGACTATAGTGGAAAGACTGTAGTGGACAGAATAAAGTGGAGACTATAGTGGAAAGACTAAAGTTGACAGAGATTAGTGGAAAGACTAAAGTGGACAGACGATAGTGGAAAGACTATAGTGGAAAGACTGTAGTGGACAGAGAATAGTGGAAAGACTAAAGTGGGCAGACTATAGTGGAAAGACTGTAGTGGACAGAATAAAGTGGAGACTATAGTGGAAAGACTAAAGTGGACAGACTATAGTGGAAAGACTGAAGTGGAAAGACTCAGTGGACAAACTAAAGTGAAAACACTGAAGTGGACAGAATAAAGTGGAAAGACTATAGTGGAAAGACTGTATCGGACAGAATAAAGTAGAGACTATAGTGGAAAGACCAAAGTGGACAGAGAATAGTGGAAAGACTAAAGTGGATAGACTATAGGGGAAAGACTATAGTGGACAGAGTAAAGTGGAGACTATAGTGGAAAGACTAAAGTGGAAAGACTAAAGTGGACAGACTATAGTGGAAAGACTATAGTGGAAAGACTGTATCGGACAGAATAAAGTGGAGACTATAGTGGAAAGACTAAAGTGGACAGAGAATAGTGGAAAGACTAAAGTGGATAGACTATAGTGGAAAGACTATAGTGGAAAGAATGTAGTGGGCAGAATAAAGTGGAGACTATAGTGGAAAGACTAAAGTGGAAAGACTAAAGTGGACAGACTATAGTGGAAAGACTGAAGTGGAAAGACTCAGTGGACAGACTAAAGTGTGCACACTGAAATGGACAGAAGAAATTGGAGACTATATTGGAAAGACTAAAGTGGAAAGACTAAAGTGGACAGAGAATAGTGGAAAGACTGTAGTGGACAGAATAAAGTGGAGACTATAGTGGAAAGACTAAACTGGACAGAGAATAGTGGAAAGACTAAAGTGGAAAGACTGTAGTGGACAAGATAAAGTGGAGACTATAGTGGAAAGATTAAAGTGGAAAGACTAAAGTGGACAGACTATAGTGGAAAGACTATAGTGGAAAGACTGTAGTGGACAGAATAAAGTGGAGACTATAGTGGAAAGACTAAAGTTGACAGAGATTAGTGGAAAGACTAAAGTGGACAGACGATAGTGGAAAGACTATAGTGGAAAGACTGTAGTGGACAGAGAA
This sequence comes from Branchinecta sandiegonensis, assembly GCA_030848855.1. Lineage (NCBI taxonomy): Eukaryota > Metazoa > Arthropoda > Branchiopoda > Anostraca > Branchinectidae > Branchinecta > Branchinecta sandiegonensis. Next base: position 34,607 of record JAUPMV010000094.1, read on the forward strand.
TAGTGGAAAGACTAAAGTGGGCAGACTATAGTGGAAAGACTGTAGTGGACAGAATAAAGTGGAGACTATAGTGGAAAGACTAAAGTGGAAAGACTAAAGTGGACAGACTATAGTGGAAAGACTGAAGTGGAAAGACTCAGTGGACAAACTAAAGTGTAAACACTGAAGTGGACAGAATAAAGTGGAAAGACTATAGTGGAAAGACTGTATCGGACAGAATAAAGTGGAGACTATAGTGGAAAGACTAAAGTGGACAGAGAATAGTGGAAAGACTAAAGTGGATAGACTATAGTGGAAAGACTATAGTGGACAGAGTAAAGTGGAGACTATAGTGGAAAGACTAAAGTGGAAAGACTAAAGTGGACAGACTATAGTGGAAAGACTATAGTGTAAAGACTGTATCGGACAGAATAAAGTGGAGACTATAGTGGAAAGACTAAAGTGGACGGAGAATAGTGGAAAGACTAAAGTGGATAGACTATAGTGGAAAGACTATAGTGGAAAGAATGTAGTGGGCAGAATAAAGTGGAGACTATAGTGGAAAGACTAAAGTGGAAAGACTAAAGTGGACAGACTATAGTGGAAAGACTGAAGTGGAAAGACTCAGTGGACAGACTAAAGTGTACACACTGAAATGGACAGAATAAATTGGAGACTAGAATGGAAAGACTAAAGTGGAAAGACTAAAGTGGACAGAGAATAGTGGAAAGACTGTAGTGGACAGAATAAAGTGTACATACTGCAGTGGACAGAATAAAGTGGAAAGACTAAAGTGGACAGACTATAGTGGAAAGACTATAGTGGAAAGACTGTAGTGGACAGAATAAAGTGGAGACTATAGTGGATAGACTAAAGTGGACAGAGAATAGTGGAAAGACTAAATTGGAAAGACTGTAGTGGACAGAATAAAGTGGAGACTATAGTGGAAAGACTATAGTGGTAAGACTAAAGTGGACAGACTAAAGTGGAAAAACTAAAGTGGAAAGACTAAAGTGGACAGACTATAGTGGAAAGACTATAGTGGAATGACTGTAGTGGACAGAATAAAGTGGAGACTATAGTGGAAAGACTAAAGTGGACAGAGAATAGTGGAAAGACTAATGTGGACAGACCTATAGTGGAAAGACTAAAGTGGAAAAACTAAAGTGGAATGACTAAAGTGGACAGACTATAGTGGAAAGACTATAGTGGAAAGACTGTAGTGGACAGAATAAATTGGAGACTATAGTGGAAAGACTAAAGTGGACAGAGAATAGTGGAAAGACTAAAGTGGAAAGACTGTAGTGGACAGAATAAAGTGGAGACTATAGTGGAAAGACTAAAGTGGAAAGACTAAAGTGGACAGACTATAGTGGAGAGACTATAGTGGAGAGACTGTAGTGGAAAGACTAAAGTGGACAGACTATAGTGAAAAGCCTGAAGTGGAAAGACTCAGTGGACAGACTAAAGTGTACACACTGAAGTGGACAGAATAAAGTGGAAAGACTAAAGTGGAAAGACTAAAGTGGACAGACTATAGTGGAAAGACTAAAGTGGAAATTTCTAAAGTGGACAGACTATAGGGGAAAGACTATAGTGGAAAGACTAAAGTGGAAAGATTAAAGTGGAAAGACTAAAGTGGAAAGACTAAAGTGGACAGAGAACAGTGGAAAGACTAAAGTTGACAGACTATAGTGGAAAGACTAAAGTGGACAGACTAAAGTGGAAAGACTAAAGTGGAAAGACTAAAGTGGACAGACTATAGTGGAAAGACATAGTGGAAAGACTGTAGTGGACAGAATAAAGTGGAGAGTATAGTGGAAAGACTAAAGTGGACAGAGAATAGTAGAAAGACTAAAGTGGACAGACTATGGTGGAAAGACTATAGTGGAAAGACTGTAGTGGACAGAATAAAGTGGAGACTATAGTGGAAAGACTAAAGTAGACAGAGAATAGTGGAAAGACTAAAGTGGAAAGACTGTAGTGGACAAGATAAAGTGCAGACTATAGTGGAAAGACTAAAGTGGAAAGACTAAAGTGGACCGACTATAGTGGAAAGACTATAGTGGAAAGACTGTAGTGGACAGAATAAAGTGGTGACTATAGTGGAAAGACTAAAGTGGACAGAGAATAGTGGAAAGACTAAAGTGGACAGACTATAGTGGAAAGACTATAGTGGAAAGACTGTAGTGTACAAAATAAAGTGGAGACTATAGTGGAAAGACTAAAGTGGACAGAGAACAGTGGAAAGACTAAAGTGGACAGACTATAGTGGAAAGACTAAAGTGGAAAAACTAAAGTGGAAAGACTAAAGTGGACAGACTCTAGTGGAAAGACTATAGTGGAAAGACTATAGTGGAAAGACTGTAGTGGACAGAATAAAGTGGAGACTATAGTGGAAAGACTAAAGTGGACAGAGATTAGTGGAAAGACTAAAGTGGACAGACGATAGTGGAAAGACCATAGTGGAAAGACTGTAGTGGACAGAGAATAGTGGAAAGACTAAAGTGGGCAGACTATAGTGGAAAGACTATAGTGGAAAGACTGTAGTGGACAGAATAAAGTGGAGACTATAGTGGATAGACTATAGTGGAAAGACTAAAGTGGACAGACTAAAGTGGAAAAACTAAAGTGGAAAGACTGAAGTGGACAGACTATAGTGGAAAGACTATAGTGGAAAGACTGTGGTGGACAGAATAAAGTGGAGACTATAGTGGAAAGATTAAAGTGGACAGAGAATAGTGGAAAGACTAAAGTGGACAGACTATAGTGGAATGACTATAGTGGAAAGACTGTAGTGGACAGAATAAAGTGGAGACTATAGTGGAAAGACTAAAGTGTACAGAGAATAGTGGAAAGACTAATGTGGACAGACCTATAGTGGAAAGACTAAAGTGGAAAAACTAAAGTGGAAAGACTAAAGTGGACAGACTATAGTGGAAAGACTATAGTGGAAAGACTGTAGTGGACAGAATAAATTGGAGACTATAGTGGAAAGACTAAAGTGGACAGAGAATAGTGGAAAGACTAAAGTGGAAAGACTGTAGTGGACAGAATAAAGTGGAGACTATAGTGGAAAGACTAAAGTGGAAAGACTAAAGTGGACAGACTATAGTGGAGAGACTATAGTGGAAAGACTGTAGTGGAAAGACTAAAGTGGACAGACTATAGTGGAAAGCCTGAAGTGGAAAGACTCAGTGGACAGACTAAAGTGTACACACTGAAGTGGACAATATAAAGTGGAAAGACTAAAGTAGAAAGACTAAAGTGGACAGACTATAGTGGAAAGACTAAAGTGGAAATTTCTAAAGTGGACAGACTATAGGGGAAAGACTATAGTGGAAAGACTAAAGTGGAAAGATTAAAGTGGAAAGACTAAAGTGGAAAGACTAAAGTGGACAGAGAACAGTGGAAAGACTAAAGTTGACAGACTATAGTGGAAAGACTAAAGTGGACAGACTAAAGTGGAAAGACCAAAGTGGAAAGACTAAAGTGGACAGACTATAGTGGAAAGACATAGTGGAAAGACTGTAGTGGACAGAATAAAGTGGAGAGTATAGTGGAAAGACTAAAGTGGACAGAGAATAGTAGAAAGACTAAAGTGGACAGACTATGGTGGAAAGACTATAGTGGAAAGACTGTAGTGGACAGAATAAAGTGGAGACTATAGTGGAAAGACTAAAGTAGACAGAGAATAGTGGAAAGACTAAAGTGGAAAGACTGTAGTGGACAAGATAAAGTGCAGACTATAGTGGAAAGACTAAAGTGGAAAGACTAAAGTGGACCGACTATAGTGGAAAGACTATAGTGGAAAGACTGTAGTGGACAGAATAAAGTGGTGACTATAGTGGAAAGACTAAAGTGGACAGAGAATAGTGGAAAGACTAAAGTGGACAGACTATAGTGGAAAGACTATAGTGGAAAGACTGTAGTGTACAAAATAAAGTGGAGACTATAGTGGAAAGACTAAAGTGGACAGAGAACAGTGGAAAGACTAAAGTGGACAGACTATAGTGGAAAGACTAAAGTGGAAAAATTAAAGTGGAAAGACTAAAGTGGACAGACTCTAGTGGAAAGACTATAGTGGAAAGACTATAGTGGAAAGACTGTAGTGGACAGAATAAAGTGGAGACTATAGTGGAAAGACTAAAGTGGACAGAGATTAGTGGAAAGACTAAAGTGGACAGACGATAGTGGAAAGACTATAGTGGAAAGACTGTAGTGGACAGAGAATAGTGGAAAGACTAAAGTGGGCAGACTATAGTGGAAAGACTATAGTGGAAAGACTGTAGTGGACAGAATAAAGTGGAGACTATAGTGGATAGACTATAGTGGAAAGACTAAAGTGGACAGACTAAAGTGGAAAAACTAAAGTGGAAAGACTGAAGTGGACAGACTATAGTGGAAAGACTATAGTGGAAAGACTGTGGTGGACAGAATAAAGTGGAGACTATAGTGGAAAGATTAAAGTGGACAGAGAATAGTGGAAAGACTAAAGTGGACAGACTATAGTGGAATGACTATAGTGGAAAGACTGTAGTGGACAGAATAAAGTGGAGACTATAGTGGAAAGACTAAAGTGGACAGAGAATAGTGGAAAGACTAAAGTGGACAGACTATAGTGGAAAGACTATAGTGGAAAGACTGTAGTGGACAGAATAAAGTGGAGACTATAGTGGAAAGACTAAAGTAGACAGAGAGTATTGGAAAGACTAAAGTTGACAGACTACAGTGGAAAGACTATAGTGGACATAATATAGTGGAAAGACTATAGTGGAAAGACTGTAGTGGACAGAATAAAGTGGAGAATATAGTGGAAAGACTAAAGCGGACAGAGAATAGTAGAAAGACTAAAGTGGACAGACTACAGTGGAAAGACTATAGTGGATAGACTGTAGTGGACAGAATGAAGTGGAGACTATAGTGGAAAGACTAAAGTGGAAAGACTAAAGTAGACAGAGAGTATTGGAAAGACTAAAGTTGACAGACTACAGTGGAGAGACTATAGTGGAAAGACTGTAGTGGACAGAATATAGTGGAGACTATAGTGGAAAGACTAAAGTGGACAGAGAATAGTGGAAAGACTAAAGTGGACAGACTATAGTGGAAAGACCATAGTGGAAAGACTGTAGTGAACAGAATAAAGTGGAGACTATAGTGGAAAGACTAAAGTGGAAAGACTAAAGTGGACAGAGAGTATTGGAAAGACTAAAGTGGAAAGACTGTTTTGGACAGAATAAAGTGGAGACTATAGTGGAAAGACTAAAGTGGAAGGACTAAAGTGGACAGACTATAGTGGAAAGACTGAAGTGGAAAGACTCAGTGGACTGACTAAAGTGTACACACTGAAATGGACAGAATAAAGTGGAGACTATAGTGGAAAGACTAAAGTGGAAAGACTAAAGTGGACAGACTATAGTGGAAAGACTATAGTGGAAAGACTGTATCGGACAGAATAAAGTGGAGACTATAGTGGAAAGACTAAAGTGGACGGAGAATAGTGGAAAGACTAAAGTGGATAGACTATAGTGGAAAGACTATAGTGGAAAGAATGTAGTGGACAGAGTAAAGTGAGACTGTAGTGGAAAGACCAAAGTGGAAAGACTAAAGTGGACAGACTATAGTGGAAATACTGAAGTGGACAGACTAAAGTGGAAAAACTAAAGTGGAAAGACTGTAGTGAACAGAATAAAGTGGAGACTATAGTGGAAAGACTAAAGTGGAAAGACTAAAGTGGACAGAGAGTATTGGAAAGACTAAATTGGAATGACTGTTTTGGACAGAATAAAGAGGAGACTATAGTGGAAAGACTAAAGTGGAAGGACTAAAGTGGACAGACTATAGTGGAAAGACTGAAGTGGAAAGACTCAGTGGACTGACTAAAGTGTAAACACTGAAATGGACAGAATAATGTGGAGACTATAGTGGAAAGACTAAAGTGGAAAGACTAAAGTGGAGAGACTATAGTGGAAAGACTATAGTGGAAAGACTGTATCGGACAGAATAAAGTGGAGACTATAGTGGAAAGACTAAAGTGGACAGAGAATATTGGAAAGACTAAAGTGGATAGACTATAGTGGAAAGACTATAGTGGAAAGAATGTAGTGGACAGAATAAAGTGGAGACTATAGTGGAAAGACTAAAGTGGAAAGACTAAAGTGGACAGAGAATAGTGGAAAGACTGTAGTGGACAGAATAAAGTGGAAAGACTAAAGTGGACAGACTATAGTGGAAAGACTATAGTGTAAAGACTTTAGTGGACAGAATAAAGTGGAGACTATAGTGGATAGACTAAAGTGGACAGAGAATAGTGGAAAGACTAAAGTGGGCAGACTATAGTGGAAAGACTATAGTGGAAAGACTGTAGTGGACAGAATAAAGTGGAGACTATAGTGGATAGACTATAGTGGAAAGACTAAAGTGGACAGACTAAAGTGGAAAAACTAAAGTGGAAAGACTGAAGTGGACAGACTATAGTGGAAAGACTATAGTGGAAAGACTGTGGTGGACAGAATAAAGTGGAGACTATAGTGGAAAGATTAAAGTGGACAGAGAATAGTGGAAAGACTAAAGTGGACAGACTATAGTGGAATGACTATAGTGGAAAGACTGTAGTGGACAGAATAAAGTGGAGACTATAGTGGAAAGACTAAAGTGGACAGAGAATAGTGGAAAGACTAATGTGGACAGACCTATAGTGGAAAGACTAAAGTGGAAAAACTAAAGTGGAAAGACTAAAGTGGACAGACTATAGTGGAAAGACTATAGTGGAAAGACTGTAGTGGACAGAATAAATTGGAGACTATAGTGGAAAGACTAAAGTGGACAGAGAATAGTGGAAAGACTAAAGTGGAAAGACTGTAGTGGACAGAATAAAGTGGAGACTATAGTGGAAAGACTAAAGTGGAAAGACTAAAGTGGACAGACTATAGTGGAGAGACTATAGTGGAAAGACTGTAGTGGAAAGACTAAAGTGGACAGACTATAGTGGAAAGCCTGAAGTGGAAAGACTCAGTGGACAGACTAAAGTGTACACACTGAAGTGGACAGAATAAAGTGGAAAGACTAAAGTGGAAAGACTAAAGTGGACAGACTATAGTGGAAAGACTAAAGTGGAAATTTCTAAAGTGGACAGACTATAGGGGAAAGACTATAGTGGAAAGACTAAAGTGGAAAGATTAAAGTGGAAAGACTAAAGTGGAAAGACTAAAGTGGACAGAGAACAGTGGAAAGACTAGAGTTGACAGACTATAGTGGAAAGACTAAAGTGGACAGACTAAAGTGGAAAGACTAAAGTGGAAAGACTAAAGTGGACAGACTATAGTGGAAAGACATAGTGGAAAGACTGTAGTGGACAGAATAAAGTGGAGAGTATAGTGGAAAGACTAAAGTGGACAGAGAATAGTAGAAAGACTAAAGTGGACAGACTATGGTGGAAAGACTATAGTGGAAAGACTGTAGTGGACAGAATAAAGTGGAGACTATAGTGGAAAGACTAAAGTAGACAGAGAATAGTGGAAAGACTAAAGTGGAAAGACTGTAGTGGACAAGATAAAGTGCAGACTATAGTGGAAAGACTAAAGTGGACAGAGAATAGTGGAAAGACTAAAGTGGACAGACTATTGTGGAAAGACTATAGTGGAAAGACTGTAGTGTACAAAATAAAGTGGAGACTATAGTGGAAAGACTAAAGTGGACAGAGAACAGTGGAAAGACTAAAGTGGACAGACTATAGTGGAAAGACTAAAGTGGAGACTATAGTGGAAAGACTAAAGTGGACAGAGATTAGTGGAAAGACTAAAGTGGACAGACGATAGTGCAAAGACTATAGTGGAAAGACTGTAGTGGACAGAGAATAGTGGAAAGACTAAAGTGGGCAGACTATAGTGGAAAGACTATAGTGGAAAGACTGTAGTGGACAGAATAAAGTGGAGACTATAGTGGAAAGACTAAAGTGGACAGAGAATAGTGGAAAGACTAAAGTGGACAGACTATAGTGGAAAGACTATAGTGGAAAGACTGTAGTGGACAGAATAAAGTGGAGACTATAGTGGAAAGACTAAAGTAGACAGAGAGTATTGGAAAGACTAAAGTTGACAGACTACAGTGGAAAGACTATAGTGGAACTAATCTAGTGGAAAGACTATAGTGGAAAGACTGTAGTGGACAGAATAAAGTGGAGACTATAGTGGAAAGACTAAAGTGGACAGAGAATAGTAGAAAGACTAAAGTGGACAGACTACAGTGGAAAGACTATAGTGGAAAGACTGTAGTGGACAGAATGAAGTGGAGACTATAGTGGAAAGACTAAAGTAGACAGAGAGTATTGGAAAGACTAAAGTTGACAGACTACAGTGGAGAGACTATAGTGGAAAGACTGTAGTGGACAGAATATAGTGGAGACTATAGTGGAAAGACTAAAGTGGACAGAGAATAGTGGAAAGACTAAAGTGGACAGACTATAGTGGAAAGACCATAGTGGAAAGACTGTAGTGAACAGAATAAAGTGGAGACTATAGTGGAAAGACTAAAGTGGAAAGACTAAAGTGGACAGAGAGTATTGGAAAGACTAAAGTGGAAAGACTGTTTTGGACAGAATAAAGTGGAGACTATAGTGGAAAGACTAAAGTGGAAGGACTAAAGTGGACAGACTATAGTGGAAAGACTGAAGTGGAAAGACTCAGTGGACTGACTAAAGTGTACACACTGAAATGGACAGAATAAAGTGGAGACTATAGTGGAAAGACTAAAGTGGAAAGACTAAAGTGGACAGACTATAGTGGAAAGACTATAGTGGAAAGACTGTATCGGACAGAATAAAGTGGAGACTATAGTGGAAAGACTAAAGTGGACGGAGAATAGTGGAAAGACTAAAGTGGATAGACTATAGTGGAAAGACTATAGTGGAAAGAATGTAGTGGACAGAGTAAAGTGAGACTATAGTGGAAAGACCAAAGTGGAAAGACTAAAGTGGACAGACTATAGTGGAAATACTGAAGTGGACAGACTAAAGTGGAAAAACTAAAGTGGAAAGACTGTAGTGAACAGAATAAAGTGGAGACTATAGTGGAAAGACTAAAGTGGAAAGACTAAAGTGGACAGAGAGTATTGGAAAGACTAAAGTGGAAAGACTGTTTTGGACAGAATAAAGAGGAGACTATAGTGGAAAGACTAAAGTGGAAGGACTAAAGTGGACAGACTATAGTGGAAAGACTGAAGTGGAAAGACTCAGTGGACTGACTAAAGTGTAAACACTGAAATGGACAGAATAATGTGGAGACTATAGTGGAAAGACTAAAGTGGAAAGACTATAGTGGAGAGACTATAGTGGAAAGACTATAGTGGAAAGACTGTATCGGACAGAATAAAGTGGAGACTATAGTGGAAAGACTAAAGTGGACAGAGAAGATTGGAAAGACTAAAGTGGATAGACTATAGTGGAAAGACTATAGTGGAAAGAATGTAGTGGACAGAATAAAGTGGAGACTATAGTGGAAAGACTAAAGTGGAAAGACTAAAGTGGACAGAGAATAGTGGAAAGACTGTAGTGGACAGAATAAAGTGGAAAGACTAAAGTGGACAGACTATAGTGGAAAGACTATAGTGGAAAGACTTTAGTGGACAGAATAAAGTGGAGACTATAGTGGATAGACTAAAGTGGACAGAGAATAGTGGAAAGACTAAATTGGAAAGACTGTAGTGAACAGAATAAAGTGGAGACTATCGTGGAAAGACTAAAGTGGAAAGACTAAAGTGGACAGACTATAGTGGAAAGACTGAAGTGGAAAGACTCAGTGGACAGACTAAAGTGTACACACTGAAAAGGAAAGACTGTGGTGGACAGAATAAAGTGGAGACTATAGTGGAAAGATTAAAGTGGACAGAGAATAGTGGAAAGACTAAAGTGGACAGACTATAGTGGAATGACTATAGTGGAAAGACTAAAGTGGACAGACTATAGTGGAAAGACTAAAGTGGAAATTTCTAAAGTGGACAGACTATAGGGGAAAGACTGTAGTGGACAGAATAAAGTGGAGACTATAGTGGAAAGACTAAAGTGGAAAGATTAAAGTGGAAAGACTAAAGTGGAAAGACTAAAGTGGACAGAGAACAGTGGAAAGACTAAAGTTGACAGACTATAGTGGAAAGACTAAAGTGGACAGACTAAAGTGGAAAGACTAAAGTGGAAAGACTAAAGTGGACAGACTATAGTGGAAAGACATAGTGGAAAGACTGTAGTGGACAGAATAAAGTGGAGAGTATAGTGGAAAGACTAAAGTGGACAGAGAATAGTAGAAAGACTAAAGTGGACAGACTATGGTGGAAAGACTATAGTGGAAAGACTGTAGTGGACAGAATAAAGTGGAGACTATAGTGGAAAGACTAAAGTGGACAGAGAATAGTGGAAAGACTAAAGTGGACAGACTATTGTGGAAAGACTATAGTGGAAAGACTGTAGTGTACAAAATAAAGTGGAGACTATAGTGGAAAGACTAAAGTGGACAGAGAACAGTGGAAAGACTAAAGTGGACAGACTGTAGTGGACAAGATAAAGTGCAGACTATAGTGGAAAGACTAAAGTGGAAAGACTAAAGTGGACCGACTATAGTGGAAAGACTATAGTGGAAAGACTGTAGTGGACAGAATAAAGTGGTGACTATAGTGGAAAGACTAAAGTGGACAGAGAATAGTGGAAAGACTAAAGTGGACAGACTATTGTGGAAAGACTATAGTGGAAAGACTGTAGTGTACAAAATAAAGTGGAGACTATAGTGGAAAGACTAAAGTGGACAGAGAACAGTGGAAAGACTAAAGTGGACAGACTATAGTGGAAAGACTAAAGTGGAGACTATAGTGGAAAGACTAAAGTGGACAGAGATTAGTGGAAAGACTAAAGTGGACAGACGATAGTGCAAAGACTATAGTGGAAAGACTGTAGTGGACAGAGAATAGTGGAAAGACTAAAGTGGGCAGACTATAGTGGAAAGACTATAGTGGAAAGACTGTAGTGGACAGAATAAAGTGGAGACTATAGTGGAAAGACTAAAGTGGACAGAGAATAGTGGAAAGACTAAAGTGGACAGACTATAGTGGAAAGACTATAGTGGAAAGACTGTAGTGGACAGAATAAAGTGGAGACTATAGTGGAAAGACTAAAGTAGACAGAGAGTATTGGAAAGACTAAAGTTGACAGACTACAGTGGAAAGACTATAGTGGAACTAATCTAGTGGAAAGACTATAGTGGAAAGACTGTAGTGGACAGAATAAAGTGGAGACTATAGTGGAAAGACTAAAGTGGACAGAGAATAGTAGAAAGACTAAAGTGGACAGACTACAGTGGAAAGACTATAGTGGAAAGACTGTAGTGGACAGAATGAAGTGGAGACTATAGTGGAAAGACTAAAGTGGAAAGACTAAAGTAGACAGAGAGTATTGGAAAGACTAAAGTTGACAGACTACAGTGGAGAGACTATAGTGGAAAGACTGTAGTGGACAGAATATAGTGGAGACTATAGTGGAAAGACTAAAGTGGACAGAGAATAGTGGAAAGACTAAAGTGGACAGACTATAGTGGAAAGACCATAGTGGAAAGACTGTAGTGAACAGAATAAAGTGGAGACTATAGTGGAAAGACTAAAGTGGAAAGACTAAAGTGGACAGAGAGTATTGGAAAGACTAAAGTGGAAAGACTGTTTTGGACAGAATAAAGTGGAGACTATAGTGGAAAGACTAAAGTGGAAGGACTAAAGTGGACAGACTATAGTGGAAAGACTGAAGTGGAAAGACTCAGTGGACTGACTAAAGTGTACACACTGAAATGGACAGAATAAAGTGGAGACTATAGTGGAAAGACTAAAGTGGAAAGACTAAAGTGGACAGACTATAGTGGAAAGACTATAGTGGAAAGACTGTATCGGACAGAATAAAGTGGAGACTATAGTGGAAAGACTAAAGTGGACGGAGAATAGTGGAAAGACTAAAGTGGATAGACTATAGTGGAAAGACTATAGTGGAAAGAATGTAGTGGACAGAGTAAAGTGAGACTATAGTGGAAAGACCAAAGTGGAAAGACTAAAGTGGACAGACTATAGTGGAAATACTGAAGTGGACAGACTAAAGTGGAAAAACTAAAGTGGAAAGACTGTAGTGAACAGAATAAAGTGGAGACTATAGTGGAAAGACTAAAGTGGAAAGACTAAAGTGGACAGAGAGTATTGGAAAGACTAAAGTGGAAAGACTGTTTTGGACAGAATAAAGAGGAGACTATAGTGGAAAGACTAAAGTGGAAGGACTAAAGTGGACAGACTATAGTGGAAAGACTGAAGTGGAAAGACTCAGTGGACTGACTAAAGTGTAAACACTGAAATGGACAGAATAATGTGGAGACTATAGTGGAAAGACTAAAGTGGAAAGACTATAGTGGAGAGACTATAGTGGAAAGACTATAGTGGAAAGACTGTATCGGACAGAATAAAGTGGAGACTATAGTGGAAAGACTAAAGTGGACAGAGAAGATTGGAAAGACTAAAGTGGATAGACTATAGTGGAAAGACTATAGTGGAAAGAATGTAGTGGACAGAATAAAGTGGAGACTATAGTGGAAAGACTAAAGTGGAAAGACTAAAGTGGACAGAGAATAGTGGAAAGACTGTAGTGGACAGAATAAAGTGGAAAGACTAAAGTGGACAGACTATAGTGGAAAGACTATAGTGGAAAGACTTTAGTGGACAGAATAAAGTGGAGACTATAGTGGATAGACTAAAGTGGACAGAGAATAGTGGAAAGACTAAATTGGAAAGACGGTAGTGGACAGAATAAAGTGGAGACTATCGTGGAAAGACTAAAGTGGAAAGACTAAAGTGGACAGACTATAGTGGAAAGACTGAAGTGGAAAGACTCAGTGGACAGACTAAAGTGTACACACTGAAGTGGACAGAATAAAGTGGAAAGACGAAAGTGGATAGACTATAGTGGAAAGACTAAAGTGGACAGACTAAAGTGGAAAAACTAAAGTGGAAAGACTAAAGTGGACAGACTATAGTGGAAAGACTATAGTGGAAAGACTGTAGTGGACAGAATATAGTGGAGACTATAGTGGAAAGACTAAAGTGGACAGAGAATAGTGGAAAGACTAATGTGAACAGACTATAGTGGAAAGACTAAAGTGGAAAAACTAAAGTGGAAAGACTGTAGTGGACAGAACAAAGTGGAGACTATAGTGGAAAGACTAAAGTGGAAAGACTAATGTGGACAGACTATAGTGGAGAGACTATAGTGGAAAGACTGTAGTGGAAAGACTAAAGTGGACAGACTATAGTGGAAAGACTGAAGTGGAAAGACTCAGTGGACAGACTAAAGTGTACACACTGAAGTGGACAGAATAAAGTGGAAAGACTAAAGTGGAAAGACTAAAGTGGACAGACTATAGTGGAAAGACTAAAGTAGAAATTTCTAAAGTGGACAGACTATAGTGGAAAGACTATAGTGGAAAGACTAAAGTGGAAAGATTAAAGTGGAAAGACTAAAGTGGACAGACCATAGTGGAAAGACTATATTGGAAAGACTGTAGTGGACAGAATGAAGAGGAGACTATAGTGGAAAGACTAAACTGGAAAGACTAAAGTGGACAGAGAACAGTGGAAAGACTAAAGTGGACAGACTATAGTGGAAAGACTAAAGTGGAAAGATTAAAGTGGAAAGACTAAAGTGGACAGAGAACAGTGGAAAGACTAAAGTGGAAAGACTAAAGTGGACAGACTATAGTGGAAAGATAAAGTGGAAAGACTAAAGTGGACAGAGAATAGTGGAAAGACTAAAGTGGACAGACTATAGTGGAAAGACTATAGTGGAAAGACTGTAGTGGACAGAATAAAGTGGAGACTATAGTGGAAAGACTAAAGTGGACAGAGAATAGAGGAAAGCCTAAAGTGCACAGACTATAGTGGAAAGACTAAAGTGGAAACACTAAAGTGGAAAGACTAAAGTGGACAGAGATTAGTGGAAAGACTGTAGTGGACAGAATAAAGTGGAGACTATAGTGGAAAGACTAAACTGGACAGAGAATAGTGGAAAGACTAAAGTGGAAAGACTGTAGTGGACAAGATAAAGTGGAGACTATAGTGGAAAGATTAAAGTCGAAAGACTAAAGTGGACAGACTATAGTGGAAAGACTATAGTGGAAAGACTGTAGTGGACAGAATAAAGTGGAGACTATAGTGGAAAGACTAAAGTTGACAGAGATTAGTGGAAAGACTAAAGTGGACAGACGATAGTGGAAAGACTATAGTGGAAAGACTGTAGTGGACAGAGAATAGTGGAAAGACTAAAGTGGGCAGATTATAGTGGAAAGACTGTAGTGGACAGAATAAAGTGGAGACTATAGTGGAAAGACTAAAGTGGAAAGACTAAAGTGGACAGACTATAGTGGAAAGACTGAAGTGGAAAGACTCAGTGGACAAACTAAAGTGTAAACACTGAAGTGGACAGAATAAAGTGGAAAGACTATAGTGGAAAGACTGTATCGGACAGAATAAAGTGGAGACTATAGTGGAAAGACTAAAGTGGACAGAGAATAGTGGAAAGACTAAAGTGGATAGACTATAGTGGAAAGACTATAGTGGACAGAGTAAAGTGGAGACTATAGTGGAAAGACTAAAGTGGAAAGACTAAAGTGGACAGACTATAGTGGAAAGACTATAGTGGAAAGACTGTATCGGACAGAATAAAGTGGAGACTATAGTGGAAACACTAAAGTGGACGGAGAATAGTGGAAAGACTAAAGTGGATAGACTATAGTGGAAAGACTATAGTGGAAAGAATGTAGTGGGCAGAATAAAGTGGAGACTATAGTGGAAAGACTAAAGTGGAAAGACTAAAGTGGACAGACTATAGTGGAAAGACTGAAGTGGAAAGACTCAGTGGACAGACTAAAGTGTACACACTGAAATGGACAGAATAAATTGGAGACTAGATTGGAAAGACTAAAGTGGAAAGACTAAAGTGGACAGAGAATAGTGGAAAGACTGTAGTGGACAGAATAAAGTGTACATACTGCAGTGGACAGAATAAAGTGGAAAGACTAAAGTGGACAGACTATAGTGGAAAGACTATAGTGGAAAGACTGTAGTGGACAGAATAAAGTGGAGACTATAGTGGATAGACTAAAGTGGACAGAGAATAGTGGAAAGACTAAATTGGAAAGACTGTAGTGGACAGAATAAAGTGGAGACTATAGTGGAAAGACTATAGTGGTAAGACTAAAGTGGACAGACTAAAGTGGAAAAACTAAAGTGGAAAGACTAAAGTGGACAGAGAATAGAGGAAAGCCTAAAGTGCACAGACTATAGTGGAAAGACTAAAGTGGAAACACTAAAGTGGAAAGACTAAAGTGGACAGAGATTAGTGGAAAGACTGTAGTGAACAGAATAAAGTGGAGACTATAGTGGAAAGACTAAACTGGACAGAGAATAGTGGAAAGACTAAAGTGGAAAGACTGTAGTGGACAAGATAAAGTGGAGACTATAGTGGAAAGATTAAAGTCGAAAGACTAAAGTGGACAGACTATAGTGGAAAGACTATAGTGGAAAGACTGTAGTGGACAGAATAAAGTGGAGACTATAGTGGAAAGACTAAAGTTGACAGAGATTAGTGGAAAGACTAAAGTGGACAGACGATAGTGGAAAGACTATAGTGGAAAGACTGTAGTGGACAGAGAATAGTGGAAAGACTAAAGTGGGCAGACTATAGTGGAAAGACTGTAGTGGACAGAATAAAGTGGAGACTATAGTGGAAAGACTAAAGGACAGAGAATAGTGGAAAGACTAATGTGGACAGACCTATAGTGGAAAGACTAAAGTGGAAAAACTAAAGTGGAAAGACTAAAGTGGACAGACTATAGTGGAAAGACTATAGTGGAAAGACTGTAGTGGACAGAATAAATTGGAGACTATAGTGGAAAGACTAAAGTGGACAGAGAATAGTGGAAAGACTAAAGTGGAAAGACTGTAGTGGACAGAATAAAGTGGAGACTATAGTGGAAAGACTAAAGTGGAAAGACTAAAGTGGACAGACTATAGTGGAGAGACTATAGTGGAAAGACTGTAGTGGAAAGGCTAAAGTGACAGACTATAGTGGAAAGCCTGAAGTGGAAAGACTCAGTGGACAGACTAAAGTGTACACACTGAAGTGGACAGAATAAAGTGGAAAGACTAAAGTGGAAAGACTAAAGTGGACAGACTATAGTGGAAAGACTAAAGTGGAAATTTCTAAAGTGGACAGACTATAGTGGAAAGACTATAGTGGAAAGACTAAAGTGGAAAGATTAAAGTGGAAAGACTAAAGTGGAAAGACTAAAGTGGACAGAGAACAGTGGAAAGACTAAAGTTGACAGACTATAGTGGAAAGACTAAAGTGGACAGACTAAAGTGGAAAGACTAAAGTGGAAAGACTAAAGTGGACAGACTATAGTGGAAAGACATAGTGGAAAGACTGTAGTGGACAGAATAAAGTGGAGAGTATAGTGGAAAGACTAAAGTGGACAGAGAATAGTGGAAAGACTAAAGTGGACAGACTATGGTGGAAAGACTATAGTGGAAAGACTGTAGTGGACAGAATAAAGTGGAGACTATAGTGGAAAGACTAAAGTAGACAGAGAATAGTGGAAAGACTAAAGTGGAAAGACTGTAGTGGACAAGATAAAGTGCAGACTATAGTGGAAAGACTAAAGTGGAAAGACTAAAGTGGACCGACTATAGTGGAAAGACTATAGTGGAAAGACTGTAGTGGACAGAATAAAGTGGTGACTATAGTGGAAAGACTAAAGTGGACAGAGAATAGTGGAAAGACTAAAGTGGACAGACTATAGTGGAAAGACTATAGTGGAAAGACTGTAGTGTACAAAATAAAGTGGAGACTATAGTGGAAAGACTAAAGTGGACAGAGAATAGTGGAAAGACTAAAGTGGACGGACTATAGTGGAAAGACTAAAGTGGAAAAACTAAAGTGGAAAGACTAAAGTGGACAGACTCTAGTGGAAATACTATAGTGGAAAGACTATAGTGGAAAGACTGCAGTGGACAGAATAAAGTGGAGACTATAGTGGAAAGACTAAAGTGGACAGAGATTAGTGGAAAGACTAAAGTGGACAGACGATAGTGGAAAGACTATAGTGGAAAGACTGTAGTGGACAGAGAATAGTGGAAAGACTAAAGTGGGCAGACTATAGTGGAAAGACTATAGTGGAAAGACTGTAGTGGACAGAATAAAGTGGAGACTATAGTGGATAGACTATAGTGGAAAGACTAAAGTGGACAGACTAAAGTGGACAGACTATAGTGGAATGACTATAGTGGAAAGACTGTAGTGGACAGAATAAAGTGGAGACTATAGTGGAAAGACTAAAGTGGACAGAGAATAGTGGAAAGACTAAAGTGGACAGACTATAGTGGAAAGACTATAGTGGAAAGACTGTAGTGGCCAGAATAAAGTGGAGACTATAGTGGAAAGACTAAAGTAGACAGAGAGTATTGGAAAGACTAAAGTTGACAGACTACAGTGGAAAGACTATAGTGGACATAATATAGTGGAAAGACTATAGTGGAAAGACTGTAGTGGACAGAATAAAGTGGAGACTATAGTGGAAAGACTAAAGTGGACAGAGAATAGTAGAAAGACTAAAGTGGACAGACTACAGTGGAAAGACTATAGTGGAAAGACTGTAGTGGACAGAATGAAGTGGAGACTATAGTGGAAAGACTAAAGTGGAAAGAGAATAGTGGAAAGACTAAAGTGGACGGACTATAGTGGAAAGACTAAAGTGGAAAAACTAAAGTGGAAAGACTAAAGTGGACAGACTCTAGTGGAAATACTATAGTGGAAAGACTATAGTGGAAAGACTGCAGTGGACAGAATAAAGTGGAGACTATAGTGGAAAGACTGTAGTGTACAAAATAAAGTGGAGACTATAGTGGAAAGACTAAAGTGGACAGAGAATAGTGGAAAGACTAAAGTGGACGGACTATAGTGGAAAGACTAAAGTGGAAAAACTAAAGTGGAAAGACTAAAGTGGACAGACTCTAGTGGAAATACTATAGTGGAAAGACTATAGTGGAAAGACTGCAGTGGACAGAATAAAGTGGAGACTATAGTGGAAAGACTAAAGTGGACAGAGATTAGTGGAAAGACTAAAGTGGACAGACGATAGTGGAAAGACTATAGTGGAAAGACTGTAGTGGACAGAGAATAGTGGAAAGACTGAAGTGGACAGACTATAGTGGAAAGACTATAGTGGAAAGACTGTGATGGACAGAATAAAGTGGAGACTATAGTGGAAAGATTAAAGTGGACAGAGAATAGTGGAAAGACTAAAGTGGACAGACTATAGTGGAATGACTATAGTGGAAAGACTGTAGTGGACAGAATAAAGTGGAGACTATAGTGGAAAGACTAAAGTGGACAGAGAATAGTGGAAAGACTAAAGTGGACAGACTATAGTGGAAAGACTATAGTGGAAAGACTGTAGTGGCCAGAATAAAGTGGAGACTATAGTGGAAAGACTAAAGTAGACAGAGAGTATTGGAAAGACTAAAGTTGACAGACTACAGTGGAAAGACTATAGTGGACATAATATAGTGGAAAGACTATAGTGGAAAGACTGTAGTGGACAGAATAAAGTGGAGACTATAGTGGAAAGACTAAAGTGGACAGAGAATAGTAGAAAGACTAAAGTGGACAGACTACAGTGGAAAGACTATAGTGGAAAGACTGTAGTGGACAGAATGAAGTGGAGACTATAGTGGAAAGACTAAAGTGGAAAGACTAAAGTAGACAGAGAGTATTGGAAAGACTAAAGTTGACAGACTACAGTGGAGAGACTATAGTGGAAAGACTGTAGTGGACAGAATATAGTGGAGACTATAGTGGAAAGACTAAAGTGGACAGAGAATAGTGGAAAGACTAAAGTGGACAGACTATAGTGGAAAGACCATAGTGGAAAGACTGTAGTGAACAGAATAAAGTGGAGACTATAGTGGAAAGACTAAAGTGGAAAGACTAAAGTGGACAGAGAGTATTGGAAAGACTAAAGTGGAAAGACTGTTTTGGACAGAATAAAGTGGAGACTATAGTGGAAAGACTAAAGTGGAAGGACTAAAGTGGACAGACTATAGTGGAAAGACTGAAGTGGAAAGACTCAGTGGACTGACTAAAGTGTACACACTGAAATGGACAGAATAAAGTGGAGACTATAGTGGAAAGACTAAAGTGGAAAGACTAAAGTGGACAGACTATAGTGGAAAGACTATAGTGGAAAGACTGTATCGGACAGAATAAAGTGGAGACTATAGTGGAAAGACTAAAGTGGACGGAGAATAGTGGAAAGACTAAAGTGGATAGACTATAGTGGAAAGACTATAGTGGAAAGAATGTAGTGGACAGAGTAAAGTGAGACTATAGTGGAAAGACCAAAGTGGAAAGACTAAAGTGGACAGACTATAGTGGAAATACTGAAGTGGACAGACTAAAGTGGAAAAACTAAAGTGGAAAGACTGTAGTGAACAGAATAAAGTGGAGACTATAGTGGAAAGACTAAAGTGGACAGAGAATATTGGAAAGACTAAAGTGGATAGACTATAGTGGAAAGACTATAGTGGAAAGAATGTAGTGGACAGAATAAAGTGGAGACTATAGTGGAAAGACTAAAGTGGAAAGACTAAAGTGGACAGAGAATAGTGGAAAGACTGTAGTGGACAGAATAAAGTGGAAAGACTAAAGTGGACAGACTATAGTGGAAAGACTATAGTGGAAAGACTTTAGTGGACAGAATAAAGTGGAGACTATAGTGGATAGACTAAAGTGGACAGAGAGTATTGGAAAGACTAAAGTGGAAAGACTGTTTTGGACAGAATAAAGAGGAGACTATAGTGGAAAGACTAAAGTGGAAGGACTAAAGTGGACAGACTATAGTGGAAAGACTGAAGTGGAAAGACTCAGTGGACTGACTAAAGTGTAAACACTGAAATGGACAGAATAATGTGGAGACTATAGTGGAAAGACTAAAGTGGAAAGACTAAAGTGGAGAGACTATAGTGGAAAGACTATAGTGGAAAGACTGTATCGGACAGAATAAAGTGGAGACTATAGTGGAAAGACTAAAGTGGACAGAGAATATTGGAAAGACTAAAGTGGATAGACTATAGTGGAAAGACTATAGTGGAAAGAATGTAGTGGACAGAATAAAGTGGAGACTATAGTGGAAAGACTAAAGTGGAAAGACTAAAGTGGACAGAGAATAGTGGAAAGACTGTAGTGGACAGAATAAAGTGGAAAGACTAAAGTGGACAGACTATAGTGGAAAGACTATAGTGGAAAGACTTTAGTGGACAGAATAAAGTGGAGACTATAGTGGATAGACTAAAGTGGACAGAGAATAGTGGAAAGACTAAATTGGAAAGACGGTAGTGGACAGAATAAAGTGGAGACTATCGTGGAAAGACTAAAGTGGAAAGACTAAAGTGGACAGACTATAGTGGAAAGACTGAAGTGGAAAGACTCAGTGGACAGACTAAAGTGTACACACTGAAGTGGACAGAATAAAGTGGAAAAACGAAAGTGGATAGACTATAGTGGAAAGACTAAAGTGGACAGACTAAAGTGGAAAAACTAAAGTGGAAAGACTAAAGTGGACAGACTATAGTGGAAAGACTATAGTGGAAAGACTGTAGTGGACAGAATATAGTGGAGACTATAGTGGAAAGACTAAAGTGGACAGAGAATAGTGGAAAGACTAATGTGAACAGACTATAGTGGAAAGACTAAAGTGGAAAAACTAAAGTGGAAAGACTAATGTGGACAGACTATAGTGGAAAGACTGTAGTGGACAGAATAAATTGGAGACTATAGTGGAAAGACTAAAGTGGACAGAGAATAGTGGAAAGACTAAAGTGGAAAGACTGTAGTGGACAGAACAAAGTGGAGACTATAGTGGAAAGACTAAAGTGGAAAGACTAATGTGGACAGACTATAGTGGAGAGACTATAGTGGAAAGACTGTAGTGGAAAGACTAAAGTGGACAGACTATAGTGGAAAGACTGAAGTGGAAAGACTCAGTGGACAGGCTAAAGTGTACACACGGAAGTGGACAGAATAAAGTGGAAAGACTAAAGTGGAAAGACTAAAGTGGACAGACTATAGTGGAAAGACTAAAGTAGAAATTTCTAAAGTGGACAGACTATAGTGGAAAGACTATAGTGGAAAGACTAAAGTGGAAAGATTAAAGTGGAAAGACTAAAGTGGACAGACCATAGTGGAAAGACTATACTGGAAAGACTGTAGTGGAAAGAATGAAGAGGAGACTATAGTGGAAAGACTAAAGTGGAAAGACTAAAGTGGACAGAGAACAGTGGAAAGACTAAAGTGGACAGACTATAGTGGAAAGACTAAAGTGGAAAGATTAAAGTGGAAAGACTAAAGTGGACAGAGAACAGTGGAAAGACTAAAGTGGACAGACTATAGTGGAAAGACTAAAGTGGACAGACTAAAGTGGAAAGACTAAAGTGGAAAGACTAAAGTGGAAAGACTAAAGTGGACAGACTATAGTGGAAAGATAAAGTGGAAAGACTAAAGTGGACAGAGAATAGTGGAAAGACTAAAGTGGACAGACTATAGTGGAAAGACAATAGTGGAAAGACTGTAGTGGACAGAATAAAGTGGAGACTATAGTGGAAAGACTAAAGTGGACAGAGAATAGAGGAAAGCCTAAAGTGCACAGACTATAGTGGAAAGACTAAAGTGGAAACACTAAAGTGGAAAGACTAAAGTGGACAGAGATTAGTGGAAAGACTAAAGTGGACAGACGATAGTGGAAAGACTATAGTGGAAAGACTGTAGTGGACAGAGAATAGTGGAAAGACTAAAGTGGGCAGACTATAGTGGAAAGACTAAAGTGGAAAGACTAAAGTGGAAAGACTAAAGTGGACAGACTATAGTGGAAAGACTGAAGTGGAAAGACTCAGTGGACAAACTAAAGTGTAAACACTGAAGTGGACAGAATAAAGTGGAAAGACTAAAGTGGATAGACTATAGTGGAAAGACTAAAGTGGACAGAGAATAGTGGAAAGAATAAAGTGGACAGACTATAGTGGAAAGACTATAGTGGAAAGACTGTAGTGGATAGAATAAAGTGGAGACTATAGTGGAAAGACTAAAGTGGACAGAGAATAGTGGAAAGACAAAAGTGGACAGACTATGGTGGAAAGACTATAGTGGAAAGACTGTAGTGGACAGAATAAAGTGGAGACTATAGTGGAAAGACTAAAGTAGACAGAGAATAGTGGAAAGACTAAAGTGGAAAGACTGTAGTGGACAAGATAAAGTGCAGACTATAGTGGAAAGACTAAAGTGGAAAGATTAAAGTGGAAAGACTAAAGTGGAAAGACTAAAGTGGACAGAGAACAGTGGAAAGACTAAAGTTGACAGACTATAGCGGAAAGACTAAAGTGGACAGACTAAAGTGGAAAGACTAAAGTGGAAAGACTAAAGTGGACAGACTATAGTGGAAAGACATAGTGGAAAGACTGTAGTGGACAGAATAAAGTGGAGAGTATAGTGGAAAGACTAAAGTGGACAGAGAATAGTGGAAAGACTAAAGTGGACAGACTATGGTGGAAAGACTATAGTGGAAAGACTGTAGTGGACAGAATAAAGTGGAGACTATAGTGGAAAGACTAAAGTAGACAGAGAATAGTGGAAAGACTAAAGTGGAAAGACTGTAGTGGACAAGATAAAGTGCAGACTATAGTGGAAAGACTAAAGTGGAAAGACTGAAGTGGACCGACTATAGTGGAAAGACTATAGTGGAAAGACTGTAGTGGACAGAATAAAGTGGTGACTATAGTGGAAAGACTAAAGTGGACAGAGAATAGTGGAAAGACTAAAGTGGACAGACTATAGTGGAAAGACTATAGTGGAAAGACTGTAGTGTACAAAATAAAGTGGAGACTATAGTGGAAAGACTAAAGTGGACAGAGAATAGTGGAAAGACTAAAGTGGACAGACTATAGTGGAAAGACTAAAGTGGAAAAACTAAAGTGGAAAGACTAAAGTGGACAGACTCTAGTGGAAATACTATAGTGGAAAGACTATAGTGGAAAGACTGTAGTGGACAGAATAAAGTGGAGACTATAGTGGAAAGACTAAAGTGGACAGAGATTAGTGGAAAGACTAAAGTGGACAGACGATAGTGGAAAGACTATAGTGGAAAGACTGTAGTGGACAGAGAATAGTGGAAAGACTAAAGTGGGCAGACTATAGTGGAAAGACTATAGTGGAAAGACTGTAGTGGACAGAATAAAGTGGAGACTATAGTGGATAGACTATAGTGGAAAGACTAAAGTGGACAGACTAAAGTGGAAAAACTAAAGTGGAAAGACTGAAGTGGACAGACTATAGTGGAAAGACTATAGTGGAAAGACTGTGATGGACAGAATAAAGTGGAGACTATAGTGGAAAGATTAAAGTGGACAGAGAATAGTGGAAAGACTAAAGTGGACAGACTATAGTGGAATGACTATAGTGGAAAGACTGTAGTGGACAGAATAAAGTGGAGACTATAGTGGAAAGACTAAAGTGGACAGAGAATAGTGGAAAGACTAAAGTGGACAGACTACAGTGGAAAGACTATAGTGGAAAGACTGTAGTGGCCAGAATAAAGTGGAGACTATAGTGGAAAGACTAAAGTAGACAGAGAGTATTGGAAAGACTAAAGTTGACAGACTACAGTGGAAAGACTATAGTGGACATAATATAGTGGAAAGACTATAGTGGAAAGACTGTAGTGGACAGAATAAAGTGGAGACTATAGTGGAAAGACTAAAGTGGACAGAGAATAGTAGAAAGACTAAAGTGGACAGACTACAGTGGAAAGACTATAGTGGAAAGACTGTAGTGGACAGAATGAAGTGGAGACTATAGTGGAAAGACTAAAGTGGAAAGACTAAAGTAGACAGAGAGTATTGGAAAGACTAAAGTTGACAGACTACAGTGGAGAGACTATAGTGGAAAGACTGTAGTGGACAGAATATAGTGGAGACTATAGTGGAAAGACTAAAGTGGACAGAGAATAGTGGAAAGACTAAAGTGGACAGACTATAGTGGAAAGACCATAGTGGAAAGACTGTAGTGAACAGAATAAAGTGGAGACTATAGTGGAAAGACTAAAGTGGAAAGACTAAAGTGGACAGAGAGTATTGGAAAGACTAAAGTGGAAAGACTGTTTTGGACAGAATAAAGTGGAGACTATAGTGGAAAGACTAAAGTGGAAGGACTAAAGTGGACAGACTATAGTGGAAAGACTGAAATGGAAAGACTCAGTGGACTGACTAAAGTGTACACACTGAAATGGACAGAATAAAGTGGAGACTATAGTGGAAAGACTAAAGTGGAAAGACTAAAGTGGACAGACTATAGTGGAAAGACTATAGTGGAAAGACTGTATCGGACAGAATAAAGTGGAGACTATAGTGGAAAGACTAAAGTGGACGGAGAATAGTGGAAAGACTAAAGTGGATAGACTATAGTGGAAAGACTATAGTGGAAAGAATGTAGTGGACAGAGTAAAGTGAGACTATAGTGGAAAGACCAAAGTGGAAAGACTAAAGTGGACAGACTATAGTGGAAATACTGAAGTGGACAGACTAAAGTGGAAAAACTAAAGTGGAAAGACTGTAGTGAACAGAATAAAGTGGAGACTATAGTGGAAAGACTAAAGTGGACAGAGAATATTGGAAAGACTAAAGTGGATAGACTATAGTGGAAAGACTATAGTGGAAAGAATGTAGTGGACAGAATAAAGTGGAGACTATAGTGGAAAGACTAAAGTGGAAAGACTAAAGTGGACAGAGAATAGTGGAAAGACTGTAGTGGACAGAATAAAGTGGAAAGACTAAAGTGGACAGACTATAGTGGAAAGACTATAGTGGAAAGACTTTAGTGGACAGAATAAAGTGGAGACTATAGTGGATAGACTAAAGTGGACAGAGAGTATTGGAAAGACTAAAGTGGAAAGACTGTTTTGGACAGAATAAAGAGGAGACTATAGTGGAAAGACTAAAGTGGAAGGACTAAAGTGGACAGACTATAGTGGAAAGACTGAAGTGGAAAGACTCAGTGGACTGACTAAAGTGTAAACACTGAAATGGACAGAATAATGTGGAGACTATAGTGGAAAGACTAAAGTGGAAAGACTAAAGTGGAGAGACTATAGTGGAAAGACTATAGTGGAAAGACTGTATCGGACAGAATAAAGTGGAGACTATAGTGGAAAGACTAAAGTGGACAGAGAATATTGGAAAGACTAAAGTGGATAGACTATAGTGGAAAGACTATAGTGGAAAGAATGTAGTGGACAGAATAAAGTGGAGACTATAGTGGAAAGACTAAAGTGGAAAGACTAAAGTGGACAGAGAATAGTGGAAAGACTGTAGTGGACAGAATAAAGTGGAAAGACTAAAGTGGACAGACTATAGTGGAAAGACTATAGTGGAAAGACTTTAGTGGACAGAATAAAGTGGAGACTATAGTGGATAGACTAAAGTGGACAGAGAATAGTGGAAAGACTAAATTGGAAAGACGGTAGTGGACAGAATAAAGTGGAGACTATCGTGGAAAGACTAAAGTGGAAAGACTAAAGTGGACAGACTATAGTGGAAAGACTGAAGTGGAAAGACTCAGTGGACAGACTAAAGTGTACACACTGAAGTGGACAGAATAAAGTGGAAAAACGAAAGTGGATAGACTATAGTGGAAAGACTAAAGTGGACAGACTAAAGTGGAAAAACTAAAGTGGAAAGACTAAAGTGGACAGACTATAGTGGAAAGACTATAGTGGAAAGACTGTAGTGGACAGAATATAGTGGAGACTATAGTGGAAAGACTAAAGTGGACAGAGAATAGTGGAAAGACTAATGTGAACAGACTATAGTGGAAAGACTAAAGTGGAAAAACTAAAGTGGAAAGACTAATGTGGACAGACTATAGTGGAAAGACTGTAGTGGACAGAATAAATTGGAGACTATAGTGGAAAGACTAAAGTGGACAGAGAATAGTGGAAAGACTAAAGTGGAAAGACTGTAGTGGACAGAACAAAGTGGAGACTATAGTGGAAAGACTAAAGTGGAAAGACTAATGTGGACAGACTATAGTGGAGAGACTATAGTGGAAAGACTGTAGTGGAAAGACTAAAGTGGACAGACTATAGTGGAAAGACTGAAGTGGAAAGACTCAGTGGACAGACTAAAGTGTACACACTGAAGTGGACAGAATAAAGTGGAAAGACTAAAGTGGAAAGACTAAAGTGGACAGACTATAGTGGAAAGACTAAAGTAGAAATTTCTAAAGTGGACAGACTATAGTGGAAAGACTATAGTGGAAAGACTAAAGTGGAAAGATTAAAGTGGAAAGACTAAAGTGGACAGACCATAGTGGAAAGACTATACTGGAAAGACTGTAGTGGAAAGAATGAAGAGGAGACTATAGCGGAAAGACTAAAGTGGAAAGACTAAAGTGGACAGAGAACAGTGGAAAGACTAAAGTGGACAGACTATAGTGGAAAGACTAAAGTGGAAAGATTAAAGTGGAAAGACTAAAGTGGACAGAGAACAGTGGAAAGACTAAAGTGGACAGACTATAGTGGAACGACTAAAGTGGACAGACTAAAGTGGAAAGACTAAAGTGGAAAGACTAAAGTGGAAAGACTAAAGTGGACAGACTATAGTGGAAAGATAAAGTGGAAAGACTAAAGTGGACAGAGAATAGTGGAAAGACTAAAGTGGACAGACTATAGTGGAAAGACTATAGTGGAAAGACTGTAGTGGACAGAATAAAGTGGAGACTATAGTGGAAAGACTAAAGTGGACAGAGAATAGAGGAAAGCCTAAAGTGCACAGACTATAGTGGAAAGACTAAAGTGGAAACACTAAAGTGGAAAGACTAAAGTGGACAGAGATTAGTGGAAAGACTAAAGTGGACAGACGATAGTGGAAAGACTATAGTGGAAAGACTGTAGTGGACAGAGAATAGTGGAAAGACTAAAGTGGGCAGACTATAGTGGAAAGACTAAAGTGGAAAGACTAAAGTGGAAAGACTAAAGTGGACAGACTATAGTGGAAAGACTGAAGTGGAAAGACTCAGTGGACAAACTAAAGTGTAAACACTGAAGTGGACAGAATAAAGTGGAAAGACTAAAGTGGATAGACTATAGTGGAAAGACTAAAGTGGACAGAGAATAGTGGAAAGAATAAAGTGGACAGACTATAGTGGAAAGACTATAGTGGAAAGACTGTAGTGGACAGAATAAAGTGGAGACTATAGTGGAAAGACTAAAGTGGACAGAGAATAGTGGAAAGACAAAAGTGGACAGACTATGGTGGAAAGACTATAGTGGAAAGACTGTAGTGGACAGAATAAAGTGGAGACTATAGTGGAAAGACTAAAGTAGACAGAGAATAGTGGAAAGACTAAAGTGGAAAGACTGTAGTGGACAAGATAAAGTGCAGACTATAGTGGAAAGACTAAAGTGGAAAGACTAAAGTGGACAGACTATAGTGGAAAGACTATAGTGGAAAGACTGTAGTGGACAGAATAAAGTGGAGACTATAGTGGAAAGACTAAAGTGGACAGAGAATAGTGGAAAGACTAAAGTGGGCAGACTATAGTGGAAAGACTATAGTGGAAAGACTGTAGTGGACAGAATAAAGTGGAAAGACTAAAGTGGATAGACTATAGTGGAAAGACTAAAGTGGACAGAGAATAGTGGAAAGAATAAAGTGGACAGACTATAGTGGAAAGACTATAGTGGAAAGACTGTAGTGGACAGAATAAAGTGGAGATTATAGTGGAAAGACTAAAGTGGAAAGACTAAAGTGGACAGACTATAGTGGAAAGACTGAAGTGGAAAGACTCAGTGGACAAACTAAAGTGTAAACACTGAAGTGGACAGAATAAAGTGGAAAGACTAAAGTGGATAGACTATAGTGGAAAGACTAAAGTGGACAGAGAATAGTGGAAAGAATAAAGTGGACAGACTATAGTGGAAAGACTATAGTGGAAAGACTGTAGTGGACAGAATAAAGTGGAGACTATGGTGGAAAGACTAAAGTGGACAGAGAACAGTGGAAAGACTAAAGTGGACAGACTATAGTGGAAAGACTAAAGAGGACAGACTAAAGTGGAAAGACTAAAGTGGAAAGACTAAAGTGGACAGACTATAGTGGAAAGACATAGTGGAAAGACCGTAGTGGACAGAATAAAGTGGAGAGTATAGTGGAAAGACTAAAGTGGACAGAGAATAGTGGAAAGACTAAAGTGGACAGACTATAGTGGAAAGACTATAGTGGAAAGACTGTAGTGGACAGAACAAAGTGGAGACTATAGTGGAAAGACTAAACTAGACAGAGAATAGTGGAAAGACTAAAGTGGAAAGACTGTAGTGAACAAGATAAAGTGGAGACTATAGTGGAAAGATTAAAGTGGAAAGACTAAAGTGGACAGACTATAGTGGAAAGACTATAGTGGAAAGACTGTAGTTGACAGAATAAAGTGGAGACTATAGTGGAAAGACTAAAGTGGACAGAGAATAGTGGAAAGACTAAAGTGGACAGACTATAGTGGAACGACTATAGTGGAAAGACTGTAGTGGACAGAATAAAGTGGAGACTATAGTGGAAAGACTAAAGTGGACAGAGAATAGTGGAAAGACTAAAGTGGACAGACTAAAGTGGAAAGACTATAGTGGACAGACTAAAGTGGAAAGACTAAAGTGGAAAGACTAAAGTGGACAGACTATAGTGGAAAGACATAGTGGAAAGACTGTAGTGGACAGAATAAAGTGGAGAGTATAGTGGAAAGACTAAAGTGGACAGAGAATAGTGGAAAGACTAAAGTGGACAGACTATAGTGGAAAGACTATAGTGGAAAGACTATAGTGGACAGAATAAAGTGGAGACTATAGTGGAAAGACTAAACTAGACAGAGAATAGTGGAAAGACTAAAGTGGAAAGACTGTAGTGGACAAAATAAAGTGGAGACTATAGTGGAAAGATTAGTGGAAAGACTAAAGTGGACATACTATAGTGGAAAGACTATAGTGGAAAGACTGTAGTGGACAGAATAAAGTGGAGACTATAGTGGAAAGACTAAAGTGGACAGAGATTAGTGGAAAGACTAAAGTGGACAGACGATAATGGAAAGACTGTAGTGGAAAGACTGTAGTGGACAGAGAATAGTGGAAAGACTAAAGTGGGCAGACTATAGTGGAAAGACTATAGTGGACAGAATAAAGTGGAGACTATAGTGGAAAGACTAAAGTGGAAAGACTAAAGTGGATAGACTATAGTGGAAAGACGAAAGTGGACAGAGAATAGTGGAAAGACTAAAGTGGAGAGACTAAAGTGGAAAGACTATAGTGGAAAGGCTGTAGTGGACAGAATAAAGTGGAGACTATAGTGGAAAGACTAAAGTGGAAAGACTAAAGTGGACAGAGAACAGTGAAAAGACTAAAGTGGACAGACTATAGTGGAAAGACTATAGTGGAAAGACTGTAGTGGACAGAATAAAGTGGAGACTATAGTGGAAAGACTAAAGTGGAAAGACTAAACTGGACAGAGAACAGTGGAAAGACTAAAGTGGACAGACTATAGTGGAAAGACTAAAGTGGACAGACTAAAGTGGAAAGACTAAAGTGGAAAGACTAACGTGGACAGACTATAGTGGAAAGACATAGTGGAAAGACTGTAGTGGACAGAATAAAGTGGAGAGTATAGTGGAAAGACTAAAGTGGACAGGGAATAGTGGAAAGACTAAAGTGGACAGACTATAGTGGAAAGACTATAGTGGAAAGACTGTAGTGGACAGAATAAAGTGGAGACTATAGTGGAAAGACTAAACTAGACAGAGAATAGTGGAAAGACTAAAGTGGATAGACTGTAGTGGACAAGATTAAGTGGAGACTATAGTGGAAAGATTAAAGTGGAAAGACTAAAGTGGACAGACTATAGTGGAAAGACTATAGAGAAAAGACTGTAGTGGACAGAATAAAGTGGAGACTATAGTGGAAAGACTAAAGTGGACAGAGAATAGTGGAAAGACTAAAGTGGACAGACTATAGTGGAACGACTATAGTGGAAAGACTGTAGTGGACAGAATAAAGTGGAGACTATAGTGGAAAGACTAAAGTGGACAGAGAATAGTGGAAAGACTAAAGTGGACAGACTATAGTGGAAAGACTAAAGTGGAAAAACTAAAGTGGAAAGACTAAAGTGGACAGACTCTAGTGGAAAGACTATAGTGGAAAGACTATAGTGGAAAGACTGTAGTGGACAGAATAAAGTGGAGATAGTGGAAAGACTAAAGTGGACAGACTATAGTGGAAAGACATAGTGGAAAGACTGTAGTGGACAGAATAAAGTGGAGAGTATAGTGGACAGACTAAAGTGGACAGAGAATAGTGGAAAGACTAAAGTGGACAGACTATAGTGGAAAGACTATAGTGGAAAGACTGTAGTGGACAGAATAAAGTGGAGACTATAGTGGAAAGACTAAACTAGACAGAGAATAGTGGAAAGACTAAAGTGGAAAGACTGTAGTGGACAAAATAAAGTGGAGAATATAGTGGAAAGATTAAAGTGGAAAGACTAAAGTGGACATACTATAGTGGAAAGACTATAGTGGAAAGACTGTAGTGGACAGAATAAAGTGGAGACTATAGTGGAAAGACTAAAGCTGACAGAGATTAGTGGAAAGACTAAAGTGGACAGACGATAAAGGAAAGACTATAGTGGAAAGACTGTAGTGGACAGAGAATAGTGGAAAGACTAAAGTGGGCAGACTATAGTGGAAAGACTGTAGTGGACAGAATAAAGTGGAGACTATAGTGGAAAGACTAAAGTGGAAAGACTAAAGTTGACAGACTATAGTGGAAAGACTGAAGTGGAAAGATTCAGTGGACAAACTAAAGTGTAAACACTGAAGTGGACAGAATAAAGTGGAAAGACTAAAGTGGAAAGACTGAAGTGGATAGACTATAGTGAAAAGACGAAAGTGGACAGAGAATAGTGGAAAGACTAAAGTGGACAGACTAAAGTGGAAAGACTATAGTGGAAAGACTGTAGTGGACAGAATAAAGTGGAGACTATAGTGGAAAGACTAAAGTGGAAAGACTAAAGTGGACAGAGAACAGTGAAAAGACTAAAGTGGACAGACTAAAGTGGAAAGACTGTAGTGAACAAGATAAAGTGGAGACGATAGTGGAAAGATTAAAGTGGAAAGACTAAAGTGGACAGACTATAGTGGAAAGACTATAGTGGAAAGACTGTAGTTGACAGAATAAAGTGGAGACTATAGTGGAAAGACTAAAGTGGACAGAGAATAGTGGAAAGACAAAAGTGGACAGACTATGGTGGAAAGACTATAGTGGAAAGACTGTAGTGGACAGAATAAAGTGGAAACTATAGTGGAAAGACTAAAGTAGACAGAGAATAGTGGAAAGACTAAAGTGGAAAGACTGTAGTGGACAAGATAAAGTGCAGACTATCGTGGAAAGACTAAAGTGGAAAGACTAAAGTGGACAGACTATAGTGGAAAGACTATAGTGGAAAGACTGTAGTGGACAGAATAAAGTGGAGACTATAGTGGAAAGACTAAAGTGGACAGAGAATAGTGGAAAGACTAATGTGGACAGACTATAGTGGAAAGACTATAGTGGAAAGACTGTAGTGGACAGAATAAAGTGGAGACTATAGTGGAAAGACTAAAGTGGACAGAGAATAGTGGAAAGACTAAAGTGCACAGACTATAGTGGAAAGACTAAAGTGGAAACACTAAAGTGGAAAGACTAAAGTGGACAGAGATTAGTTGAAAGACTAAAGTGGACAGACGATAGTGGAAAGACTATAGTGGAAAGACTGTAGTGGACAGAGAATAGTGGAAAGACTAAAGTGGGCAGACTATAGTGGAAAGACTATAGTGGAAAGACTGTAGTGGACAGAATAAAGTGGAGACTATAGTGGAAAGACTAAAGTGGAAAGACTAAAGTGGACAGACTATAGTGGAAAGACTGAAGTGGAAAGACTCAGTGGACAAACTAAAGTGTAAACACTGAAGTGGACAGAATAAAGTGGAAAGACTAAAGTGGATAGACTATAGTGGAAAGACTAAAGTGGACAGAGAATAGTGGAAAGAATAAAGTGGACAGACTATAGTGGAAAGACTATAGTGGAAAGACTGTAGTGGACAGAATAAAGTGGAGACTATGGTGGAAAGACTAAAGTGGACAGAGAACAGTGGAAAGACTAAAGTGGACAGACTATAGTGGAAAGACTAAAGTGGACAGACTAAAATGGAAAGACTAAAGTGGAAAGACTAAAGTGGACAGACTATAGTGGAAAGACATAGTGGAAAGACTTTAGTGGACAGAATAAAGTGGAGAGTATAGTGGAAAGACTAAAGTGGACAGAGAATAGTGGAAAGACTAAAGTGGACAGACTATAGTGGAAAGACTATAATGGAAAGACTGTAGTGGACAGAACAAAGTGGAGACTATAGTGGAAAGACTAAACTAGACAGAGAATAGTGGAAAGACTAAAGTGGAAAGACTGTAGTGAACAAGATAAAGTGGAGACTATAGTGGAAAGATTAAAGTGGAAAGACAAAAGTGAACAGACTATAGTGGAAAGACTATAGTGGAAAGACTGTAGTTGACAGAATAAAGTGGAGACTATAGTGGAAAGACTAAAGTGGACAGAGAATAGTGGAAAGACTAAAGTGGACAGACTATAGTGGAACGCCTATAGTGGAAAGACTGTAGTGGACAGAATAAAGTGGAGACTATAGTGGAAAGACAAAGTGGACAGAGAATAGTGGAAAGACTAAAGTGGACAGACTATAGTGGAAAGACTATAGTGGACAGACTAAAGTGGAAAGACTAAAGTGGAAAGACTAAAGTGGACAGACTATAGTGGAAAGACATAGTGGAAAGACTGTAGTGGACAGAATAAAGTGGAGAGTATAGTGGAAAGACTAAAGTGGACAGAGAATAGTGGAAAGACTAAAGTGGACAGACTATAGTGGAAAGACTATAGTGGAAAGACTGTAGTGGACAGAATAAAGTGGAGACTATAGTGGAAAGACTAAAGTGGAAAGACTAAAGTGGACATACTATAGTCGAAAGACTATAGTGGAAAGACTGTAGTGGACAGAATAAAGTGGAGACTATAGTGGAAAGACTAAAGTTTACAGAGATTAGTGGAAAGACTAAAGTGGACAGACGATAATGGAAAGACTATAGTGGAAAGACTGTAGTGGACAGAGAGTAGTGGAAAGACTAAAGTGGGCAGACTATAGTGGAAAGACTGTAGTGGACAGAATAAAGTGGAGACTATAGTGGAAAGACTAAAGTTTACAGAGATTAGTGGAAAGACTAAAGTGGACAGACGATAATGGAAAGACTATAGTGGAAAGACTGTAGTGGACAGAGAGTAGTGGAAAGACTAAAGTGGGCAGACTATAGTGGAAAGACTGTAGTGGACAGAATAAAGTGGTGACTATAGTGGAAAGACTAAAGTGGAAAGACTAAAGTGGATAGACTATAGTGGAAAGACGAAACTGGACAGAGAATAGTGGAAAGACTAAAGTGGACAGACTAAAGTGGAAAGACTATAGTGGAAAGACTGTAGTGGACAGAATAAAGTGGAGACTATAGTGGAAAGACTAAAGTGGAAAGACTAAAGTGGACAGAGAACAGTGAAAAGACTAAAGTGGACAGACTATAGTGGAAAGACTGCAGTGGACAGAATAAAGTGGAGAATATAGTGGAAAGACTAAAGTGGAAAGACTAAAGTGGACAGAGAACAGTGGAAAGACTAAAGTGGACAGACTATAGTGGAAAGACTAAAGTGGACAGACTAAAGTGGAAAGACTATAGTGGAAAGACTGTAGTGGACAGAATAAAGTGGAGACTATAGTGGAAAGACTAAAGTGGAAAGACTAAAGTGGACAGAGAACAGTGGAAAGACTAAAGTGGACAGACTATAGTGGAAAGACTAAAGTGGACAGACTAAAGTGGAAAGACTAAAGTGGAAAGACAAAAGTGGACAGACTATAGTGGAAAGACATAGTGGAAAGACTGTAGTGGACAGAATAAAGTTGAAAGACTAAAGTGGATAGACTATAGTGGAAAGACTAAAGTGGACAGAGAATAGTGGAAAGAATAAAGTGGACAGACTATAGTGGAAAGACTATAGTGGAAAGACTGTAGTGGACAGAATAAAGTGGAGACTATAGTGGAAAGACTAAAGTTTACAGAGATTAGTGGAAAGACTAAAGTGGACAGACGATAATGGAAAGACTATAGTGGAAAGACTGTAGTGGACAGAGAGTAGTGGAAAGACTAAAGTGGGCAGACTATAGTGGAAAGACTGTAGTGGACAGAATAAAGTGGAGACTATAGTGGAAAGACTAAAGTGGAAAGACTAAAGTGGATAGACTATAGTGGAAAGACGAAACTGGACAGAGAATAGTGGAAAGACTAAAGTGGACAGACTAAAGTGGAAAGACTATAGTGGAAAGACTGTAGTGGACAGAATAAAGTGGAGACTATAGTGGAAAGACTAAAGTGGAAAGACTAAAGTGGACAGAGAACAGTGAAAAGACTAAAGTGGACAGACTATAGTGGAAAGACTGCAGTGGACAGAATAAAGTGGAGACTATAGTGGAAAGACTAAAGTGGAAAGACTAAAGTGGACAGAGAACAGTGGAAAGACTAAAGTGGACAGACTATAGTGGAAAGACTAAAGTGGACAGACTAAAGTGGAAAGACTATAGTGG
This sequence comes from Branchinecta sandiegonensis, assembly GCA_030848855.1. NCBI lineage: Eukaryota > Metazoa > Arthropoda > Branchiopoda > Anostraca > Branchinectidae > Branchinecta > Branchinecta sandiegonensis. The sequence goes on from JAUPMV010000094.1 coordinate 69,459, forward strand.
AAAGACTGTAGTGGACAGAATAAAGTGGAGACTATAGTGGAAAGACTAAAGTGGAAAGACTAAAGTGGACAGAGAACAGTGGAAAGACTAAAGTGGACAGACTATAGTGGAAAGACTAAAGTGGACAGACTAAAGTGGAAAGACTAAAGTGGAAAGACAAAAGTGGACAGACTATAGTGGAAAGACATAGTGGAAAGACTGTAGTGGACAGAATAAAGTGGAAAGACTAAAGTGGATAGACTATAGTGGAAAGACTAAAGTGGACAGAGAATAGTGGAAAGAATAAAGTGGACAGACTATAGTGGAAAGACTATAGTGGAAAGACTGTAGTGGACAGAATAAAGTGGAGACTATAGTGGAAAGACTAAAGTGGAAAGACTAAAGTGGACAGAGAACAGTGGAAAGACTAAAGTGGACAGACTATAGTGGAAAGACTAAAGTGGAAAGACTAAAGTGGAAAGACTAAAGTGGACAGACTATAGTGGAAAGACATAGTGGAAAGACTGTAGTGGACAGAATAAAGTGGAGAGTATAGTGGAAAGACTAAAGTGGACAGAGAATAGTGGAAAGACTAAAGTGGACAGACTATAGTGGAAAGACTATAGTGGAAAGACTGTAGTGGACAGAATAAAGTGGAGACTATAGTGGAAAGACTAAACTAGACAGAGAATAGTGGAAAGACTAAAGTGGAAAGACTGTAGTGGACAAGATAAAGTGGAGACTATAGTGGAAAGATTAAAGTGGAAAAACTAAAGTGGACAGACTATAGTGGAAAGACTATAGTGGAAAGACTGTAGTGGACAGAATAAAGTGGAGACTATAGTGGAAAGACTAAAGTGGACAGAGAATAGTGGAAAGACTAAAGTGGACAGACTATAGTGGAACGACTATAGTGGAAAGACTGTAGTGGACAGAATAAAGTGGAGACTATAGTGGAAAGACTAAAGTGGACAGAGAATAGTGGAAAGACTAAAGTGGACAGACTATAGTGGAAAGACTAAAGTGGAAAAACTAAAGTGGAAAGACTAAAGTGGACAGACTCTAGTGGAAAGACTATAGTGGAAAGACTATAGTGGAAAGACTGTAGTGGACAAAATAAAGTGGAGATAGTGGAAAGACTAAAGTGGACAGACTATAGTGGAAAGACATAGTGGAAAGACTGTAGTGGACAGAATAAAGTGGAGAGTATAGTGGACAGACTAAAGTGGACAGAGAATAGTGGAAAGACTAAAGTGGACAGACTATAGTGGAAAGACTATAGTGGAAAGACTGTAGTGGACAGAATAAAGTGGAGACTATAGTGGAAAGACTAAACTAGACAGAGAATAGTGGAAAGACTAAAGTGGAAAGACTGTAGTGGACAAAATAAAGTGGAGACTATAGTGGAAAGATTAAAGTGGAAAGACTAAAGTGGACATACTATAGTGGAAAGACTATAGTGGAAAGACTGTAGTGGACAGAATAAAGTGGAGACTATAGTGGAAAGACTAAAGCTGACAGAGATTAGTGGAAAGACTAAAGTGGACAGACAATAAAGGAAAGACTATAGTGGAAAGACTGTAGTGGACAGAGAATAGTGGAAAGACTAAAGTGGGCAGACTATAGTGGAAAGACTGTAGTGGACAGAATAAAGTGGAGACTATAGTGGAAAGACTAAAGTGGAAAGACTAAAGTTGACAGACTATAGTGGAAAGACTGAAGTGGAAAGACTCAGTGGACAAACTAAAGCGTAAACACTGAAGTGGACAGAATAAAGTGGAAAGACTAAAGTGGAAAGACTGAAGTGGATAGACTATAGTGAAAAGACGAAAGTGGACAGAGAATAGTGGAAAGACTAAAGTGGACAGACTAAAGTGGAAAGACTATAGTGGAAAGACTGTAGTGGACAGAATAAAGTGGAGACTATAGTGGAAAGACTAAAGTGGAAAGACTAAAGTGGACAGAGAACAGTGAAAAGACTAAAGTGGACAGACTAAAGTGGAAAGACTGTAGTGAACAAGATAAAGTGGAGACTATAGTGGAAAGATTAAAGTGGAAAGACTAAAGTGGACAGACTATAGTGGAAAGACTATAGTGGAAAGACTGTAGTTGACAGAATAAAGTGGAGACTATAGTGGAAAGACTAAAGTGGACAGAGAATAGTGGAAAGACAAAAGTGGACAGACTATGGTGGAAAGACTATAGTGGAAAGACTGTAGTGGACAGAATAAAGTGGAAACTATAGTGGAAAGACTAAAGTAGACAGAGAATAGTGGAAAGACTAAAGTGGAAAGACTGTAGTGGACAAGATAAAGTGCAGACTATCGTGGAAAGACTAAAGTGGAAAGACTAAAGTGGACAGACTATAGTGGAAAGACTATAGTGGAAAGACTGTAGTGGACAGAATAAAGTGGAGACTATAGTGGAAAGACTAAAGTGGACAGAGAATAGTGGAAAGACTAATGTGGACAGACTATAGTGGAAAGACTATAGTGGAAAGACTGTAGTGGACAGAATAAAGTGGAGACTATAGTGGAAAGACTAAAGTGGACAGAGAATAGTGGAAAGACTAAAGTGCACAGACTATAGTGGAAAGACTAAAGTGGAAACACTAAAGTGGAAAGACTAAAGTGGACAGAGATTAGTTGAAAGACTAAAGTGGACAGACGATAGTGGAAAGACTATAGTGGAAAGACTGTAGTGGACAGAGAATAGTGGAAAGACTAAAGTGGGCAGACTATAGTGGAAAGACTATAGTGGAAAGACTGTAGTGGACAGAATAAAGTGGAGACTATAGTGGAAAGACTAAAGTGGAAAGACTAAAGTGGACAGACTATAGTGGAAAGACTGAAGTGGAAAGACTCAGTGGAAAAACTAAAGTGTAAACACTGAAGTGGACAGAATAAAGTGGAAAGACTAAAGTGGATAGACTATAGTGGAAAGACTAAAGTGGACAGAGAATAGTGGAAAGACTAAAGTGGACAGACTATAGTGGAAAGACTAAAGTGGAAAAACTAAAGTGGAAAGACTAAAGTGGACAGACTCTAGTGGAAAGACTATAGTGGAAAGACTATAGTGGAAAGACTGTAGTGGACAAAATAAAGTGGAGATAGTGGAAAGACTAAAGTGGACAGACTATAGTGGAAAGACATAGTGGAAAGACTGTAGTGGACAGAATAAAGTGGAGACTATAGTGGAAAGACTAAAGTGGAAAGACTAAAGTGGATAGACTATAGTGGAAAGACGAAACTGGACAGAGAATAGTGGAAAGACTAAAGTGGACAGACTAAAGTGGAAAGACTATAGTGGAAAGACTGTAGTGGACAGAATAAAGTGGAGACTATAGTGGAAAGACTAAAGTGGAAAGACTAAAGTGGACAGAGAACAGTGAAAAGACTAAAGTGGACAGACTATAGTGGAAAGACTGCAGTGGACAGAATAAAGTGGAGACTATAGTGGAAAGACTAAAGTGGAAAGACTAAAGTGGACAGAGAACAGTGGAAAGACTAAAGTGGACAGACTATAGTGGAAAGACTAGAGTGGACAGACTAAAGTGGAAAGACCATAGTGGAAAGACTGTAGTGGACAGAATACAGTGGAGACTATAGTGGAAAGACTAAAGTGGAAAGACTAAAGTGGACAGAGAACAGTGGAAAGACTAAAGTGGACAGACTATAGTGGAAAGACTAAAGTGGACAGACTAAAGTGGAAAGACTAAAGTGGAAAGACAAAAGTGGACAGACTATAGTGGAAAGACATAGTGGAAAGACTGTAGTGGACAGAATAAAGTGGAAAGACTAAAGTGGATAGACTATAGTGGAAAGACTAAAGTGGACAGAGAATAGTGGAAAGAATAAAGTGGACAGACTATAGTGGAAAGACTATAGTGGAAAGACTGTAGTGGACAGAATAAAGTGGAGACTATAGTGGAAAGACTAAAGTGGAAAGACTAAAGTGGACAGAGAACAGTGGAAAGACTAAAGTGGACAGACTATAGTGGAAAGACTAAAGTGGAAAGACTAAAGTGGAAAGACTAAAGTGGACAGACTATAGTGGAAAGACATAGTGGAAAGACTGTAGTGGACAGAATAAAGTGGAGAGTATAGTGGAAAGACTAAAGTGGACAGAGAATAGTGGAAAGACTAAAGTGGACAGACTATAGTGGAAAGACTATAGTGGAAAGACTGTAGTGGACAGAATAAAGTGGAGACTATAGTGGAAAGACTAAACTAGACAGAGAATAGTGGAAAGACTAAAGTGGAAAGACTGTAGTGGACAAGATAAAGTGGAGACTATAGTGGAAAGATTAAAGTGGAAAAACTAAAGTGGACAGACTATAGTGGAAAGACTATAGTGGAAAGACTGTAGTGGACAGAATAAAGTGGAGACTATAGTGGAAAGACTAAAGTGGACAGAGAATAGTGGAAAGACTAAAGTGGACAGACTATAGTGGAACGACTATAGTGGAAAGACTGTAGTGGACAGAATAAAGTGGAGACTATAGTGGAAAGACTAAAGTGGACAGAGAATAGTGGAAAGACTAAAGTGGACAGACTATAGTGGAAAGACTAAAGTGGAAAAACTAAAGTGGAAAGACTAAAGTGGACAGACTCTAGTGTAAAGACTATAGTGGAAAGACTATAGTGGAAAGACTGTAGTGGACAGAATAAAGTGGAGATATTGGAAAGACTAAAGTGGACAGACTATAGTGGAAAGACATAGTGGAAAGACTGTAGTGGACAGAATAAAGTGGAGAGTATAGTGGAAAGACTAAAGTGGACAGAGAATAGTGGAAAGACTAAAGTGGACAGACTATAGTGGAAAGACTATAGTGGAAAGACTGTAGTGGACAGAATAAAGTGGAGACTATAGTGGAAAGACTAAACTAGACAGAGAACAGTGGAAAGACTAAAGTGGAAAGACTGTAGTGGACAAAATAAAGTGGAGACTATAGTGGAAAGATTAAAGTGGAAAGACTAAAGTGGACAGAGATTAGTGGAAAGACTAAAGTGGACAGACGATAAAGGAAAGACTATAGTGGAAAGACTTTAGTGGACAGAGAATAGTGGAAAGACTAAAGTGGGCAGACTATAGTGGAAAGACTGTAGTGGACAGAATAAAGTGGAGACTATAGTGGAAAGACTGAAGTGGAAAGACTAAAGTGGACAGACTATAGTGGAAAGACTGAAGTGGAAAGACTCAGTGGACAAACTAAAGTGTAAACACTGAAGTGGACAGAATAAAGTGGAAAGACTAAAGTGGATAGACTATAGTGAAAAGACGAAAGTGGACAGAGAATAGTGGAAAGACTAAAGTGGACAGACTAAAGTGGAAAGACTATAGTGGAAAGACTGTAGTGGACAGAATAAAGTGGAGACTATAGTGGAAAGACTAAAGTGGAAAGACTAAAGTGGACAGAGAACAGTGAAAAGACTAAAGTGGACAGACTATAGTGGAAAGACTATAGTGGAAAGACTTTAGTGGACAGAATAAAGTGGAGACTATAGTGGAAAGACTAAAGTGGAAAGACTAAAGTGGACAGAGAACAGTGGAAAGACTAAAGTGGACAGACTATAGTGGAAAGACTAAAGTGGACATACTAAAGTGGAAAGACTAAAGTGGAAAGACTAAAGTGGACAGACTATAGTGGAAAGACATAGTGGAAAGACTGTAGTGGACAGAATAAAGTGGAGAGTATAGTGGAAAGACTAAAGTGGACAGAGAATAGTGGAAAGACTAAAGTGGACAGACTATAGTGGAAAGACTATAGTGGAAAGACTGTAGTGGACAGAATAAAGTGGAGACTATAGTGGAAAGACTAAAGTTGAAAGACTAAAGTGGACAGAGAACAGTGGAAAGACTAAAGTGGACAGACTATAGTGGAAAGACTAAAGTGGACAAACTAAAGTGGAAAGACTAAAGTGGAAAGACTAAAGTGGACAGACTATAGTGGAAAGACATAGTGGAAAGACTGTAGTGGACAGAATAAAGTGGAAAGACTAAAGTGGATAGACTATAGTGGAAAGACTAAAGTGGACAGAGAATAGTGGAAAGAATAAAGTGGACAGACTATAGTGGAAAGACTATAGTGGAAAGACTGTAGTGGACAGAATAAAGTGGAGACTATAGTGGAAAGACTAAAGTGGAAAGACTAAAGTGGACAGAGAACAGTGGAAAGACTAAAGTGGACAGACTATAGTGGAAAGACTAAAGTGGACAGACTAAAGTGGAAAGACTAAAGTGGAAAGACTAAAGTGGACAGACTATAGTGGAAAGACATAGGGGAAAGACTTTAGTGGACAGAATAAAGTGGAGAGTATAGTGGAAAGACTAAAGTGGACAGAGAATAGTGGAAAGACTAAAGTGGACAGACTATAGTGGAAAGACTATAGTGGAAAGACTGTAGTGTACAGAATAAAGTGGAGACTATAGTGGAAAGACTAAACTAGACAGAGAATAGTGGAAAGACTAAAGTGGAAAGACTGTAGTGGACAAGATAAAGTGGAGACTATAGTGGAAAGATTAAAGTGGAAAGACTAAAGTGTACAGACTATAGTGGAAAGACTATAGTGGAAAGACTGTAGTGGACAGAATAAAGTAGAGACTATAGTGAAAAGACTAAAGTGGACAGAGAATAGTGGAAAGACTAAAGTGGACAGACTATAGTGGAACGACTATAGTGGAAAGACTGTAGTGGACAGAATAAAGTGGAGCCTATAGTGGAAAGACTAAAGTGGACAGAGAATAGTGGAAAGACTAAAGTGGACAGACTATAGTGGAAAGACTAAAGTGGAAAAACTAAAGTGGAAAGACTAAAGTGGACAGACTCTAGTGGAAAGACTATAGTGGAAAGACTATAGTGGAAAGACTGTAGTGGACAGAATAAAGTGGAGATAGTGGAAAGACTAAAGTGGACAGAGATTAGTGGAAAGACTAAAGTGGACAGACGATAGTGGAAAGACTATAGTGGAAAGACTGTAGTGGACAGAGAATAGTGGAAAGACTAAAGTGGCCAGACTATAGTGGAAAGACTGTAGTGGACAGAATAAAGTGGAGACTATAGTGGAAAGAATAAAGTGGAAAGACTAAAGTGGACAGACTATAGTGGAAAGACTGAAGTCGAAGAATAAAGTGGAAAGACTAAAGTGGAAAGACTAAAGTGGATAGACTATAGTGGAAAGACTGTAGTGGACAGAATAAAGTGGAGACTATAGTGGAAAGACTAAAGTGGAAAGACAAAAGTGGACAGACTAAAGTGGAAAGACTAAAGTGGAAAGACTAAACTAGACAGAGAATAGTGGAAAGACTAAAGTGGAAAGACTGTAGTGGACAAGATAAAGTGGAGACTATAGTGGAAAGATTAAAGTGGAAAGACTAAAGTGGACAGACTATAGTGGAAAGACTATAGTGGAAAGACTGTAGTGGACAGAATAAAGTGGAGACTATAGTGGAAAGACTAAAGTGGACAGAGAATAGTGGAAAGACTAAAGTGGACAGACTATAGTGGAACGACTATAGTGGAAAGACTGTAGTGGACAGAATAAAGTGGAGACTATAGTGGAAAGACTAAAGTGGACAGAGAATAGTGGAAAGACTAAAGTGGACAGACTATAGTGGAAAGACTAAAGTGGAAAAACTAAAGTGGAAAGACTAAAGTGGACAGACTCTAGTGTAAAGACTATAGTGGAAAGACTGTAGTGGACAGAATAAAGTGGAGATATTGGAAAGACTAAAGTGGACAGACTATAGTGGAAAGACATAGTGGAAAGACTGTAGTGGACAGAATAAAGTGGAGAGTATAGTGGAAAAACTAAAGTGGACAGAGAATAGTGGAAAGACTAAAGTGGACAGACTATAGTGGAAAGACTATAGTGGAAAGACTGTAGTGGACAGAATAAAGTGGAGACTATAGTGGAAAGACTAAACTAGACAGAGAATAGTGGGAAGACTAAAGTGGAAAGACTGTAGTGGACAAAATAAAGTGGAGACTATAGTGGAAAGATTAAAGTGGAAAGACTAAAGTGGACAGAGATTAGTGGAAAGACTAAAGTGGACAGACGATAAAGGAAAGACTATAGTGGAAAGACTTTAGTGGAAAGACTGAAGTGGAAAGACTCAGTGGACAAACTAAAGTGTAAACACTGAAGTGGACAGAATAAAGTGGAAAGACTAAAGTGGATAGACTATAGTGAAAAGACGAAAGTGGACAGAGAATAGTGGAAAGACTAAAGTGGACAGACTAAAGTGGAAAGACTATAGTGGAAAGACTGTAGTGGACAGAATAAAGTGGAGACTATAGTGGAAAGACTAAAGTGGAAAGACTAAAGTGGACAGAGAACAGTGAAAAGACTAAAGTGGACAGACTATAGTGGAAAGACTATAGTGGAAAGACTGAAGTGGAAAGACTAAAGTGGACAGACTATAGTGGAAAGACTGAAGTGGAAAGACTCAGTGGACAAACTAAAGTGTAAACACTGAAGTGGACAGAATAAAGTGGAAAGACTAAAGTGGATAGACTATAGTGAAAAGACGAAAGTGGACAGAGAATAGTGGAAAGACTAAAGTGGACAGACTATAGTGGAAAGACATAGTGGAAAGACTGTAGTGGACAGAATAAAGTGGAGAGTATAGTGGAAAAACTAAAGTGGACAGAGAATAGTGGAAAGACTAAAGTGGACAGACTATAGTGGAAAGACTATAGTGGAAAGACTGTAGTGGACAGAATAAAGTGGAGACTATAGTGGAAAGACTAAACTAGACAGAGAATAGTGGGAAGACTAAAGTGGAAAGACTGTAGTGGACAAAATAAAGTGGAGACTATAGTGGAAAGATTAAAGTGGAAAGACTAAAGTGGACAGAGATTAGTGGAAAGACTAAAGTGGACAGACGATAAAGGAAAGACTATAGTGGAAAGACTTTAGTGGAAAGACTGAAGTGGAAAGACTCAGTGGACAAACTAAAGTGTAAACACTGAAGTGGACAGAATAAAGTGGAAAGACTAAAGTGGATAGACTATAGTGAAAAGACGAAAGTGGACAGAGAATAGTGGAAAGACTAAAGTGGACAGACTAAAGTGGAAAGACTATAGTGGAAAGACTGTAGTGGACAGAATAAAGTGGAGACTATAGTGGAAAGACTAAAGTGGAAAGACTAAAGTGGACAGAGAACAGTGAAAAGACTAAAGTGGACAGACTATAGTGGAAAGACTATAGTGGAAAGACTGAAGTGGAAAGACTAAAGTGGACAGACTATAGTGGAAAGACTGAAGTGGAAAGACTCAGTGGACAAACTAAAGTGTAAACACTGAAGTGGACAGAATAAAGTGGAAAGACTAAAGTGGATAGACTATAGTGAAAAGACGAAAGTGGACAGAGAATAGTGGAAAGACTAAAGTGGACAGACTAAAGTGGAAAGACTATAGTGGAAAGACTGTAGTGGACAGAATAAAGTGGAGACTATAGTGGAAAGACTAAAGTGGAAAGACTAAAGTGGACAGAGAACAGTGAAAAGACTAAAGTGGACAGACTATAGTGGAAAGACTATAGTGGAAAGACTGTAGTGGACAGAATAAAGTGGAGACTATAGTGGAAAGACTAAAGTGGAAAGACTAAAGTGGACAGAGAACAGTGGAAAGACTAAAGTGGACAGACTATAGTGGAAAGACTAAAGTGGACATACTAAAGTGGAAAGACGAAAGTGGAAAGACTAAAGTGGACAGACTATAGTGGAAAGACATAGTGGAAAGACTGTAGTGGACAGAATAAAGTGGAGAGTATAGTGGAAAGACTAAAGTGGACAGAGAATAGTGGAAATACTAAAGTGGACAGACTATAGTGGAAAGACTATAGTGGAAAGACTGTAGTGGACAGAATAAAGTGGAGACTATAGTGGAAAGACTAAAGTTGAAAGACTAAAGTGGACAGAGAACAGTAGAAAGACTAAAGTGGACAGACTATAGTGGAAAGACTAAAGTGGACAGACTAAAGTGGAAAGACTAAAGTGGAGACTAAAGTGGACAGACTATAGTGGAAAGACATAGTGGAAAGACTGTAGTGGACAGAATAAAGTGGAAAGACTAAAGTGGATAGACTATAGTGGAAAGACTAAAGTGGACAGAGAATAGTGGAAAGAATAAAGTGGACAGACTATAGTGGAAAGACTATAGTGGAAAGACTGTAGTGGACAGAATAAAGTGGAGACTATAGTGGAAAGACTAAAGTGGAAAGACTAAAGTGGACAGAGAACAGTGGAAAGACTAAAGTGGACAGACTATAGTGGAAAGACTAAAGTGGACAGACTAAAGTGGAAAGACTAAAGTGGAAAGACTAAAGTGGACAGACTATAGTGGAAAGACATAGGGAAAAGACTTTAGTGGACAGAATAAAGTGGAGAGTATAGTGGAAAGACTAAAGTGGACAGAGAATAGTGGAAAGACTAAAGTGGACAGACTATAGTGGAAAGACTATAGTGGAAAGACTGTAGTGTACAGAATAAAGTGGAGACTATAGTGGAAAGACTAAACTAGACAGAGAATAGTGGAAAGACTAAAGTGGAAAGACTGTAGTGGACAAGATAAAGTGGACACTATAGTGGAAAGATTAAAGTGGAAAGACTAAAGTGTACAGACTATAGTGGAAAGACTATAGTGGAAAGACTGTAGTGGACAGAATAAAGTAGAGACTATAGTGAAAAGACTAAAGTGGACAGAGAATAGTGGAAAGACTAAAGTGGACAGACTATAGTGGAACGACTATAGTGGAAAGACTGTAGTGGACAGAATAAAGTGGAGCCTATAGTGGAAAGACTAAAGTGGACAGAGAATAGTGGAAAGACTAAAGTGGACAGACTATAGTGGAAAGACTAAAGTGGAAAAACTAAAGTGGAAAGACTAAAGTGGACAAACTCTAGTGGAAAGACTATAGTGGAAAGACTATAGTGGAAAGACTGTAGTGGACAGAATAAAGTGGAGATAGTGGAAAGACTAAAGTGGACAGAGATTAGTGGAAAGACTAAAGTGGACAGACGATAGTGGAAAGACTATAGTGGAAAGACTGTAGTGGGCAGACTATAGTGGAAAGACTATAGTGGAAAGACTGTAGTGGACAGAATAAAGGGGAGACTATAGTGGAAAGAATAAAGTGGAAAGACTAAAGTGGACAGACTATAGTGGAAAGACTGAAGTCGAAGAATAAAGTGGAAAGACTAAAGTGGAAAGACTAAAGTGGATAGAGTATAGTGGAAAGACTGTAGTGGACAGAATAAAGTGGAGACTATAGTGGAAAGACTAAAGTGGAAAGACAAAAGTGGACAGACTAAAGTGGAAAGACTAAAGTGGAAAGACTAAAGTGGACAGACTATAGTGGAAAGACTGAAGTGGAAAGACTCAGTGGACAGACTAAAGTGTACACACTGAAATGGACAGAATAAAGTGGAGACTATATTGGAAAGACTAAAGTGGAAAGACTAAAGTGGACAGAGAATAGTGGAAAGACTGTAGTGGACAGAATAAAGTGGAAACTATAGTGGAAAGACTAAAGTGGAAAGACTAAAGTGGACAGACTATAGTGGAAAGACTATATTGGAAAGACTGTAGTGGGGAGACTATAGTGGAAAGACTAAAGTGGACAGAGAATAGTGGAAAGACTAAAGTGGATAGACTATAGTAGAAAGACTATAGTTGAAAGACTGTAGTGGACAGAATAAAGTGGAGACTATAGTTGAAAGACTAAAGTGAAAAGAATAAAGTGGACAGACTATAGTGGAAAGACTAAAGTGGACAGACTATAGTGGAAAGACTATAGTGGAAAGACTGTAGTGGACAGAATAAAGTGGAGACTATAGTGGAAAGACTAAAGTGGACAGAGAATAGCGGAAAGACTAAAGTGGAAAGACTATAGTGGAAAGACTGTAGTGGGGAGACTATAGTGGAAAGACTAAAGTGGACAGAGAATAGTGGAAAGACTAAAGTGGATAGACTATAGTAGAAAGACTATAGTTGAAAGACTGTAGTGGACAGAATAAAGTGGAGACTATAGTTGAAAGACTAAAGTGAAAAGAATAAAGTGGACAGACTATAGTGGAAAGACTAAAGTGGACAGACTATAGTGGAAAGACTATAGTGGAAAGACTGTAGTGGACAGAATAAAGTGGAGACTATAGTGGAAAGACTAAAGTGGACAGAGAATAGCGGAAAGACTAAAGTGGACAGACTATAGTGGAAAGACTATAGTGGAAAGACGGTAGTGGACAGAATAAAGTGGAGACTATAGTTGAAAGACTAAAGTGAAAAGACTAAAGTGGACAGACTATAGTGGAAGGAATAAAGTGGACAGACTACAGTGGAAAGACTATAGCGGAAAGACTAGAGTGGACAGACTATAGTGGAAAGACTATAGTGGAAAGACTGTAGTGGACAGAATAAGGTGGAGACTATAGTGGAAAGATTAAAGTGGACAGAGAATAGTGGAAAGACTAAAGTGGACAGACTATAGTGGAAAGACTATAGTGGAAAGACTGCAGTGAACAGAATAAAGTGGAGACTATAGTGGAAAGACTAAAGTGGAAAGACTAAAGTGGACAGAGAGTATTGGAAAGACTGTATTGGACAGAATAAAGTGGAGACGATAGTGGAAAGACTATAGTGGAAAGACTGTAGTGGATAGAGAATAGTGGAAAGACTAAAGTGGGCAGACTATAGTGGAAAGACTATAGTGGAAAGACTGTAGTGGACAGAATAAAGTGGAGACTATAGTTGAAAGACTAAAGTGGAAAGACTAAAGTGGACAGACTATAGTGGAAAGACTGAAGTGGAAAGACTCAGTGGACAAACTAAAGTGTAAACACTGAAGTGGACAGAATAAAGTGGAAGGACTAAAGTGGATAGACTATAGTGAAAAGACTAAAGTGGACAGAGAATAGTGGAAAGAATAAAGTGGACAGACTATAGTGGAAAGACTATAGTGGAAAGACTGTAGTGGACAGAATAAAGTGGAGACTATAGTGGAAAGACTAAAGTGGAAAGACTAAAGTGGACAGAGAACAGTGGAAAGACTAAAGTGGACAGACTAAAGTGGAAAGACTAAAATGGAAAGACTAAAGTGGACAGACAATAGTGGAAAGACATAGTGGAAAGACTGTAGTGGACAGAATAAAGTGGAGAGTATAGTGGAAAGACTAAAGTGGACAGAGAATAGTGGAAAGACTAAAGTGGACAGACTATAGTGGAAAGACTATAGTGGAAAGACTGTAGTGGACAGAATATAGTGGAGACTATAGTGGAAAGACTAAACTAGACAGAGAATAGTGGAAAGACTAAAGTGGAAAGACTGTAGTGGACAAGATAAAGTGGAGACTATAGTGGAAAGATTAAAGTGGAAAGACTAAAGTGGACAGAGAACAGTGGAAAGACTAAAGTGGACAGACTATAGTGGAAAGACTATAGTGGAAAGACTGTAGTGGACAGAATAAAGTGGAGACTATAGTGGAAAGACTAAAGTGGAAAGACTAAAGTGGACAGAGAACAGTGGAAAGACTAAAGTGGACAGACTATAGTGGAAAGACTAAAGTGGACAGACTAAAGTGGAAAGACTAAAGTGGAAAGACTAAAGTGGACAGACTATAGTGGAAAGACATAGTGGAAAGACTGTAGTGGACAGAATAAAGTGGAGAGTATAGTGGAAAGACTAAAGTGGACAGAGAATAGTGGAAAGACTAAAGTGGAGAGACTATAGTGGAAAGACTATAGTGGAAAGACTGTAGTGGACAGAATAAAGTGGAGACTATAGTGGAAAGACTAAAGTGGACAGAGAACAGTGGAAAGACTAAAGTGGACAGACTATAGTGGAAAGACTAAAGTGGACAGACTAAAGTGGACAGACTAAAGTGGAAAGACTAAAGTGGAAAGACTAAAGTGGTCAGACTATAGTGGAAAGACATAGTGGAAAGACTGTAGTGGACAGAATAAAGTGGAGAGTATAGCTGAAAGACTAAAGTGGACAGAGAATAGTGGAAAGACTAAAGTGGAAAGACTGTAGTGGACAAGATAAAGTGGAGACTATAGTGGAAAGATTAAAGTGGAAAGACTAAAGTGGACAGACTATAGTGGAAAGACTATAGTTGAAAGACTGTAGTGAACAGAATAAAGTGGAGACTATAGTGGAAAGACTAAAGTGGACAGAGAATAGTGGAAAGACTAAAGTGGACAGACTATAGTGGAACGACTATAGTGGAAAGACTGTAGTGGACAGAATAAAGTGGAGACTATAGTGGACAGACTAAAGTGGACAGAGAATAGTGGAAAGACTAAAGTGGAAAGACTATAGTGGAAAAACTAAAGTGGAAAAACTAAAGTGGAAAGACTAAAGTGGACAGACTCTAGTGGAAAGACTATAGTGGTAAGACTATAGTTGAAAGACTGTAGTGGACAAAATAAAGTGGAGACTGTAGTGGAAAGACTAAAGTGGACAGAGATTAGTGGAAAGACTAAATTGGACAGACGATAGTGGAAAGACTATAGTGGAAAGACTGTAGTGGACAGAGAATAGTGGAAAGACTAAAGTGGGCAGACTATAGTGGAAAGACTATAGTGGAAAGACTGTAGTGGACAGAATAAAGTGGAGACTATAGTGGAAAGACTAAAGTGGAAAGACTAAAGTGGACAGACTATAGTGGAAAGACTGAAGTGGAAAGACTAAAGTGGACAGACTAAAGTGGAAAAACTAAAGTGGAAAGACAAAAGTGGACAGACTATAGTGGAAAGACTAAAGTGGATAGAGAATAGTGGAAAGACTAAAGTGGACAGACTATAGTGGAAAGACTATAGTGGACAGAATAAAGTGGAGACTATAGTGGAAAGATTAAAGTGGAAAGACTACAGTGGACAGACTATAGTAGAAAGACTGAAGTGGACAAACTAAAGTGGAAAAACTAAAGTGGAAAGACTAAAGTGGACAGACTATAGTGGAAAGACTTTAGTGGAAAGACTCTAGTGGACAGAATAAAGTGGAGACTATAGTGGAAAGACTAAAGTGGACAGAGAATAGTGGAAAGACTAAAGTGGACAGACTATAGATGAAAGACTGTAGTGGACAGAAGAAAGTGGAGACTATAGTGGAAAGACTGTAGTGGACAAAATAAAGTGGAGACTATAGTGGAAAGACTAAAGTGGACAGATAATAGTGGAAAGACTAAAGTGGACAGACTATAGTGGAAAGACTATAGTGGAAAGACTGTAGTGGACAGAATAAAGTGGAGACTATAGTGGAAAGACTAAAGTGGAAAGACTAAAGTGGGCAGAGAATAGTGGAAAGACTAAAGTGGAAAGACTGTATTTGACAGAATGAAGTGGAGACTATAGTGGAAAGACTAAAGTGGACAGACTATAGTGGAAAGACTAAAGTGGGAAGACTAAAGTGGACAGACTGGAAAGACTAACGTGGACAAACTAAAGTGGAAAGACTATAGTGGAAAGACTAAAGTGGACAGAGAATAGTGGAAAGACTAAAGTGGACAGACTATAGTGGAAAGATTATAGTGGAAAGACTGTAGTGGACAGAATAAAGTGGAGACTATAGTGGAAAGACTAAAGTGGAAAGACTAAAGTGGACAGAGAATAGTGGAAAGACTAAAGTGGACAGAGAATAGTGGAAAGATTAAAGTGGACAGACTATAGTGGAAAGACTGTAGTGGACATAATAAAGTGGAGACTATAGTGGAAATATTAAAGTGGAAAGACTAAAGTGGACAGACTATAGTGGAAAGACTGAAGTGGACAGACTAAAGTGGAAAAAATAAAGTGGAAAGACTAAAGCGGACAGACTATAGTGGAAAGACTTTAGTGGAAAGACTCTAGTGGACAGAATAAAGTGGAGACTATAGTGGAAAGACTAAAGTGGACAGAGAATAGTGGAAAGACTAAAGTGGACAGACTATAGTGGAAAGACTGTAGTGGACAGAATAAAGTGGAGACTATAGTGGAAAGACTAAAGTGGACTGAAAATAGTGGAAAGACTACATTGGAAAGACTGTAGTGGAAAGAATAAAGTGGAGACTATAGTGGAAAGACTAAAGTGGAAAGACTAAAGTGGACAGACTATAGTGGAAAGACTGAAGTGGAAAGACTAAAGTGGACAGACTTTAGTGGAAAGACTATAGTGTAAAGACTGTAGTGGACAGAATAAAGTGGAGACTGTAGTGGAAATACTAAAGTGGACAGAGAATAGTGGAAAGACTAAAGTGGACAGACTATAGTGGAAAGACTATAGTGGAAAGACTGTAGTGGACAGAATAAAGTGGACAGACTAAAGTGGAAAGGCTAGGACAGGGGGAATAGGAATAGACAGGGAATAGTGGAAAGACTAAAGTGGAAAGACTGTAGTGGAAAGACTAAAGTGGACAAACTAAAGTGGAAAGACTAAAGTGGAAAGACTAAAGTGGACAGACTATAGTGGAAAGACTAGAGTGGAAAGACTGTAGTGGACAGAATAAAGTGGAGAGTATAGTGGAAAGACTAAAGTGGACAGAGAATAGTGGAAAGACTAAAGTGGACAGACTATAGTGGAAAGCCTATAGTGGAAAGACTGTAGTTGACAGAATAAAGTGGAGACTATAGTGGAAAGACTAAAGTGGACAGAGAATAGTGGAAAGACTTAAGTGGAAAGACTGTAGTGGACAGAATAAAGTGGAGACTATAGGTGAAAGACTAAAGTGGAAAGACTAAAGTGGACAGACTATAGTGGAAAGACTATAGTGGAAAAACTGTAGTGGACAGAATAAAGTGAAGACTATAATGGAAAGACTAAAGTGGAAAGACTAAAGTGGACAGACTATAGTGGAAGGACAATAGTGGAAAAACTGTAGTGGACAGAATAAAGTGGAGACTATAGTGGAAAGACTAAAGTGGACAGAGAATAGTGGAAAGACTAAAGTGGACAGACTATAGATGAAAGACTGTAGTGGACAGAAGAAAGTGGAGACTATAGTGGAAAGACTGTAGTGGACAAAATAAAGTGGAGACTATAGTGGAAAGACTAAAGTGGACAGATAATAGTGGAAAGACTAAAGTGGACAGACTATAGTGGAAAGACTATAGTGGAAAGACTGTAGTGGACAGAATAAAGTGGAGACTATAGTGGAAAGACTAAAGTGGGCAGAGAATAGTGGAAAGACTAAAGTGGAAAGACTAAAGTGGAAAGACTAAAGTGGACAGACTATAGTGGAAAGACTTTAGTGGAAAGACTCTAGTGGACAGAATAAAGTGGAGACTATAGTGGAAAGACTAAAGTGGACAGAGAATAGTGGAAAGACTTAAGTGGAAAGACTGTAGTGGACAGAATAAAGTGGAGACTATAGGTGAAAGACTAAAGTGGAAAGACTAAAGTGGACAGACTATAGTGGAAAGACTATAGTGGAAAAACTGTAGTGGACAGAATAAAGTGAAGACTATAATGGAAAGACTAAAGTGGAAAGACTAAAGTGGACAGACTATAGTGGAAAGACAATAGTGGAAAAACTGTAGTGGACAGAATAAAGTGGAGACTATAGTGGAAAGACTAAAGTGGAAAGACTAAAGTGGACAGACAATAGTGGAAAGACTATAGTGGAATGACTGTAGTGGACAGAATAAAGTGGAGACTATAGTGGAAATACTAAAGTGGACAGACTAAAGTGGAAAAACTAAAGTGGAAAGACTAAAGTGGACAGACTATAGTGGAAAGACTTTAGTGGAAAGACTCTAGTGGACAGAATAAAGTGGAGACTATAGTGGAAAGACTAAAGTGGACAGAGAATAGTGGAAAGACTAAAGTGGACAGACTATGGATGAAAGACTGTAGTGGACAGAAGAAAGTGGAGACTATAGTGGAAAGACTGTAGTGGACAAAAGAAAGTGGAGACTATAGTGGAAAGACTAAAGTGGACAGATAATAGTGGAAAGACTAAAGTGGACAGACTATAGTGGAAAGACTATAGTGGAAAGACTGTAGTGGACAGAATAAAGTGGAGACTATAGTGGAAAGACTAAAGTGGGCAGAGAATAGTGGAAAGACTAAAGTGGAAAGACTGTATTTGACAGAATGAAGTGGAGACTATAGTGGAAAGACTAAAGTGGACAGACTATAGTGGAAAGACTAAAGTGGGAAGACTAAAGTGAACAGACTGGAAAGACTAAAGTGGACAAACTAAAGTGGAAAGACTATAGTGGAAAGACTAAAGTGGACAGAGAATAGTGGAAAGACTAAAGTGGACAGAGAATAGTGGAAAGACTAAAGTGGACAGACTATAGATGAAAGACTGTAGTGGACAGAAGAAAGTGGAGACTATAGTGGAAAGACTGTAGTGGACAAAATAAAGTGGAGACTATAGTGGAAAGACTAAAGTGGACAGATAATAGTGGAAAGACTAAAGTGGACAGACTATAGTGGAAAGACTATAGTGGAAAGACTGTAGTGGACAGAATAAAGTGGAGACTATAGTGGAAAGACTAAAGTGGGCAGAGAATAGTGGAAAGACTAAAGTGGAAAGACTGTATTTGACAGAATGAAGTGGAGACTATAGTGGAAAGACTAAAGTGGACAGACTATAGTGGAAAGACTAAAGTGGGAAGACTAAAGTGAACAGACTGGAAAGACTAAAGTGGACAAACTAAAGTGGAAAGACTATAGTGGAAAGACTAAAGTGGACAGAGAATAGTGGAAAGACTAAAGTGGACAGACTATAGTGGAAAGATTATAGTGGAAAGACTTTAGTGGACAGAATAAAGTGGAGACTATAGTGGAAAGACTAAAGTGGAAAGACTAAAGTGGACAGAGAATAGTGGAAAGACTAAAGTGGACAGAGAATAGTGGAAAGATTAAAGTGGACAGACTATAGTGGAAAGACTGTAGTGGACAGAATAAAGTGGAGACTATAGTGGAAATATTAAAGTGGAAAGACTAAAGTGGACAGACTATAGTGGAAAGACTGAAGTGGACAGACTAAAGTGGAAAAAATGAAGTGGAAAGACTAAAGCGGACAGACTATAGTGGAAAGACTCTAGTGGACAGAATAAAGTGGAGACTATAGTGGAAAGACTAAAGTGGAAAGACTAAAGTGGGCAGAGAATAGTGGAAAGACTAAAGTGGAAAGACTGTATTTGACAGAATGAAGTGGAGACTATAGTGGAAAGACTAAAGTGGACAGACTATAGTGGAAAGACTAAAGTGGGAAGACTAAAGTGGACAGACTGGAAAGACTAAAGTGGACAAACTAAAGTGGAAAGACTATAGTGGAAAGACTAAAGTGGACAGAGAATAGTGGAAAGACTAAAGTGGACAGACTATAGTGGAAAGATTATAGTGGAAAGACTGTAGTGGACAGAATAAAGTGGAGACTATAGTGGAAAGACTAAAGTGGAAAGACTAAATTGGACAGAGAATAGTGGAAAGACTAAAGTGGACAGAGAATAGTGGAAAGATTAAAGTGGACAGACTATAGTGGAAAGAATGTAGTGGACATAATAAAGTGGAGACTATAGTGGAAATATTAAAGTGGAAAGACTAAAGTGGACAGACTATAGTGGAAAGACTGAAGTGGACAGACTAAAGTGGAAAAAATAAAGTGGAAAGACTAAAGCGGACAGACTATAGTGGAAAGACTTTAGTGGAAAGACTCTAGTGGACAGAATAAAGTGGAGACTATAGTGGAAAGACTAAAGTGGACAGAGAATAGTGGAAAGACTAAAGTGGACAGACTATAGTGGAAAGACTGTAGTGGACAGAATAAAGTGGAGACTATAGTGGAAAGACTAAAGTGGACTGAAAATAGTGGAAAGACTACATTGGAAAGACTGTAGTGGAAAGAATAAAGTGGAGACTATAGTGGAAAGACTAAAGTGGAAAGACTAAAGTGGACAGACTATAGTGGAAAGACTGAAGTGGAAAGACTAAAGTGGACAGACTTTAGTGGAAAGACTATAGTGTAAAGACTGTAGTGGACAGAATAAAGTGGAGACTGTAGTGGAAATACTAAAGTGGACAGAGAATAGTGGAAAGACTAAAGTGGACAGACTATAGTGGAAAGACTATAGTGGAAAGACTAAAGTGGACAGAGAATAGTGGAAAGACTAAAGTGGACAGACTATAGTGGAAAGACTGTAGTGGACAGAATAAAGTGGAGACTATAGTGGAAAGACTAAAGTGGACTGAAAATAGTGGAAAGACTACATTGGAA
Organism: Branchinecta sandiegonensis; assembly: GCA_030848855.1. NCBI lineage: Eukaryota > Metazoa > Arthropoda > Branchiopoda > Anostraca > Branchinectidae > Branchinecta > Branchinecta sandiegonensis. The sequence continues at coordinate 89,643 of JAUPMV010000094.1, forward strand.
AGACTGTAGTGGAAAGAATAAAGTGGAGACTATAGTGGAAAGACTAAAGTGGAAAGACTAAAGTGGACAGACTATAGTGGAAAGACTGAAGTGGAAAGACTAAAGTGGACAGACTTTAGTGGAAAGACTATAGTGTAAAGACTGTAGTGGACAGAATAAAGTGGAGACTGTAGTGGAAATACTAAAGTGGACAGAGAATAGTGGAAAGACTAAAGTGGACAGACTATAGTGGAAAGACTATAGTGGAAAGACTGTAGTGGACAGAATAAAGTGGACAGACTAAAGTGGAAAGGCTAGGACAGGGGGAATAGGAATAGACAGGGAATAGTGGAAAGACTAAAGTGGAAAGACTGTAGTGGAAAGACTAAAGTGGACAGACTAAAGTGGAAAGACTAAAGTGGAAGGACTAAAGTGGACAGACTATAGTGGAAAGACTAGAGTGGAAAGACTGTAGTGGACAGAATAAAGTGGAGACTATAGTGGAAAGACTAAAGTGGACAGAGAATAGTGGAAAGACTAAAGTGGACAGACTATGGATGAAAGACTGTAGTGGACAGAAGAAAGTGGAGACTATAGTGGAAAGACTGTAGTGGACAAAATAAAGTGGAGACTATAGTGGAAAGACTAAAGTGGACAGATAATAGTGGAAAGACTAAAGTGGACAGACTATAGTGGAAAGACTATAGTGGAAAGACTGTAGTGGACAGAATAAAGTGGAGACTATAGTGGAAAGACTAAAGTGGGCAGAGAATAGTGGAAAGACTAAAGTGGAAAGACTGTATTTGACAGAATGAAGTGGAGACTATAGTGGAAAGACTAAAGTGGACAGACTATAGTGGAAAGACTAAAGTGGGAAGACTAAAGTGAACAGACTGGAAAGACTAAAGTGGACAAACTAAAGTGGAAAGACTATAGTGGAAAGACTAAAGTGGACAGAGAATAGTGGAAAGACTAAAGTGGACAGACTATAGTGGAAAGATTATAGTGGAAAGACTGTAGTGGACAGAATAAAGTGGAGACTATAGTGGAAAGACTAAAGTGGAAAGACTAAAGTGGACAGAGAATAGTGGAAAGACTAAAGTGGACAGAGAATAGTGGAAAGACTAAAGTGGACAGACTATAGTGGAAAGCCTATAGTGGAAAGACTGTAGTGGACAGAATAAAGTGGAGACTATAGTGGAAAGACTAAAGTGGACAGACTAAAGTGGACAGACTATAGTGGAAAGACTGAAGTGGAAAGACTAAAGTGGACAGACTTTAGTGGAAAGACTATAGTGTAAAGACTGTAGTGGACAGAATAAAGTGGAGACTGTAGTGGAAATACTAAAGTGGACAGAGAATAGTGGAGAGACAAAAGTGGACAGACTATAGTGGAAAGACTATAGTGGAAAGACTGTAGTGGACAGAATAAAGTGGACAGACTAAAGTGGAAAGGCTAGGACAGGGGGAATAGGAATAGACAGGGAATAGTGGAAAGACTAAAGTGGAAAGACTGTAGTGGAAAGACTAAAGTGGAGAGACTAAAGTGGAAAGGCTAAAGTGGAAAGACTAAAGTGGACAGACTATAGTGGAAAGACTAGAGTGGAAAGACTGTAGTGGACAGAATAAAGTGGAGAGTATAGTGGAAAGACTAAAGTGGACAGAGAAGGTGGAAAGACTAAAGTGGACAGACTATAGTGGAAAGCCTATAGTGGAAAGACTGTAGTGGACAGAATAAAGTGGAGACTATAGTGGAAAGACTAAAGTGGACAGAGAATAGTGGAAAGACTTAAGTGGAAAGACTGTAGTGGACAGAATAAAGTGGAGACTATAGGTGAAAGACTAAAGTGGAAAGACTAAAGTGGACAGACTATAGTGGAAAGACTATAGTGGAAAAACTGTAGTGGACAGAATAAAGTGAAGACTATAATGGAAAGACTAAAGTGGAAAGACTAAAGTTGACAGACTATAGTGGAAAGACTATAGTGGAAAAACTGTAGTGGACAGAATAAAGTGGAGACTATAGTGGAAAGACTAAAGTGGAAAGACTAAAGTGGACAGACTATAGTGGAAAGACTATAGTGGAATGACTGTAGTGGACAGAATAAAGTGGAGACTATAGTGGAAATACTAAAGTGGAAAGACTAAAGTGGACAGACTATAGTGGAAAGGCTAGGACAGGGGGAATAGGAATAGACAGGGAATAGTGGAAAGACTAAAGTGGAAAGACTGTAGTGGAAAGACTAAAGTGGACAGACTAAAGTGGAAAGACTAAAGTGGAAAGACTAAAGTGGACAGACTATAGTGGAAAGACTAGAGTGGAAAGACTGTAGTGGACAGAATAAAGTGGAGAGTATAGTGGAAAGACTAAAGTGGACAGAGAATAGTGGAAAGACTAAAGTGGACAGACTATAGTGGAAAGCCTATAGTGGAAAGACTGTAGTGGACAGAATAAAGTGGAGACTATAGTGGAAAGACTAAAGTGGACAGAGAATAGTGGAAAGACTTAAGTGGAAAGACTGTAGTGGACAGAATAAAGTGGAGACTATAGGTGAAAGACTAAAGTGGAAAGACTAAAGTGGACAGACTATAGTGGAAAGACTATAGTGGAAAAACTGTAGTGGACAGAATAAAGTGAAGACTATAATGGAAAGACTAAAGTGGAAAGACTAAAGTGGACAGACTATAGTGGAAAGACTATAGTGGAATGACTGTAGTGGACAGAATAAAGTGGAGCCTATAGTGGAAAGACTAAAGTGGAAAGACTAAAGTGGACAGACTATAGTGGAAAGACTATAGTGGAATGACTGTAGTGGACAGAATAAAGTGGAGACTATAGTGGAAATACTAAAGTGGAAAGACTAAAGTGGACAGACTATAGTGGAAAGACTGAAGTGGACAGACTAAAGTGGAAAAACTAAAGTGGAAAGACTAAAGTGGACAGACTATAGTGGAAAGACTTTAGTGGAAAGACTCTAGTGGACAGAATAAAGTGGAGACTATAGTGGAAAGACTAAAGTGGACAGAGAATAGTGGAAAGACTAAAGTGGACAGACTATAGATGAAAGACTGTAGTGGACAGAAGAAAGTGGAGACTATAGTGGAAAGACTGTAGTGGACAAAATAAAGTGGAGACTATAGTGGAAAGACTAAAGTGGACAGATAATAGTGGAAAGACTAAAGTGGACAGACTATAGTGGAAAGACTATAGTGGAAAGACTGTAGTGGACAGAATAAAGTGGAGACTATAGTGGAAAGACTAAAGTGGGCAGAGAATAGTGGAAAGACTAAAGTGGAAAGACTGTATTTGACAGAATGAAGTGGAGACTATAGTGGAAAGACTAAAGTGGACAGACTATAGTGGAAAGACTAAAGTGGGAAGACTAAAGTGAACAGACTGGAAAGACTAAAGTGGACAAACTAAAGTGGAAAGACTATAGTGGAAAGACTAAAGTGGACAGAGAATAGTGGAAAGACTAAAGTGGACAGACTATAGTGGAAAGATTATAGTGGAAAGACTGTAGTGGACAGAATAAAGTGGAGACTATAGTGGAAAGACTAAAGTGGAAAGACTAAAGTGGACAGAGAATAGTGGAAAGACTAAAGTGGACAGAGAATAGTGGAAAGATTAAAGTGGACAGACTATAGTGGAAAGACTGTAGTGGACAGAATAAAGTGGAGACTATAGTGGAAATATTAAAGTGGAAAGACTAAAGTGGACAGACTATAGTGGAAAGACTGAAGTGGACAGACTAAAGTGGAAAAAATGAAGTGGAAAGACTAAAGCGGACAGACTATAGTGGAAAGACTTTAGTGGAAAGACTCTAGTGGACAGAATAAAGTGGAGACTATAGTGGAAAGACTAAAGTGGACAGAGAATAGTGGAAAGACTAAAGTGGACAGACTATAGTGGAAAGACTGTAGTGGACAGAATAAAGTGGAGACTATAGTGGAAAGACTAAAGTGGACTGAAAATAGTGGAAAGACTAAATTGGAAAGACTGTAGTGGAAAGAATAAAGTGGAGACTATAGTGGAAAGACTAAAGTGGACAGAGAATAGTGGAAAGACTAAAGAGGACAGACTATAGTGGAAAGCCTATAGTGGAAAGACTGTAGTGGACAGAATAAAGTGGAGACTATAGTGGAAAGACTAAAGTGGACAGACTAAAGTGGACAGACTATAGTGGAAAGACTGAAGTGGAAAGACTAAAGTGGACAGACTTTAGTGGAAAGACTATAGTGTAAAGACTGTAGTGGACAGAATAAAGTGGAGACTGTAGTGGAAATACTAAAGTGGACAGAGAATAGTGGAAAGACAAAAGTGGACAGACTATAGTGGAAAGACTATAGTGGAAAGACTGTAGTGGACAGAATAAAGTGGACAGACTAAAGTGGAAAGGCTAGGACAGGGGGAATAGGAATAGACAGGGAATAGTGGAAAGACTAAAGTGGAAAGACTGTAGTGGAAAGACTAAAGTGGAGAGACTAAAGTGGAAAGGCTAAAGTGGAAAGACTAAAGTGGACAGACTATAGTGGAAAGACTAGAGTGGAAAGACTGTAGTGGACAGAATAAAGTGGAGAGTATAGTGGAAAGACTAAAGTGGACAGAGAAGGTGGAAAGACTAAAGTGGACAGACTATAGTGGAAAGCCTATAGTGGAAAGACTGTAGTGGACAGAATAAAGTGGAGACTATAGTGGAAAGACTAAAGTGGACAGAGAATAGTGGAAAGACTTAAGTGGAAAGACTGTAGTGGACAGAATAAAGTGGAGACTATAGGTGAAAGACTAAAGTGGAAAGACTAAAGTGGACAGACTATAGTGGAAAGACTATAGTGGAAAAACTGTAGTGGACAGAATAAAGTGAAGACTATAATGGAAAGACTAAAGTGGAAAGACTAAAGTTGACAGACTATAGTGGAAAGACTATAGTGGAAAAACTGTAGTGGACAGAATAAAGTGGAGACTATAGTGGAAAGACTAAAGTGGAAAGACTAAAGTGGACAGACTATAGTGGAAAGACTATAGTGGAATGACTGTAGTGGACAGAATAAAGTGGAGACTATAGTGGAAATACTAAAGTGGAAAGACTAAAGTGGACAGACTATAGTGGAAAGACTAAAGTGGACAGACTAAAGTGGAAACACTAAAGTGGAAAGACTAAAGTGGACAGACTATAGTGGAAAGACTATAGTGGAAAGACTAACTGGACAGACTAAAGCGGAAAGACTAAAGTGGAAAGACTAAAGTGGACAGACTAAAGTGGAAAGACTAAAGTGGACAGACTATAGTGGAAAGACTAAAGTGGACAGACTAAAGTGGAAACACTAAAGTGGAAAGACTAAAGTGGACAGACTATAGTGGAAAGACTATAGTGGAAAGACTAACTGGACAGACTAAAGCGGAAAGACTAAAGTGGAAAGACTAAAGTGGACAGACTATAGTGGAAAGACTAAAGTTGACAGACTAAAGTGGAAAGACTAAAGTGGACAGACTATAGTGGAAAGACTATAGTGGAAAGACTGTAGTGGACAGAATAAAGTGGAGACTATAGTGGAAAGACTAAAGTGGAAAGACTAAAGTGGACAGACTATAGTGGAAAGACTGAAGTGGACAGACTAAAGTGGAAAATCTAAAGTGGAAAGACTAAAGTGGACAGACTATAGTGGAAAGACTATAGTTGAAAGACTGTAGTGGACAGAATAAAGTGAAGACTGTAGTGGAAAGACTAAAGTAGACAGAGAATAGTGGAAAGACTAAAGTGGACAGACTATAGTGGAAAGACTATAGTGGAAAGACTGTAGTGGACAGAATAAAGTGGAGACTATAGTGGAAAGACTAAAGTGGAAAGACTAAAGTGGACAGAGAATAGTGGAAAGACTAAAGTGGACAGACTATAGTGGAAAGACTAAAGTGGACAGACTAAGGTGGAAAGACTAAAGTGGAAAGACTAAAGTGGACAGACTATATTGGAAAGACTATAGTGGAAAGACTAAAGTGGACAGAGAATAGAGGAAAGACTAAAGTGGACAGACTATAGTGGAAAGACTATAGTGGAAAGACTGTAGTGGACAGAATAAAGTGGAGACTATAGTGGAAAGACTAAAGTGGAAAGACTAAAGTTGACAGAGAATAGTGGAAAGACTAAAGTGGAAAGACTGTAGTGGACAGAATAAAGTGGAGACTATAGTGGAAAGACTAAAGTTGAAAGACTACAGTGGACAGACTATTGTGGAAAGACTTTAGTGGAAAGACTGTAGTGGACAGAATAAAGTAGAGACTATAGTGGAAAGACTAAAGTGGACAGAGAATAGTGGAAAGACTAAAGTGGATAGATTTTAGTGGAAAGACTGTAGTGGACAGAATAAAGTGGAGACTATAGGTGAAAGACTAAAGTGGAAAGACTAAAGTGGACAGACTATAGTGGAAAGACTATAGTGGAAAAACTGTAGTGGACAGAATAAAGTGAAGACTATAATGGAAAGACTAAAGTGGAAAGACTAAAGTGGACAGACTATAGTGGAAAGACTATAGTGGAATGACTGTAGTGGACAGAATAAAGTGGAGACTATAGTGGAAAGACTAAAGTGGAAAGACTAAAGTGGACAGACTATAGTGGAAAGACTATAGTGGAATGACTGTAGTGGACAGAATAAAGTGGAGACTATAGTGGAAATACTAAAGTGGAAAGACTAAAGTGGACAGACTATAGTGGAAAGACTGAAGTGGACAGACTAAAGTGGAAAAACTAAAGTGGAAAGACTAAAGTGGACAGACTATAGTGGAAAGACTTTAGTGGAAAGACTCTAGTGGACAGAATAAAGTGGAGACTATAGTGGAAAGACTAAAGTGGACAGAGAATAGTGGAAAGACTAAAGTGGACAGACTATGGATGAAAGACTGTAGTGGACAGAAGAAAGTGGAGACTATAGTGGAAAGACTGTAGTGGACAAAATAAAGTGGAGACTATAGTGGAAAGACTAAAGTGGACAGATAATAGTGGAAAGACTAAAGTGGACAGACTATAGTGGAAAGACTATAGTGGAAAGACTGTAGTGGACAGAATAAAGTGGAGACTATAGTGGAAAAGAACTAAAGTGGGCAGAGAATAGTGGAAAGACTAAAGTGGAAAGACTGTATATGACAGAATGAAGTGGAGACTATAGTGGAAAGACTAAAGTGGACAGACTATAGTGGAAAGACTAAAGTGGGAAGACTAAAGTGAACAGACTGGAAAGACTAAAGTGGACAAACTAAAGTGGAAAGACTATAGTGGAAAGACTAAAGTGGACAGAGAATAGTGGAAAGACTAAAGTGGACAGACTATAGTGGAAAGATTAAAGTGGAAAGACTGTAGTGGACAGAATAAAGTGGAGACTATAGTGGAAAGACTAAAGTGGAAAGACTAAAGTGGACAGAGAATAGTGGAAAGATTAAAGTGGACAGACTAAAGTGGAAAGACTGTAGTGGACAGAATAAAGTGGAGACTATAGTGGAAATAAAAAGTGGAAAGACTAAAGTGGACAGACTAAAGTGGAAAGACTGAAGTGGACAGACTAACGTGGAAAAAATGAAGTGGAAAGACTTAAGCGGACAGACTAAAGTGGAAAGACTTTAGTGGAAAGACTCTAGTGGACAGAATAAAGTGGAGACTAATAGTGGAAGACTAAAGTGGACAGAGAAAGTGGAAAGACTAAAGTGGACAGACTATAGTGGAAAGACTGTAGTGGACAGAATAAAGTGGAGACTATAGTGGAAAGACTAAAGTGGACTGAAAAAAGTGGAAAGACTAAATTGGAAAGACTGTAGTGGAAAGAATAAAGTGGAGACTAAAGTGGAAAGACTAAAGTGGACAGAGAAAGTGGAAAGACTAAAGTGGACAGACTATAGAGGGAAAGCCTATAGTGGACAGACTGTAGTGGACAGAATAACGTGGAGACTATAGTGGAAAGACTAAAGTGGACAGACTAAAGTGGACAGACTATAGTGGAAAGACTGAAGTGGAAAGACTAAAGTGGTCAGACTTTAGTGGAAAGACTATAGTGTAAAGACTGTAGTGGACAGAATAAAGTGGAGACTGTAGTGGAAATACTAAGTGGACAGAGAATAGTGGAGAGACAAAAGTGGACAGACTATAGTGGAAAGACTAAAGTGGAAAGACTGTAGTGGACAGAATAAAGTGGACAGACTAAAGTGGAAAGGCTAGGACAGGGGGAATAGGAATAGACAGGGAATAGTGGAAAGACTAAAGTGAAAGACTGAAGTGGAAAGACTAAAGTGGAGAGACTAAAGTGGAAAGGCTAAAGTGGAAAGACTAAAGTGGACAGGACTATAGTGGAAAGACTAGAGTGGAAAGACTGTAGTGGACAGAATAAAGTGGAGAGTATAGTGGAAAGACTAAAGTGGACAGAGAAGGTGGAAAGACTAAAGTGGACAGACTATAGTGGAAAGCCTATAGTGGAAAGACTGTAGTGGACAGAATAACGTGGAGACTAAAGTGGAAAGACTAAAGTGGACAGAGAAAGTGGAAAGACTTAAGTGGAAAGGACTGTAGTGGACAGAATAAAGTGGAGACTATAGGTGAAAGACTAAAGTGGAAAGACTAAAGTGGACAGACTATAGTGGAAAGACTATAGTGGAAAAACTGTAGTGGACAGAATAAAGTGAAGACTATAATGGAAAGACTAAAGTGGAAAGACTAAAGTTGACAGACTAATAGTGGAAAGACTAAGTGGAAAAACTGTAGTGGACAGAATAAAGTGGAGACTATAGTGGAAAGACTAAAGTGGAAAGACTAAAGTGGACAGACTAATAGTGGAAAGACTATAGTGGAAAGACTGTAGTGGACAGAATAAAGTGGAGACTATAGTGGAAATACTAAAGTGGAAAGACTAAAGTGGACAGACTATAGTGGAAAGGCTAGGACAGCAGGGGGAATAGGAATAGACAGGGAATAGTGGAAAGACTAAAGTGGAAAGACTGTAGTGGAAAGACTAAAGTGGACAGACTAAAGTGGAAAGACTAAAGTGGAAAGACTAAAGTGGACAGACTATAGTGGAAAGACTAGAGTGGAAAGACTGTAGTGGACAGAAAAAAGTGGAGAGTATAGTGGAAAGACTAAAGTGGACAGAGAATAGTGGAAAGACTAAAGTGGACAGACTATACGTGGAAAGCCTATAGTGGAAAGACTGTAGTGGACAGAATAAAGTGGAGACTATAGTGGAAAGACTAAAGTGGACAGAGAATAGTGAAAGACTTAAGTGGAAAGACTGTAGTGGACAGAATAAAGTGGAGACTATAGGTGAAAGACTAAAGTGGAAAGACTAAAGTGGACAGACTATAGTGGAAAGACTATAGTGGAAAAACTGTAGTGGACAGAATAAAGTGAAGACTATAATGGAAAGACTAAAGTGGAAAGACTAAAGTGGACAGACTAATAGTGGAAAGACTAAAGTGGAATGACTGTAGTGGACAGAATAAAGTGGAGACTATAGTGGAAAGACTAAAGTGGAAAGACTAAAGTGGACAGACTATAGTGGAAAGACTAAAGTGGAATGACTGTAGTGGACAGAATAAAGTGGAGACTATAGTGGAAATACTAAAGTGGAAAGACTAAAGTGGACAGACTATAGTGGAAAGACTGAAGTGGACAGACTAAAGTGGAAAAACTAAAGTGGAAAGACTAAAGTGGACAGACTATAGTGGAAAGACTTAGTGGAAAGACTCTAGTGGACAGAATAAAGTGGAGACTATAGTGGAAAGACTAAAGTGGACAGAGAATAGTGGAAAGACTAAAGTGGACAGACTATAGATGAAAGACTGTAGTGGACAGAAGAAAGTGGAGACTATAGTGGAAAGACTGTAGTGGACAAAATAAAGTGGAGACTATAGTGGAAAGACTAAAGTGGACAGATAAAAGTGGAAAGACTAAAGTGGACAGACTATAGTGGAAAGACTATAGTGGAAAGACTGTAGTGGACAGAATAAAGTGGAGACTATAGTGGAAAGACTAAAGTGGGCAGAGAATAGTGGAAAGACTAAAGTGGAAAGACTGTATTTGACAGAATGAAGTGGAGACTATAGTGGAAAGACTAAAGTGGACAGACTATAGTGGAAAGACTAAAGTGGGAAGACTAAAGTGAACAGACTGGAAAGACTAAAGTGGACAAACTAAAGTGGAAAGACTATAGTGGAAAGACTAAAGTGGACAGAGAATAGTGGAAAGACTAAAGTGGACAGACTATAGTGGAAAGATTATAGTGGAAAGACTGTAGTGGACAGAATAAAGTGGAGACTATAGTGGAAAGACTAAAGTGGAAAGACTAAAGTGGACAGAGAATAGTGGAAAGACTAAAGTGGACAGAGAATAGTGGAAAGATTAAAGTGGACAGACTATAGTGGAAAGACTGTAGTGGACAGAATAAAGTGGAGACTATAGTGGACATAATAAAGTGGAAAGACTAAAGTGGACAGACTAAAGTGGAAAGACTGAAGTGGACAGACTAAAGTGGAAAAAATGAAGTGGAAAGACTAAAGCGGACAGACTATAGTGGAAAGACTTTAGTGGAAAGACTCTAGTGGACAGAATAAAGTGGAGACTATAGTGGAAAGACTAAAGTGGACAGAGAATAGTGGAAAGACTAAAGTGGACAGACTATAGTGGAAAGACTGTAGTGGACAGAATAAAGTGGAGACTAAAGTGGAAAGACTAAAGTGGACTGAAAATAGTGGAAAGACTAAATTGGAAAGACTGTAGTGGAAAGAATAAAGTGGAGACTATAGTGGAAAGACTAAAGTGGACAGAGAATAGTGGAAAGACTAAAGTGGACAGACTATAGTGGAAAGCCTATAGTGGAAAGACTGTAGTGGACAGAATAAAGTGGAGACTATAGTGGAAAGACTAAAGTGGACAGACTAAAGTGGACAGACTATAGTGGAAAGACTGAAGTGGAAAGACTAAAGTGGACAGACTTTAGTGGAAAGACTATAGTGTAAAGACTGTAGTGGACAGAATAAAGTGGAGACTGTAGTGGAAATACTAAAGTGGACAGAGAATAGTGGAAAGACAAAAGTGGACAGACTATAGTGGAAAGACTATAGTGGAAAGACTGTAGTGGACAGAATAAAGTGGACAGACTAAAGTGGAAAGGCTAGGACAGGGGGAATAGGAATAGACAGGGAATAGTGGAAAGACTAAAGTGGAAAGACTGTAGTGGAAAGACTAAAGTGGAGAGACTAAAGTGGAAAGGCTAAAGTGGAAAGACTAAAGTGGACAGACTATAGTGGAAAGACTAGAGTGGAAAGACTGTAGTGGACAGAATAAAGTGGAGAGTATAGTGGAAAGACTAAAGTGGACAGAGAAGGTGGAAAGACTAAAGTGGACAGACTATAGTGGAAAGCCTATAGTGGAAATACTGTAGTGGACAGAATAAAGTGGAGACTATAGTGGAAAGACTAAAGTGGACAGAGAATAGTGGAAAGACTTAAGTGGAAAGACTGTAGTGGACAGAATAAAGTGGAGACTATAGGTGAAAGACTAAAGTGGAAAGACTAAAGTGGACAGACTATAGTGGAAAGACTATAGTGGAAAAACTGTAGTGGACAGAATAAAGTGAAGACTATAATGGAAAGACTAAAGTGGAAAGACTAAAGTTGACAGACTATAGTGGAAAGACTATAGTGGAAAAACTGTAGTGGACAGAATAAAGTGGAGACTATAGTGGAAAGACTAAAGTGGAAAGACTAAAGTGGACAGACTATAGTGGAAAGACTATAGTGGAATGACTGTAGTGGACAGAATAAAGTGGAGACTATAGTGGAAATACTAAAGTGGAAAGACTAAAGTGGACAGACTATAGTGGAAAGACTGAAGTGGACAGACTAAAGTGGAAAAATTAAAGTGGAAAGACTAAAGTGGACAGACTATAGTGGAAAGACTATAGTGGAAAGACGGTAGTGGACAGAATAAAGTGGAGACTATAGTGGAAAGACTAAAGTGGACAGAAAACCGTGGAAAGACTAAATTGGAAAAACTGTAGTGGAAAGAATAAAGTGGAGACTATAGTGGAAAAACTAAAGTGGAAAGACTAAAGTGGACAGACTATAGTGGAAAGATTGAAGTGGAAAGACTAAAGTGGACAGACTAAAGTGGAAAGACTAAAGTGGACAGACTATAGTGGAAAGACTGTAGTGGACAGAATAAAGTGGAGACTATAGTGGAAAGACTAAAGCGGACAGAGAATAGTGGAAAGACTAAAGTGGACAGACTATAGTGGAAAGACTATAGTGGAAAGACTATGGTGGAAAGACTATAGTGGAAAGACTGTAGTGGACAGAATAAAGTGGAGACTATTGTGGAAAGACTAAAGTGGACAGAGAATATTGGAAAGACTAAAGTGGAAAGACTAAAGTGGACAGACTAAATTGGACAGACTAAAGTGGACAGACTAAAATGGAAAGACTAAAGTGGACAGACTCTAGTGGAAAGATTGAACTGGAAAGACTAAGTGGACACACTAAAGCGGAATGACTAAAGTGGAAAGACTAAAGTGGACAGACTATAGTGGAAAGACTGAAATGGAAAGACTCAGTGTGTGGACTCAGTGGAGACTATAGTGGAAAGACAAAAGTGGACAGAAAATAGTGGAAAGATTAAATTGGAAAGACTGTAGTGGAAAGAATAAAGTGGAGACTACAGTGGAAAGACTAAAGTGGAAAGACTAAAGTGGACAGACTATAGTGGAAAGACTGAAGTGGAAAGACTAAAGTGGACAGACTATAGTGGAAAGACTATAGTGGAAAGACTGTAGTGGTCAGAATAAGTGGAGACTATAGTGGAAAGACTAAAGTGGACAGAGAATAGTGGAAAGACTAAAGTGGACAGACTATAGTGGAAAGACTATAGTGGAAAGACTGTAGTGGACAGAATAAAGTGGAGACTATAGTGGAAAGACTATAGTGGAAAGACTAAAGTGGAAAGACTAAAGAGGACAGGGAATAGTGGAAAGACTAAAGTGAAAAGACTGTAGTGGAAAGACTAAAGTGGACAGACTAAAGTGGAAAGGCTAAAGTGGAAAGACTAAAGTGGACAGACTATAGTGGAAAGACTATAGTGGAAAGACTGTAGTGGACAGAATAAAGTGGAGAGTATAGTGGAAAGACTAAAGTGGACAGACTAAAGTGGATAGACTAAAATGGAAAGACTAAAGTGGACAGACTCTAGTGGAAAGACTGAAGTGGAAAGACTAAGTGGACAGACTAATTCGGAAAGCCTATAGTGGAAAGACTGTAGTGGACAGAATAAAGTGGAGACTATAGTGGAAAGACTCAAGTGGAAAGACTAAAGTGGACAGAGAATAGTGGAAAGACTTAAGTGGAAAGACTGTAGTGGACAGAATAAAGTAGAGACTATAGGTGAAAGACTAAAGTGGTAAGACTAAAGTGGACAGACTATAGTGGAAAGACTATAGTGGAAAAACTGTAGTGGACAGAATAAAGTGGAGACTATAATGGAAAGACTAAAGTGGAAAGACTAAAGTGGACAGACTATAGTGGAAAGACTATAGTGGAAAGACTATAGTGGACAGACTAAAGTGGACAGACTAAAGTGGACAGACTATAGTGGAAAGACTAAAGTGGACAGAGAATATTGGAAAGACTAAAGTGGAAAGACTAAAGTGGACAGACTAAAGTGGGCAGGCTAAAGTGGACAGACTAAAGTGGACAGACTAAAATGGAAAGACTAAAGTGGACAGACTCTAGTGGAAAGACTGAAGTGGAAAGACTAAGTGGACAGACTAAAGCGGAAAGACTATAGTGGAAACACTGAAGTGGAAAGACTCAGTGGACAGACTAAAGTGTACACACTGCAGTGGACAGAATAAAGTGGAAAGACTAAAGTGGAAAGACTAAAGTGGACAGACTATAGTGGAAAGACTAAAGTGGACAGACTAAAGTGGACAGACTAAAGTGGACAGACTAAAGTGGAAAGACTAAATTGGAAAGACTAAAGTGGACAAACTATAGTGGAAAGACTGTAGTGGACAGAATAAAGTGGAGACTATAGTGGAAAGACTAAAGTGGAAAGACTAAAGTGGACAGAGAATAGTGGAAAGACTAAAGTGGACAGACTATAGTGGAAAGACTAAAGTGGACAGACTAAAGTGGAAAGACTAAAGTGGACAGACTATAGTGGAAAGACTGTAGTGGACAGAATAAAGTGGAGACTATAGTGGAAAGACTAAAGTGGACAGAGAATAGCGGAAAGACTAAAGTGGACAGACTATAGTGGAAAGATTATAGTGGAAAGACTATAGTGGAAAGACTGTAGTGGACAGAATATAGTGGAGACTATAGTGGAAAGACTAAAGTGGACAGAGAATATTGAAAAGACTGTAGTGGACAGAATAAAGTGGAGACTATAGTGGAAAGACTAAAGTGGACAGACTATAGTGGAAAGACTGAATCGGAAAGACTCAGTGGACGGACTAAAGTGTACACACTGAAGTGGACAGAAGAAAGTGGAAAGACTAAAGTGGATAGACTATAGTGGAAAGACTAAACTGGACAGACTAAAGTGGAAAAACTAAAGTGGAAAGACTAAAGTGGACAGACTATAGTGGAAAGACTATAGTGGAAAGACTGTAGTGGACAGAATAAAGTGGAGACTATAGTGGAAAGTCTAAAGTGGAAAGACTAAAGTGGACAGACTATAGTGGAAAGACTATAGTGGAAAGACTGTAGTGGACAGAATAAAGTGGAGAGTATAGAGGAAAGACTAAAGTGGACAGAGAATATTGGAAAGACTAAAGTGGAAAGACTAAAGTGGACAGACTAAAGTGGGCAGGCTAAAGTGGACAGACTAAAGTGGACAGACTAAAATGGAAAGACTAAATTGGACAGACTCTAGTGGAAAGACTGAAGTGGACAGAATAAAGTGGAGAGTATAGTGGAAATACTAAAGTGGACAGAGAAAGTGGAAAGACTAAAGTGGACAGACTATAGTGGAAAGACTATAGTGGAAAGGCTAAAGTGGAAAGACTAAAGTGGACAGACTATAGTGGAAAGCCTATAGTGGAAAGACTGTAGTGGACAGAATAAAGTCGAGAGTATAGTGGAAAGACTAAAGTGGACAGAGAATATTGGAAAGACTAAAGTGGAAAGACTAAAGTGGACAGACTAAAGTGGGCAGGCTAAAGTGGACAGACTAAAGTGGACAGACTAAAGTGGAAAAACTAAAGTGGACAGACTCTAGTTGAAAGACCGAAGTGGAAAGACTAAGTGGACAGACTAATTCGGAAAGCCTATAGTGGAAAGACTGTAGTGGACAGAATAAAGTGGAGACTATAGTGGAAAGACTAAAGTGGAAAGACTAAAGTGGACAGAGAATAGTGGAAAGACTTAAGTGGAAAGACTGTAGTGGACAGAATAAAGTGGAGACTATAGGTGAAAGACTAAAGTGGAAAGACTAAAGTGGACAGACTATAGTGGAAAGACGATAGTGGAAAAACTGTAGTGGACAGAATAGTGGAAAGACTAAAGTGGACAGACTATAGTGGAAAGACTATAGTGGAAAGACTATGGTGGAAAGACTATAGTGGAAAGACTGTAGTGGACAGAATAAAGTGGAGACTATTGTGGAAAGACTAAAGTGGACAGAGAATATTGGAAAGACTAAAGTGGACAGACTGTAGTGGAAAGATTGAATTGGAAAGACTAAAGTGGAAAGACTAAAGTGGACAGACTATAGTGGAAAGACTATAGTGGAAAGACTGTAGTTGACAGAATAAAGTGGAGACTATAGTGGAAAGACTAAAGTGGAAAGACTAAAGTGGACAGACTATAGTGGTAAGACTGAAGTGGACAGACTAAAGTGGACAGACTATAGTGGAAAGACTATATTGGAAAGACTGTAGTGGACAGAATAAAGTGGAGACTACAGTGGAAAGACTAAAGTGGACAGAGAATAATGGAAAGACTAAAGTGGACAGACTATAGTTGAAAGACTGTAGTGGACAGAATAAAGTGGAGACTATAGTGGAAAGACTAAAGTGGACAGAAAATAGTGGAAAGACTAAATTGGAAAGACTGTTATGGAAAGAATAAAGTGGAGACTATAGTGGGAAAACTAGAGTGGACAGAATAAAGTGAAGACTATAATGGAAAGACTAAAGTGGAAAGACTAAAGTGGACAGACTATAGTGGAAAGACTATAGTGGAAAAACAGTAGTGGACAGAATAAAGTGGAGACTATAGTGGAAAGTCTGAAGTGGACAGACTAAAGTGGAAAAACTAAAGTGGAAAGACTAAAGTGGACAGACTATAGTGGAAAGACTATAGTGGAAAGACGGTAGTGGACAGAATAAAGTGGAGACTGTAGTGGAAAGACTGAAGTGGACAGAAAACAGTGGAAAGACTAAATTGGAAAGACTGTAGTGGAAAGAATAAAGTGGAGACTATAGTGGAAAAACTAAAGTGGAAAGACTAAAGTGGACAGACTATAGTGGAAAGACTGAAGTGGAAAGACTAAAGTGGACAGACTTTAGTGGAAAGACTATAGTGTAAAGACTGTAGTGGACAGAATAAAGTGGAGACTGTAGTGGAAATACTAAAGTGGACAGAGAATAGTGGAGAGACAAAAGTGGACAGACTATAGTGGAAAGACTATAGTGGAAAGACTGTAGTGGACAGAATAAAGTGGACAGACTAAAGTGGAAAGGCTAGGACAGGGGGAATAGGAATAGACAGGGAATAGTGGAAAGACTAAAGTGGAAAGACTGTAGTGGAAAGACTAAAGTGGAGAGACTAAAGTGGAAAGGCTAAAGTGGAAAGACTAAAGTGGACAGACTATAGTGGAAAGACTAGAGTGGAAAGACTGTAGTGGACAGAATAAAGTGGAGAGTATAGTGGAAAGACTAAAGTGGACAGAGAAGGTGGAAAGACTAAAGTGGACAGACTATAGTGGAAAGCCTATAGTGGAAAGACTGTAGTGGACAGAATAAAGTGGAGACTATAGTGGAAAGACTAAAGTGGACAGAGAATAGTGGAAAGACTTAAGTGGAAAGACTGTAGTGGACAGAATAAAGTGGAGACTATAGGTGAAAGACTAAAGTGGAAAGACTAAAGTGGACAGACTATAGTGGAAAGACTATAGTGGAAAAACTGTAGTGGACAGAATAAAGTGAAGACTATAATGGAAAGACTAAAGTGGAAAGACTAAAGTTGACAGACTATAGTGGAAAGACTATAGTGGAAAAACTGTAGTGGACAGAATAAAGTGGAGACTATAGTGGAAAGACTAAAGTGGAAAGACTAAAGTGGACAGACTATAGTGGAAAGACTATAGTGGAATGACTGTAGTGGACAGAATAAAGTGGAGACTATAGTGGAAATACTAAAGTGGAAAGACTAAAGTGGACAGACTATAGTGGAAAGGCTAGGACAGGGGGAATAGGAATAGACAGGGAATAGTGGAAAGACTAAAGTGGAAAGACTGTAGTGGAAAGACTAAAGTGGACAGACTAAAGTGGAAAGACTAAAGTGGAAAGACTAAAGTGGACAGACTATAGTGGAAAGACTAGAGTGGAAAGACTGTAGTGGACAGAATAAAGTGGAGAGTATAGTGGAAAGACTAAAGTGGACAGAGAATAGTGGAAAGACTAAAGTGGACAGACTATAGTGGAAAGCCTATAGTGGAAAGACTGTAGTGGACAGAATAAAGTGGAGACTATAGTGGAAAGACTAAAGTGGACAGAGAATAGTGGAAAGACTTAAGTGGAAAGACTGTAGTGGACAGAATAAAGTGGAGACTATAGGTGAAAGACTAAAGTGGAAAGACTAAAGTGGACAGACTATAGTGGAAAGACTATAGTGGAAAAACTGTAGTGGACAGAATAAAGTGAAGACTATAATGGAAAGACTAAAGTGGAAAGACTAAAGTGGACAGACTATAGTGGAAAGACTATAGTGGAATGACTGTAGTGGACAGAATAAAGTGGAGACTATAGTGGAAAGACTAAAGTGGAAAGACTAAAGTGGACAGACTATAGTGGAAAGACTATAGTGGAATGACTGTAGTGGACAGAATAAAGTGGAGACTATAGTGGAAATACTAAAGTGGAAAGACTAAAGTGGACAGACTATAGTGGAAAGACTGAAGTGGACAGACTAAAGTGGAAAAACTAAAGTGGAAAGACTAAAGTGGACAGACTATAGTGGAAAGACTTTAGTGGAAAGACTCTAGTGGACAGAATAAAGTGGAGACTATAGTGGAAAGACTAAAGTGGACAGAGAATAGTGGAAAGACTAAAGTGGACAGACTATAGATGAAAGACTGTAGTGGACAGAAGAAAGTGGAGACTATAGTGGAAAGACTGTAGTGGACAAAATAAAGTGGAGACTATAGTGGAAAGACTAAAGTGGACAGATAATAGTGGAAAGACTAAAGTGGACAGACTATAGTGGAAAGACTATAGTGGAAAGACTGTAGTGGACAGAATAAAGTGGAGACTATAGTGGAAAGACTAAAGTGGGCAGAGAATAGTGGAAAGACTAAAGTGGAAAGACTGTATTTGACAGAATGAAGTGGAGACTATAGTGGAAAGACTAAAGTGGACAGACTATAGTGGAAAGACTAAAGTGGGAAGACTAAAGTGAACAGACTGGAAAGACTAAAGTGGACAAACTAAAGTGGAAAGACTATAGTGGAAAGACTAAAGTGGACAGAGAATAGTGGAAAGACTAAAGTGGACAGACTATAGTGGAAAGATTATAGTGGAAAGACTGTAGTGGACAGAATAAAGTGGAGACTATAGTGGAAAGACTAAAGTGGAAAGACTAAAGTGGACAGAGAATAGTGGAAAGACTAAAGTGGACAGAGAATAGTGGAAAGATTAAAGTGGACAGACTATAGTGGAAAGACTGTAGTGGACAGAATAAAGTGGAGACTATAGTGGAAATATTAAAGTGGAAAGACTAAAGTGGACAGACTATAGTGGAAAGACTGAAGTGGACAGACTAAAGTGGAAAAAATGAAGTGGAAAGACTAAAGCGGACAGACTATAGTGGAAAGACTTTAGTGGAAAGACTCTAGTGGACAGAATAAAGTGGAGACTATAGTGGAAAGACTAAAGTGGACAGAGAATAGTGGAAAGACTAAAGTGGACAGACTATAGTGGAAAGACTGTAGTGGACAGAATAAAGTGGAGACTATAGTGGAAAGACTAAAGTGGACTGAAAATAGTGGAAAGACTAAATTGGAAAGACTGTAGTGGAAAGAATAAAGTGGAGACTATAGTGGAAAGACTAAAGTGGACAGAGAATAGTGGAAAGACTAAAGTGGACAGACTATAGTGGAAAGCCTATAGTGGAAAGACTGTAGTGGACAGAATAAAGTGGAGACTATAGTGGAAAGACTAAAGTGGACAGACTAAAGTGGACAGACTATAGTGGAAAGACTGAAGTGGAAAGACTAAAGTGGACAGACTTTAGTGGAAAGACTATAGTGTAAAGACTGTAGTGGACAGAATAAAGTGGAGACTGTAGTGGAAATACTAAAGTGGACAGAGAATAGTGGAAAGACAAAAGTGGACAGACTATAGTGGAAAGACTATAGTGGAAAGACTGTAGTGGACAGAATAAAGTGGACAGACTAAAGTGGAAAGGCTAGGACAGGGGGAATAGGAATAGACAGGGAATAGTGGAAAGACTAAAGTGGAAAGACTGTAGTGGAAAGACTAAAGTGGAGAGACTAAAGTGGAAAGGCTAAAGTGGAAAGACTAAAGTGGACAGACTATAGTGGAAAGACTAGAGTGGAAAGACTGTAGTGGACAGAATAAAGTGGAGAGTATAGTGGAAAGACTAAAGTGGACAGAGAAGGTGGAAAGACTAAAGTGGACAGACTATAGTGGAAAGCCTATAGTGGAAATACTGTAGTGGACAGAATAAAGTGGAGACTATAGTGGAAAGACTAAAGTGGACAGAGAATAGTGGAAAGACTTAAGTGGAAAGACTGTAGTGGACAGAATAAAGTGGAGACTATAGGTGAAAGACTAAAGTGGAAAGACTAAAGTGGACAGACTATAGTGGAAAGACTATAGTGGAAAAACTGTAGTGGACAGAATAAAGTGAAGACTATAATGGAAAGACTAAAGTGGAAAGACTAAAGTTGACAGACTATAGTGGAAAGACTATAGTGGAAAAACTGTAGTGGACAGAATAAAGTGGAGACTATAGTGGAAAGACTAAAGTGGAAAGACTAAAGTGGACAGACTATAGTGGAAAGACTATAGTGGAATGACTGTAGTGGACAGAATAAAGTGGAGACTATAGTGGAAATACTAAAGTGGAAAGACTAAAGTGGACAGACTATAGTGGAAAGACTGAAGTGGACAGACTAAAGTGGAAAAATTAAAGTGGAAAGACTAAAGTGGACAGACTATAGTGGAAAGACTATAGTGGAAAGACGGTAGTGGACAGAATAAAGTGGAGACTATAGTGGAAAGACTAAAGTGGACAGAAAACCGTGGAAAGACTAAATTGGAAAAACTGTAGTGGAAAGAATAAAGTGGAGACTATAGTGGAAAAACTAAAGTGGAAAGACTAAAGTGGACAGACTATAGTGGAAAGATTGAAGTGGAAAGACTAAAGTGGACAGACTAAAGTGGAAAGACTAAAGTGGACAGACTATAGTGGAAAGACTGTAGTGGACAGAATAAAGTGGAGACTATAGTGGAAAGACTAAAGCGGACAGAGAATAGTGGAAAGACTAAAGTGGACAGACTATAGTGGAAAGACTATAGTGGAAAGACTATGGTGGAAAGACTATAGTGGAAAGACTGTAGTGGACAGAATAAAGTGGAGACTATTGTGGAAAGACTAAAGTGGACAGAGAATATTGGAAAGACTAAAGTGGAAAGACTAAAGTGGACAGACTAAATTGGACAGACTAAAGTGGACAGACTAAAATGGAAAGACTAAAGTGGACAGACTCTAGTGGAAAGATTGAAC
Organism: Branchinecta sandiegonensis; assembly: GCA_030848855.1. NCBI lineage: Eukaryota > Metazoa > Arthropoda > Branchiopoda > Anostraca > Branchinectidae > Branchinecta > Branchinecta sandiegonensis. Next base: position 110,626 of record JAUPMV010000094.1, read on the forward strand.
TGGAAAGACTAAGTGGACACACTAAAGCGGAATGACTAAAGTGGAAAGACTAAAGTGGACAGACTATAGTGGAAAGACTGAAATGGAAAGACTCAGTGTGTGGACTCAGTGGAGACTATAGTGGAAAGACAAAAGTGGACAGAAAATAGTGGAAAGATTAAATTGGAAAGACTGTAGTGGAAAGAATAAAGTGGAGACTACAGTGGAAAGACTAAAGTGGAAAGACTAAAGTGGACAGACTATAGTGGAAAGACTGAAGTGGAAAGACTAAAGTGGACAGACTATAGTGGAAAGACTATAGTGGAAAGACTGTAGTGGTCAGAATAAGTGGAGACTATAGTGGAAAGACTAAAGTGGACAGAGAATAGTGGAAAGACTAAAGTGGACAGACTATAGTGGAAAGACTATAGTGGAAAGACTGTAGTGGACAGAATAAAGTGGAGACTATAGTGGAAAGACTATAGTGGAAAGACTAAAGTGGAAAGACTAAAGAGGACAGGGAATAGTGGAAAGACTAAAGTGAAAAGACTGTAGTGGAAAGACTAAAGTGGACAGACTAAAGTGGAAAGGCTAAAGTGGAAAGACTAAAGTGGACAGACTATAGTGGAAAGACTATAGTGGAAAGACTGTAGTGGACAGAATAAAGTGGAGAGTATAGTGGAAAGACTAAAGTGGACAGACTAAAGTGGATAGACTAAAATGGAAAGACTAAAGTGGACAGACTCTAGTGGAAAGACTGAAGTGGAAAGACTAAGTGGACAGACTAATTCGGAAAGCCTATAGTGGAAAGACTGTAGTGGACAGAATAAAGTGGAGACTATAGTGGAAAGACTCAAGTGGAAAGACTAAAGTGGACAGAGAATAGTGGAAAGACTTAAGTGGAAAGACTGTAGTGGACAGAATAAAGTAGAGACTATAGGTGAAAGACTAAAGTGGTAAGACTAAAGTGGACAGACTATAGTGGAAAGACTATAGTGGAAAAACTGTAGTGGACAGAATAAAGTGGAGACTATAATGGAAAGACTAAAGTGGAAAGACTAAAGTGGACAGACTATAGTGGAAAGACTATAGTGGAAAGACTATAGTGGACAGACTAAAGTGGACAGACTAAAGTGGACAGACTATAGTGGAAAGACTAAAGTGGACAGAGAATATTGGAAAGACTAAAGTGGAAAGACTAAAGTGGACAGACTAAAGTGGGCAGGCTAAAGTGGACAGACTAAAGTGGACAGACTAAAATGGAAAGACTAAAGTGGACAGACTCTAGTGGAAAGACTGAAGTGGAAAGACTAAGTGGACAGACTAAAGCGGAAAGACTATAGTGGAAACACTGAAGTGGAAAGACTCAGTGGACAGACTAAAGTGTACACACTGCAGTGGACAGAATAAAGTGGAAAGACTAAAGTGGAAAGACTAAAGTGGACAGACTATAGTGGAAAGACTAAAGTGGACAGACTAAAGTGGACAGACTAAAGTGGACAGACTAAAGTGGAAAGACTAAATTGGAAAGACTAAAGTGGACAAACTATAGTGGAAAGACTGTAGTGGACAGAATAAAGTGGAGACTATAGTGGAAAGACTAAAGTGGAAAGACTAAAGTGGACAGAGAATAGTGGAAAGACTAAAGTGGACAGACTATAGTGGAAAGACTAAAGTGGACAGACTAAAGTGGAAAGACTAAAGTGGACAGACTATAGTGGAAAGACTGTAGTGGACAGAATAAAGTGGAGACTATAGTGGAAAGACTAAAGTGGACAGAGAATAGCGGAAAGACTAAAGTGGACAGACTATAGTGGAAAGATTATAGTGGAAAGACTATAGTGGAAAGACTGTAGTGGACAGAATATAGTGGAGACTATAGTGGAAAGACTAAAGTGGACAGAGAATATTGAAAAGACTGTAGTGGACAGAATAAAGTGGAGACTATAGTGGAAAGACTAAAGTGGACAGACTATAGTGGAAAGACTGAATCGGAAAGACTCAGTGGACGGACTAAAGTGTACACACTGAAGTGGACAGAAGAAAGTGGAAAGACTAAAGTGGATAGACTATAGTGGAAAGACTAAACTGGACAGACTAAAGTGGAAAAACTAAAGTGGAAAGACTAAAGTGGACAGACTATAGTGGAAAGACTATAGTGGAAAGACTGTAGTGGACAGAATAAAGTGGAGACTATAGTGGAAAGTCTAAAGTGGAAAGACTAAAGTGGACAGACTATAGTGGAAAGACTATAGTGGAAAGACTGTAGTGGACAGAATAAAGTGGAGAGTATAGAGGAAAGACTAAAGTGGACAGAGAATATTGGAAAGACTAAAGTGGAAAGACTAAAGTGGACAGACTAAAGTGGGCAGGCTAAAGTGGACAGACTAAAGTGGACAGACTAAAATGGAAAGACTAAATTGGACAGACTCTAGTGGAAAGACTGAAGTGGACAGAATAAAGTGGAGAGTATAGTGGAAATACTAAAGTGGACAGAGAAAGTGGAAAGACTAAAGTGGACAGACTATAGTGGAAAGACTATAGTGGAAAGGCTAAAGTGGAAAGACTAAAGTGGACAGACTATAGTGGAAAGCCTATAGTGGAAAGACTGTAGTGGACAGAATAAAGTCGAGAGTATAGTGGAAAGACTAAAGTGGACAGAGAATATTGGAAAGACTAAAGTGGAAAGACTAAAGTGGACAGACTAAAGTGGGCAGGCTAAAGTGGACAGACTAAAGTGGACAGACTAAAGTGGAAAAACTAAAGTGGACAGACTCTAGTTGAAAGACCGAAGTGGAAAGACTAAGTGGACAGACTAATTCGGAAAGCCTATAGTGGAAAGACTGTAGTGGACAGAATAAAGTGGAGACTATAGTGGAAAGACTAAAGTGGAAAGACTAAAGTGGACAGAGAATAGTGGAAAGACTTAAGTGGAAAGACTGTAGTGGACAGAATAAAGTGGAGACTATAGGTGAAAGACTAAAGTGGAAAGACTAAAGTGGACAGACTATAGTGGAAAGACGATAGTGGAAAAACTGTAGTGGACAGAATAGTGGAAAGACTAAAGTGGACAGACTATAGTGGAAAGACTATAGTGGAAAGACTATGGTGGAAAGACTATAGTGGAAAGACTGTAGTGGACAGAATAAAGTGGAGACTATTGTGGAAAGACTAAAGTGGACAGAGAATATTGGAAAGACTAAAGTGGACAGACTGTAGTGGAAAGATTGAATTGGAAAGACTAAAGTGGAAAGACTAAAGTGGACAGACTATAGTGGAAAGACTATAGTGGAAAGACTGTAGTGGACAGAATAAAGTGGAGACTATAGTGGAAAGACTAAAGTGGAAAGACTAAAGTGGACAGACTATAGTGGTAAGACTGAAGTGGACAGACTAAAGTGGACAGACTATAGTGGAAAGACTATATTGGAAAGACTGTAGTGGACAGAATAAAGTGGAGACTACAGTGGAAAGACTAAAGTGGACAGAGAATAATGGAAAGACTAAAGTGGACAGACTATAGTTGAAAGACTGTAGTGGACAGAATAAAGTGGAGACTATAGTGGAAAGACTAAAGTGGACAGAAAATAGTGGAAAGACTAAATTGGAAAGACTGTTATGGAAAGAATAAAGTGGAGACTATAGTGGGAAAACTAGAGTGGACAGAATAAAGTGAAGACTATAATGGAAAGACTAAAGTGGAAAGACTAAAGTGGACAGACTATAGTGGAAAGACTATAGTGGAAAAACAGTAGTGGACAGAATAAAGTGGAGACTATAGTGGAAAGTCTGAAGTGGACAGACTAAAGTGGAAAAACTAAAGTGGAAAGACTAAAGTGGACAGACTATAGTGGAAAGACTATAGTGGAAAGACGGTAGTGGACAGAATAAAGTGGAGACTGTAGTGGAAAGACTGAAGTGGACAGAAAACAGTGGAAAGACTAAATTGGAAAGACTGTAGTGGAAAGAATAAAGTGGAGACTATAGTGGAAAAACTAAAGTGGAAAGACTAAAGTGGACAGACTATAGTGGAAAGATTGAAGTGGAAAGTCTGAAGTGGAGTGACTAAAGTGGAAAGACTAAAGTGGACAGACTATAGTGGAAAGACTGTAGTGGACAGAATAAAGTGGAGACTATAGTGGAAAGACTAAAGTGGAAAGACTACAGTGGACTGACTATAGTGGAAAGACTTTAGTGGAAAGACTGTAGTGGACAGAATAAAGTGGAGACTATAGTGGAAAGCCTAAAGTGGAAAGACTAAACTGGACAGACTATAGTGGAAAGACTGAAGTGGACAGACTAAAGTGGAAAAACTAAAGTGGAAATACTAAAATGGACAGACTATAGTGGAAAGACTATAGTGGAAAGACTGTAGTGGACAGAATAAAGTGGAGACTATAGTGGAAAGACCAAAGTTGACAGAGAATAGTGGAAAGACTAAAGTGGACAGACTATAGTGGAAAGACTATAGTGGAAAGACTGTAGTGGACAGAATAAAGTGGAGACTATAGTGGAAAGACTAAAGTGGACAGAGAATAGTGGAAAGACTAAATTTGAAAGACTGTGGTGGACAGAATAAAGTGAAGACTATAGTGGAAAGACTAAAGTGGAAAGACTAAAGTGGACAGACTATAGTGGAAAGACTGAAGTGGAAAGACTCAGTGGACAGACTATAGTGGAAAGACTAAAGTGGACAGACTAAAATGGAAAGACTAAAGTGGAAAGACTAAAGTGGCAAGACTAAAGTGGACAGACTATAGTGGAAAGACTATAGTTGAAAGACTATAGTGGAAAGAATAAAGTGGAGACTATAGAGGAAGGACTAAAGTGGAAAGACTAAAGTGGACAGACTATAGTGGAAAGACTAAAGTGGACAGACTATAGTGGAAAGACTAAAGTAGACAGACTATAGTGGAAAGACTAAAGTGGACAGACTAAAGTGGAAAGACTAAAGTGGAAAGACTAAAGTGGACAGACTATAGTGGAAAGACTATAGTGGAAAGACTGTAGTGGACAGAATAAAGTGGAGACTATAGTGGAAAGACTAAAGTGGAAAGACTAAAGTGGACAGACTAAAGTGGACAGACTCTAGTGGAAAGACTAAGTGGAAAGACTAAAGCGGAAAGACTAAAGTGGAAAGACTAAAGTGGACAGACTATAGTGGAAAGACTAAAGTGGACAGACTAAAGTGGAAACACTAAAGTGGAAAGACTAAAGTGGACAGACTATAGTGGAAAGACTATAGTGGAAAGACTAACTGGACAGACTAAAGCGGAAAGACTAAAGTGGAAAGACTAAAGTGGACAGACTAAAGTGGAAAGACTAAAGTGGACAGACTATAGTGGAAAGACTAAAGTGGACAGACTAAAGTGGAAACACTAAAGTGGAAAGACTAAAGTGGACAGACTATAGTGGAAAGACTATAGTGGAAAGACTAACTGGACAGACTAAAGCGGAAAGACTAAAGTGGAAAGACTAAAGTGGACAGACTATAGTGGAAAGACTAAAGTTGACAGACTAAAGTGGAAAGACTAAAGTGGACAGACTATAGTGGAAAGACTATAGTGGAAAGACTGTAGTGGACAGAATAAAGTGGAGACTATAGTGGAAAGACTAAAGTGGAAAGACTAAAGTGGACAGACTATAGTGGAAAGACTGAAGTGGACAGACTAAAGTGGAAAATCTAAAGTGGAAAGACTAAAGTGGACAGACTATAGTGGAAAGACTATAGTTGAAAGACTGTAGTGGACAGAATAAAGTGAAGACTGTAGTGGAAAGACTAAAGTAGACAGAGAATAGTGGAAAGACTAAAGTGGACAGACTATAGTGGAAAGACTATAGTGGAAAGACTGTAGTGGACAGAATAAAGTGGAGACTATAGTGGAAAGACTAAAGTGGAAAGACTAAAGTGGACAGAGAATAGTGGAAAGACTAAAGTGGACAGACTATAGTGGAAAGACTAAAGTGGACAGACTAAGGTGGAAAGACTAAAGTGGAAAGACTAAAGTGGACAGACTATATTGGAAAGACTATAGTGGAAAGACTAAAGTGGACAGAGAATAGAGGAAAGACTAAAGTGGACAGACTATAGTGGAAAGACTATAGTGGAAAGACTGTAGTGGACAGAATAAAGTGGAGACTATAGTGGAAAGACTAAAGTGGAAAGACTAAAGTTGACAGAGAATAGTGGAAAGACTAAAGTGGAAAGACTGTAGTGGACAGAATAAAGTGGAGACTATAGTGGAAAGACTAAAGTTGAAAGACTACAGTGGACAGACTATTGTGGAAAGACTTTAGTGGAAAGACTGTAGTGGACAGAATAAAGTAGAGACTATAGTGGAAAGACTAAAGTGGACAGAGAATAGTGGAAAGACTAAAGTGGATAGATTTTAGTGGAAAGGCTATAGTGGAAAGACTGTAGTGGACAGAATAAAGTGGAGACTATAGTGGAAAGACTAAAGTGGAAAGACTAAACTGGACAGACTATAGTGGAAAGACTGAAGTGGACAGACTAAAGTGGAAAAACTAAAGTGGAAAGACTAAAGTGGACAGACTATACTGGAAAGACTATAGTGGAAAGACTGTAGTGGACAGAATAAAGTGGAGACTATAGTGGAAAGACTAAAGTGGAAAGACTAAACTGGACAGACTATAGTGGAAAGACTGAAGTGGACAGACTAAAGTGGAAAAACTAAAGTGGAAAGACTAAAGTGGAAAGACTAAAGTGGACAGACTATAGTGGATAGACTATAGTGGAAAGACTGTAGTGGACAGAATAAAGTGGAGACTATAGTGGAAAGACTAAAGTGGAAAGACTAAACTGGACAGACTATAGTGGAAAGACTGAAGTGGACAGACTAAAGTGGAAAAACTAAAGTGGAAAGACTAAAGTGGACAGACTATAGTGGAAAGACTACAGTGGAAAGACTAAAGTGGACAGACTATAGTGGAAAGACTAAAGTGGACAGACTAAAGTGGAAAGATTAAAGTGGTAAGACTAAAGTGGACAGACTATAGTGGAAAGACTAAAGTGGAAAAACTAAAGTGGAAAGACTAAAGTGGACAGACTATAGTGGAAAGACTATAATTGAAAGACTATAGTGGAAAGAATAAAGTGGAGACTATAGAGGAAAGACTAAAGTGGAAAGACTAAAGTGGACAGACTATAGTGGAAAGACTAAAGTGGACAGACTATAGTGGAAAGACTAAAGTAGACAGACTATAGTGGAAAGACTAAAGTGGACAGACTAAAGTGGAAAGACTAAAGTGGAAAGACTAAAGTGGACAGACTATAGTGGAAAGACTATAGTGGAAAGACTGTAGTGGACAGAATAAAGTGGAGACTATAGTGGAAAGACTAAAGTGGAAAGACTAAAGTGGACAGACTATAGTGGAAAGACTGAAGTGGACAGACTAAAGTGGAGACTATAGTGGAAAGACCAAAGTTGACAGAGAATAGTGGAAAGACTAAAGTGGACAGACTATAGTGGAAAGACTATAGTGGAAAGACTGTAGTGGACAGAATAAAGTGGAGACTATAGTGGAAAGACTAAAGTGGACAGAGAATAGTGGAAAGACTAAATTTGAAAGACTGTGGTGGACAGAATAAAGTGAAGACTATAGTGGAAAGACTAAAGTGGAAAGACTAAAGTGGACAGACTATAGTGGAAAGACTGAAGTGGAAAGACTCAGTGGACAGACTAAAGTGTACACACTGAAGTGGACAGAATAAAGTGGAAAGACTAAAGTGGAAAGACTAAAGTGGATAGACTATAGTGGAAAGACTAAAGTGGATAGACTAAAGTGGAAAAACTAAAGTGGAAAGACTAGATAAGTGGACAGACTATAGTGGAAAGACTATAGTGGAAAGACTGTAGTGGACAGAATAAAGTGGAGACTATAGTGGAAAGACTAAAGTGGAAAGACTAAAGTGGACAGACTATAGTGAAAAGACTATAGTGGAAAGACTGTAGTGGACAGAATAAAGTGGAGACTGTAGTGTAAAGACTAAAGTGGACAGACTAAAGTGGACAGACTCTAGTGGAAAGACTAAGTGGACAGACTAAAGCGGAAACACTAAAGTGGAAAGACTAAAGTGGACAGACTATAGTGGAAAGACTAAAGTGGACAGACTAGAGTTGAAAGACTAAAGTGGAAAGACTAAAGTGGACAGACTATAGTGGAAAGACTATAGTGGAAAGACTATAATGGAAAGACTATAGTGGAAAGACTAACTGGACAGACTAAAGCGGAAAGACTAAAGTGGAAAGACTAAAGTGGACAGACTATAGTGGAAAGACTAAAGTGGACAGACTAAAATGGAAAGACTAAAGTGGAAAGACTAAAGTGGAAAGACTATAGTGGAAAGACTGTAGTGGACAGAATAAAGTGGAGACTATAGTGGAAAGACTAAAGCGGAAAGACTAAAGTGGACAGACTATAGTGGAAAGACTGAAGTGGACAGACTAAAGTGGAAAAACTAAAGTGGCAAGACTAAAGTGGACAGACTATAGTGGAAAGACTATAGTTGAAAGACTATAGTGGAAAGAATAAAGTGGAGACTATAGAGGAAGGACTAAAGTGGAAAGACTAAAGTGGACAGACTATAGTGGAAAGACTAAAGTGGACAGACTATAGTGGAAAGACTAAAGTAGACAGACTATAGTGGAAAGACTAAAGTGGACAGACTAAAGTGGAAAGACTAAAGTGGAAAGACTAAAGTGGACAGACTATAGTGGAAAGACTATAGTGGAAAGACTGTAGTGGACAGAATAAAGTGGAGACTATAGTGGAAAGACTAAAGTGGAAAGACTAAAGTGGACAGACTAAAGTGGACAGACTCTAGTGGAAAGACTAAGTGGAAAGACTAAAGCGGAAAGACTAAAGTGGAAAGACTAAAGTGGACAGACTATAGTGGAAAGACTAAAGTGGACAGACTAAAGTGGAAACACTAAAGTGGAAAGACTAAAGTGGACAGACTATAGTGGAAAGACTATAGTGGAAAGACTAACTGGACAGACTAAAGCGGAAAGACTAAAGTGGAAAGACTAAAGTGGACAGACTAAAGTGGAAAGACTAAAGTGGACAGACTATAGTGGAAAGACTAAAGTGGACAGACTAAAGTGGAAACACTAAAGTGGAAAGACTAAAGTGGACAGACTATAGTGGAAAGACTATAGTGGAAAGACTAACTGGACAGACTAAAGCGGAAAGACTAAAGTGGAAAGACTAAAGTGGACAGACTATAGTGGAAAGACTAAAGTTGACAGACTAAAGTGGAAAGACTAAAGTGGACAGACTATAGTGGAAAGACTATAGTGGAAAGACTGTAGTGGACAGAATAAAGTGGAGACTATAGTGGAAAGACTAAAGTGGAAAGACTAAAGTGGACAGACTATAGTGGAAAGACTGAAGTGGACAGACTAAAGTGGAAAATCTAAAGTGGAAAGACTAAAGTGGACAGATTATAGTGGAAAGACTATAGTTGAAAGACTGTAGTGGACAGAATAAAGTGAAGACTGTAGTGGAAAGACTAAAGTAGACAGAGAATAGTGGAAAGACTAAAGTGGACAGACTAGAGTGGAAAGACTATAGTGGAAAGACTGTAGTGGACAGAATAAAGTGGAGACTATAGTGGAAAGACTAAAGTGGAAAGACTAAAGTGGACAGAGAATAGTGGAAAGACTAAAGTGGACAGACTATAGTGGAAAGACTAAAGTGGACAGACTAAGGTGGAAAGACTAAAGTGGAAAGACTAGAGTGGACAGACTATATTGGAAAGACTATAGTGGAAAGACTAAAGTGGACAGAGAATAGAGGAAAGACTAAAGTGGACAGACTATAGTGGAAAGACTATAGTGGAAAGACTGTAGTGGACAGAATAAAGTGGAGACTATAGTGGAAAGACTAAAGTGGAAGGACAGAACAAAGTGGAGACTATAGTAGAAAGACTAAAGTGGAAAGACTAAAGTGGACAGAGAATAGTGGAAAGACTAAAGTGGACAGACTAAAGTGGAAAGACTATAGTGGAAAGAATAAAGTGGACAGAGAATAGTGGAAAGACTATAGTGGAAAGACTGTAGTGGACAGAACAAAGTGGAGACTATAGTGGAAAGACAAAAGTGGAAAGACTATAGTGGAAAGATTAAAGGGGAAAGACTAGAGTGGACAAACTATAGTGGAAAGACTGAAGTGGACAGACTAAAGTGGAAAAACTAAAGTGGAAAGACTAAAGTGGACAGACTATAGTGGAAAGACTATAGTGGAATGACTCTAGTGGACAGAATAAAGTGGAGACTATAGTGGAAAAACTAAAGTGGACAGAGAATAGTGGAAAGACTAAAGTGGACAGAATAAAGTGGAGACTATAGTGGAAAGACTAAAGTGGAAATAGTGGAAAGACTAAATTGGAAAGACTGTAATGGAAAGAATAAAGTGGAGACTATAGTGGAAAGACTAAAGTGGAAAGACTAAAGTGGACAGACTATAGTGGAAAGACTGAAGTGGAAAGACTAAAGTGGACAGACTATAGCGGAAAGACTGAAGTGGAAAGACCATCCCTCGTATAGTCTGCTATTCCCAGTGATGAAAGCACGTGCTGTAGGTGGTGCCCGATAATGACACACCCAATATCTATCGTCAGCTTCAACATAAATGGAACCCGTCACAAAGAGCACTACATAGATGAGCTACTGTTAAACTACGACATTGTGCTCCTTCAAGAACACTTACTCACGGCCGCTAGCTCGAACGCCCTTAAAAGAAGCACTGACCATTTACTTTTTCTTACGAATGCTCGAGCCACTTTTGGGCGGCCATCCGGTGGCCTTGCGTGTATGATCAATCGGAAATTTAGTGCTTTATCACCGGTGTGCTACCATAGTGATGAATATATTTTAGCAGTGAGACTTGGTAAAGTGATTCTGGTCAATATATATCTACCGTGTGATCGTAAAAATTTGATTTCCCTCAACAAGTTTTCAAAAGCCTGCGCTTCGCTTGAGAGGCTGCTAAAGTCAATTGTTTCGCAGGGTTACCAATTTGTTATTGCAGGAGATTTTAACAGTGATTTACTAAAGCAGTCAGCTCGAACTGATTTAGTACTTGATATTCTTCCTGATTATAAGTTAGTTCATAAGGATAAAATGTACACTTATGTTCATAATTCTGGTAGCTTTTCGAACATTGACCATGTTGTTGCCTCTCCCTCTCTTGATATTTCGTCTATATTAGTCACTGAGGATGACAATGATGTGGATCATTTACCTCTTTCATTTACAATTGCTGCAACTGATATAGCACTTTCATCTATTAGATCTGATAGAAGTCATAAGTGGTTTATACGTAGGAACTGGAATCGTGCTGATTTGTTGCTGTATACTGTTACGCTATCTTCCCTCCTTAGTAATATCAAAGTTCCATTCCACCTTTTGCAGGCTTCTGAGCGGTATTCAAATGACAATTCGTGTCTTAATAATTATTACGACCAGATCGTTTCGAGTTTGAGGTTGGCGGAAGAAGTGGCCGTGCCGGAAGAAAGAATTCGAAAAAATACTCGGAAATCAAATTGGTCTCTTGACCCAGAACTGAAATTAGTGAAGAATAAGGCTAAGTTTTGGTTAAGACTTTGGGTTTCTCGCGGCAGACCACGTTCTGGCACCGTGTTTGATATTAAGCAACGAACTAAGCGTATTTATAAGAAGCATGTTCTTTCGATCAGTTCAAAAGGACTCGAGTTCCCACGTACACAAGGTGATTGGTCAAATGTAATTAATGCAGACAAAATTGATGGAAAGTCGTCGCTCAGTGTTATCAGTGATTCCGCATGGAATTCATATTATACGTCAATGTTTAGTGCCGCTAATTTTTATGTTCATGCCGTTTATTCTAAGCTGCTAAGTGCTTCACTTCCCCCATTTCTCACTCAAGCACATATTCTCCCCGTGTCTTCGTCATCGGTCTCACTTGCTATTAAGCGTCTCCGTTCCTCTTCTGTTGATAACGACGGAATTTCGGCTCGACATCTAAGAATAAATTGTCCACCTCTTGAGCAACATCTTCAATTGCTCTTCCAAATGTGCCTGAGTTCCTCTGCCGTCCCCAATAGTTTTCTTTGCGGAATCGTAACATCAATTATTAAAAAAGGCAAACCCCCTTCGGACTGTACCTCTTATCGTCCCATCACCGTTTCATGTACGATTAGCAAAGTCTTCGAGTATGTACTACTCCCCTCATTTATTAATAATGTTAACTTCGGAGAAAACCAATTGGGTTTCCAAAAAGGTATTGGTTGTCAACATGCCCACCGAGTTCTTTCGTCTCTCCTGGTTGAGGCAACTAAAAAAGGCTTGGAACTGCATATTTGTGCTTTGGACCTGTCGAAAGCTTTTGATAGCATTGTACATACCCAAGCCCTTTTCTCGCTTTTTTCACATGGCATAAATATTTCTATTATTTTTTTATTACGTTATTGGTATACAAATTCTTTTCTGCGCACTAAAGTGGATGGACAGATATCCGATTTTAGAATCCCGATAAAACGTGGCGTTCGACAGGGCGCGGTTCTCTCACCATCCATTTTTAAAATGTGCATCTCTAACATCCTGTCTTCTATACCTACCACTTGTATTATTAATTCCATTAATATCTCTTATATTGCTTATGCCGATGATATTCTGCTGATAAGTCGAAGCAAGACCGGATTAAAGAAGTCAGTTTCTTTTGTTTCAGCTGCTTTCGACCGGATCGGTCTGGCTCTAAACGTTAATAAATGCGAATACTTATCTTTCAATTCAACTAACCAAGAGCCGCTTATTCTCCCAACTAAGACTATCCCCCTTGTCACATCTCTTCGGTGGTTGGGCATCCACATTACTAACAGCCTCAAATCGTTCCGGTCTCAATCGGTTAATGATGCAAAAATAAAGATTCAAGTATCATACTCGAAAATCGTTGCTAATCGTGGGAAATACAATAAAAAAGCCCTTAGTAAACTTTACAGCAGTTTTACTGACCATTCTATCTTATTTCTTTCCGGCCTCTCTTCAGTTTTAAAGAAAAAAGATCTTCATTCCCTCCGTTCTTGTTATTACCGATATTCAAAATTCCTCCTTTTCCTACCTCCCTGGTATAAAAACAGACATCTGATTTCGCGTTACAAGCTTCCGGATATATCGCTGAAACTTTCGGCCATAAGTAAAAAATTGTCCACAACGTCCCATCTCAGCTTCCCCGCACATCACGGCTTGTCCCTTCTTCTAGAGTGAATTCAAGTGTATTTTAGTGTTTTGTGTTCTTTTTCATTGTTTGTACTCCGCTATTCTGTCTTTTCAGCGGGTTATAAAAATAAATAAATAAATAAATAAAGTGGACAGACTATAGTGGAAAGACTAAAGCGGACAGACTATAGTGGAAAGACTGTAGTGGACAGAATAGAGTGGACAATATAGTGGAAAGACTAAAGCGGACAGAGAATAGTGGAAAGACTAAAGTGGACAGACTATAGTGGAAAGACTATAGTCGAAAGACTATAGTGAAAAGACTGTAATGGACAGAATAAAGTGGAGACTATAGTGGAAAGACTAAAGTGGACAGAGAATATTGGAAAGACTAAGTGGACAGACTAAAGCGGAAAGACTAAAGTGGAAAGACTAAAGTGGACAGACTATAGTGGAAAGACTGAAATGGAAAGACTCAGTGGACAGACTAAAGTGTACACACTGCAGTGGACAGAATGAAGTGGAAAGACTAAAGTGGAAAGACTAAAGTGGACAGACTATAGTGGAAAGACTAAAGTGGACAGACTAAAGTGGAAAGACTAAAGTGGACATACTATAGTGGAAAGACTATAGTGGAAAGACTAAAGTGGACAGAGAGTATTGGAAAGACTAAAGTGGAAAGACTGTCGTGGACAGAATAAAGTGGAGACTATAGTGGAAACACTAAAGTGGAAAGACTAAAGTGGACAGACTATAGTGGAAAGACTGAATCGGAAAGACTCAGTGGACAGACTAAAGTGTACACACTGATGTGGACAGAATAAAGTGGAAAGACTAAAGGTAAGACTAAAGTGGATAGACTATAGCGGAAAGACTAAAGTGGACAGACTAAAGTGGAAAGACTATAGTGGAAAGACTGTAGTGGACAGAATAAAGTGGAGACTATAGTGGAAAGTCTAAAGTGGAAAGAGAATAGTGGAAAGACTAAAGTTGACAGACTATAGTGGAAAGACTAAAGTGGAAAAACTAATTCGGAAAGACTAAAGTGGACAGACTATAGTGGAAAGACTATAGTGGAAAGACTGTAGTGGACAGAATAAAGTGGAGACTATAGTGGAAAGACTAAAGTGGACAGAGAATAGTGGAAAGACTAAAGTGGACAGACTAAAGTGGACAGACTATAGTGGAAAGACTGTAGTGGACAGAATAAAGTGGAGAGTATAGTGGAAAGACTAAAGTGGACAGAGAATAGTGGAAAGACTAAAGTGGACAGACTATAGTGGAAAGACTATAGTGGAAAGACTGTAGTGGACAGAATAAAGTGGAGACAAAAGTGGAAAGACTAAAGTGGAAAGTGGAAAGACTAAAGTGGAAAGACTAAAGTGGACAGACTATAGTGGAAAGACTGAAGTGGAAAGACTCAGTGGACTATATCAGAAAGACTATAGTGGAACGACTATAGTGGAAAGACTGTAGTGGACAGAATAAAGTGGTGACTATAGTGGAAAGACTAAAGTGGACAGAGAATAGTGGAAAGACTAAAGTGGACAGACTATAGTGGAAAGACTAAAGTGGAAAAACTGTAGTGGACAGAATAAAGTGGAGACTATAGTGGAAAGACTAAAGTGGACAGAGATTAGTGGAAAGACTATAGTGGACAGACGATAGTGGAAAGACTATAGTGGAAAGACTGTAGTGGACAGAGAATAGTGGAAAGACTAAAGTGGGCAGACTATAGTGGAAAGACTATAGTGGAAAGACTATAGTGGAAAGACTATAGTGGAAAGACTGTAGTGGACAGAATAAAGTGGAGACTATAGTGGAAAGACTAAAGTGGAAAGACTAAAGTGGACAGAGAACAGTGGAAAGACTAAAGTGGACAGACTATAGTGGAAAGACTAAAGTGGACAGAAAATAGTGGAAAGACTGTAGTGGAAAGAATAAAGTGGAGACTATAGTGGAAAGAATAAAGTGGAAAGACTAAAGTGGACAGACTATAGTTGAAAGACTGAAGTGGAAAGACTCAGTGGACAGACTAAAGTGTACACACTGAAGTGAACAGAATAAAGTGGAAAGACTAAAGTGGAAAGAATAAAGTGAATAGACTATAGTGGAAAGACTAACGTGGACAGACTAAAGTGGAAAAACTAAAGTGGAAAGACTAAAGTGGACAGACTATAGTGGAAAGACTTTAGTGGAAAGACTGTAGTGGACAGAATAACGTGGAGACTATAGTGGAAAGACTAAAGTGGACAGAGAATAGTGGAAAGACTAAAGTGGACAGACTATAGTGGAAAGACTAAAGTGGAAAAACTAAAGTGGAAAGACTAAAGTGGACAGAGAATAGTGGAAAGACTAAAGTGGAAAGACTGTAGTGGATAGAAGGAAGTGGAGACTATATTGGAAAGACTAAAGAGGACAGACTAGAGTGGAAAGACTGAAGTGGAAAGACTAAGTGGACAGACTAAAGTGCAAAGACTATAGTGGAAAGACTAAAATGGAAAGACTATAGTGGAAAGACTAAAGTGGACAGACTGTAGTGGAAAGACTATAGTGGAAAGACTAAAGTGGAAAGACTGTAGTGGACAAAATAAAGTGGAGACTATAGTGGAAAGACTAAAGTGGACAGATAATAGTGGAAAGACTAAAGTGGACAGACTATAGTGGAAAGACTATAGTGGAAAGACTGTAGTGGACAGAAAAAAGTGGAGACTATAGTGGAAAGACTAAAGTGGACAGAGAATAGTGGAAAGACTAAAGTGGAAAGACTGTAGTGGATAGAATGAAGTGGAGACTATATTGGAAAGACTAAAGAGGACAGACTATAGTGGAAAGACTGAAGTGGAAAGACTAAGTGGACAGACTAAAGTGCAAAGACTATAGTGGAAAGACTAAAATGGAAAGACTATAGTGGAAAGACTAAAGTGGACAGACTGTAGTGGAAAGACTATAGTGGAAAGACTAAAGTGGAAAGACTAAAGTGGACAGAGAATAGTGGAAAGACTAAAGTGGAAAGACTGTAGTGGACAGAATAAAGTGGAGACCATAGTGGAAAGACTAAAGTGGAAAGACTAAAGTGGACAGACTATAGTGGAAAGACTATAGTGGAAAAATTGTAGTGGACAGAATAAAGTGGAGACTATAGTGGAAAGACTAAAGTGCACAGAGAATAGTGGAAAGACTAAAGTGGACAGACTATAAAGGAAAGACTATAGTGGAAAGACTGTAGTGGACAGAATAAAGTGGAGACTATAGTGGAAAGATTAAAGGTGAAAGACTAAAGTGGACAAACTATAGTGGAAAGACTGAAGTGGACAGACTAAAGTGGAAAAACTAAAGTGGAAAGACTAAAGTGAACAGACTATAGTGGAAAGACTATAGTGGAAAGACTCTAGTGGACAGAATAAAGTAGAGACTATGGTGGAAAGACTAAAGTGGACAGAGATTAGCGGGAAGACTAAAGTGGACAGACTATAGTGGAAAGACTGTAGTGGACAGAATAAAGTGGAGACTATAGTGGAAAGACTAAAGTGGAAAGACTAAAGTGGACAGACTATAGTGGAAAGACTGAAGTGGAAAGACTAAAGTGGACAGAGAATAGAGGAAAGACTATAGTGGAAAGACTGTAGTGGACAGAACAAAGTGGAGACTATAGTAGAAAGACTAAAGTGGAAAGACTAAAGTGGACAGAGAATAGTGGAAAGACTAAAGTGGACAGACTAAAGTGGAAAGACTATAGTGGAAAGAATAAAGTGGACAGAGAATAGTGGAAAGACTATAGTGGAAAGACTGTAGTGGACAGAACAAAGTGGAGACTATAGTGGTTTCCACTACAGTCTGTCCACTTTAGTCTTTCCACTTTAGTCTTTCCACTATAGTCTGTCCACTTGTCTAGTCTTTCCACTTTAGTTTTTCCACTTTTAGTCTATCCACTTTAGTCTTTCCACAATAGTCTATCCACTTTAGTCTTTCCACTTTAGTCTTTCCACTTTATTCTGTCCACCACAGTCTTTCCAATTTAGTCTTTCCACTATTCTCTGTCCACTTTAGTCTTTCCACTATAGTCTCCACTTTATTCTGTCCACTACAGTCTTTCCACTATAGTCTTTCCACTATAGTCTGTCCATTTTAGTCTTTCCACTTTAGTTTTTCCACTTTAGTCTGTCCACTTCAGTCTTTCCACTATAGTCTGTCCTGTTTAGTCTTTCCACTTGAGGCTTTCCACTATAGTCTCCACTTTATTCTGTCCACTACAGTCTTTCCACTATAGTCTTTCCACTAAAGTCTATCCACTTTAGTCTTTCCACTATTCTCTGTCCACTTTAGTCTTTCCACTATAGTCTCCACTTTATTCTGTCCACTACAGTCTTTCCACTATAGTCTTTCCACAATAGTCTTCCACTTATTCTCTGTCATATTCTCTGTTTCCACTATTCTCTGTCAACTTTAGTCTTTCCACTTTAGTCTTTCCACTATAGTCTCCACTTTATTCTGTCCACTACAGTCTTTCCACTATAGTCTTTCCACTATAGTCTGTCCACTTTAGTCTTTCCACTATTCTCTGTCCACTTTAGTCTTTCCACTATAGTCTTTCCAATATAGTCTGTCCACTTTAGTCTTTCCACTTTAGTCTTTCCACCTTAGTCTGTCCACTTTAGTCTTTCCACTATAGTCTGTCCACTTTAGTATTTCCACTATTCTCTGTCTACTTTAATCTTTCCACTTTAGTCTTTCCACTATAGTCTCCACTTTATTCTGTCCACTACAGTCTTTCCACTATAGTCTTTCCACTATAGTCTGTCCACTTTAGTCTTTCCACTTTAATCTTTCCACTTTAGTCTGTCCACTTTAGTCTTTCCACTATAGTCTGTCCACTTTATTCTTTCCACTATAGTCTTTCCACTATAGTCTGTCCACTTTAGTCTGTCCACTTTAGTCTTTCCACTTCGGTCTTTCCACTATAGTCTGTCCAATTTAGTCTTTCCACTTTAGTCTTTCCACTATAGTCTCCACTTTATTCTGTCCACTACAGTCTTTCCACTATAGTCTTTCCACTATAGTCTGTCCACTGTAGTCTTTCCACTTTAGTCTTTCCACTATAGTCTTTCCACTATAGTCTGTCCACTTTAGTCTTTCCACTTTAATCTTTCCACTTTAGTCTGTCCACTTTAGTCTTTCCACTATAGTCTGTCCACTTTAGTCTTTCCACTATAGTCTTTCCACTATAGTCTGTCCACATTAGTCTTTCCACTTTAGTTTTTCCACTTTAGTCTGTCGAGTTCAGTCTTTCCACTATAGTCTGTCCACTTTAGTCTTTCCACTTTAGTCTTTCCACTATAGTCTCCACTTTATTCTGTCCACTAAAGTCTTTCCACTTTAGTCTTTCCGCTATTCTCTGTCAACTTTAGTCTTTCCACTTTAGTCTTTCCACTATAGTCTCCACTTTATTCTGTCCACTACAGTCTTTCCTCTATAGTCTTTCCACTATAGTCTGTCCACTTTAGTCTTTCCACTATAGTCTGTCCACTTATCTAGTCTTTCCACTTTAGTTTTTCCACTTTAGTCTGTCCACTTTAGTCTTTCCACTATAGTCTATCCACTTTAGTCTTTCCACTTTAGTCTTTCCACTTTATTCTGTCCACTTCAGTGTGTACACTTTAGTCTGTCCACTGAGTCTTTCCACTTCAGTCTTTCCACTAGAGTCTGTCCACTTTAGTCTGTCCACTTTAGTCTTTCAACTATAGTCTCCACTTTATTCTGTCCACTACAGTCTTTCCACTATAGTCTGTCCACTTTAGTATTTCCACTTTAGTCTTTCCACTTTAGTCTGTCCACTTCAGTCTTTCCACTATAGTCTGTCCACTATAGTCTCCACTTTATTTCCAATTTAGTCTTTCCACTATTCTCTGTCCACTTTATTCTTTCTACTATAGTATCCACTTTATTCTGTCCACTACAGTCTTTCCACTTTAGTCTTTCCACTATAGTCTCCACTTTATTCTGTCCACTACAGTCTTTCCACTATAGTCTGTCCACTTTAGTCTTTCCACTTTAGTTTTTCCACTTTAGTCTGTCCACTTCAGTCTTTCCACTACAGTCTGTCCACTTTAGTCTTTCCACTTTAGTCTTTCCACTATAGTCTGTCCACTTGTCTAGTCTTTCCACTTTAGTTTTTCCACTTTAGTCTATCCACTTTAGTCTTTCCACAATAGTCTATCCACTTTAGTCTTTCCACTTTAGTCTTTCCACTTTATTCTGTCCACTTCAGTGTGTACACTTTAGTCTGTCCACTGAGTCTTTCCACTTCAGTCTTTCCACTATAGTCTGTCCACTTTAGTCTTTCCCCTTTAGTCTTTCCACTATAGTCTCCACTTTATTCTGTCAACCACAGTCTTTCCAATTTAGTCTTTCCACTATTCTCTGTCCACTTTAGTCTTTCCACTATAGTTTCCACTTTATTCTGTCCACTACAGTCTTTCCACTATAGTCTTTCCACTATAGTCTGTCCACTTTAG
Source organism: Branchinecta sandiegonensis (assembly GCA_030848855.1). Lineage (NCBI taxonomy): Eukaryota > Metazoa > Arthropoda > Branchiopoda > Anostraca > Branchinectidae > Branchinecta > Branchinecta sandiegonensis. The sequence continues at coordinate 130,337 of JAUPMV010000094.1, forward strand.
TCTTTCCACTTTAGTCTGTCCACTTCAGTCTTTCCACTATAGTCTGTCCAGTTTAGTCTTTCCACTTTAGTCTTTCCACTATAGTCTCCACTTTATTCTGTCCACTACAGTCTTTCCACTTTAGTCTTTCCACTATAGTCTCCACTTTATTCTGTCCACTACAGTCTTTCCACTATAGTCTTTCCACTATAGTCTGTCCACTTTAGTCTTTCCACTTTAGTCTTTCCGCTTTAGTTTTTCCACTTTAGTCTGTCCACTTCAGTCTTTCCACTACAGTCTGTCCAGTTTAGTCTTTCCACTTTAGTCTTTCCACTATAGTCTGTCCACTTTAGTCTTTCCACTATTCTCTGTCCACTTTTGTCTTTCCACTTTAGTCTTTCCACTATAGTCTTTCCACTATAGTCTTTCCACTATAGTCTGTCCACTTTAGTCTTTCCACTATTCTCTGTCCACTTTAGTCTTTCCACTATAGTCTCCACTTTATTCTGTCCACTACAGTCTTTCAACTATAGTCTTTCCACTATGGTCTGTCCACTTTAGTCTTTCCACTTTAGTTTTTCTACTTTAGTCTGTCCACTTCAGTCTTTCCACTATAGTCTGTCCACTTTAGTCTTTCCACTTTAGTCTTTCCACTATAGTCTCCACTTTATTCTGTCCACTACAGTCTTTCCACTATAATCTTTCCACTATAGTCTGTCCACTTTAGTCTTTCCACTTTATTCTTTCCACTTTAGTCTGTCCACTTTACTCTTTCCACTATAGTCTGTCCACTTTAGTCTTTCCACTTTAGTCTTTCCGCTTTAGTCTGTCCAGTTAGTCTTTCCACTATAGTCTTTCCACTATAGTCTGTCCACTTTAGTCTTTCCACTTTAGTCTTTCACTTTAGTCTGTCCACTTTAGTCTTTCCACTACAGTCTGTCCACTTTAGTCTTTCCACTTTAGTCTTTCCGCTTTAGTCTGTCCACTTAGTCTTTCCACTAGAGTCTGTCCACTTTAGTCTGTCCACTTTAGTCTTTCCACTATAGTCTCCACTTTATTCTGTCCACTACAGTCTTTCCACTATAGTCTGTCCACTTTAGTCTTTCCAATTTAGTCTTTCCACTATTCTCTGTCCACTTTAGTCTTTCCACTAAAGTATCCACTTTATTCTGTCCACTACAGTCTTTCCACTATAGTCTTTCCACTATAGTCTGTCCACTTTAGTCTTTCCACTTTAGTTTTTCCACTTTAGTCTGTCCACTTCAGTCTTTCCGGTATAGTCTCTCCAGTTTAGTCTTTCCACTTTAGTCTTTCCACTATAGTCTCCACTTTATTCTGTCCACTACAGTCTTTCCACTTTAGTCTTTCCACTATAGTCTCCACTTTATTCTGTCCACTACAGTCTTTCCACTATAGTCTGTCCATTTTAGTCTTTCCACTTTAGTCTTTCCACCTTAGTTTTTCCACTTTAGTCTGTCCACTTCAGTCTTTCCACTACAGTCTGTCCAGTTAAGTCTTTCCACTTTAGTCTTTCCACTATAGTCTGTCCACTTTAGTCTTTCCACTCTTCTCTGTCCACTTTAGTCTTTCCACTTTAGTCTTTCCACTATAGTCTCCACTTTATTCTGTCCACTACAGTCTTTCCACTATAGTCTTTCCACTATAGTCTGTCCACTTTAGTCTTTCCACTATTCTCTGTCCACTTTAGTCTTTCCACTATAGTCTCCACTTTATTCTGTCCACTACAGTCTTTCAACTATAGTCTTTCCACTATGGTCTGTCCACTTTAGTCTTTCCACTTTAGTTTTTCCACTTTAGTCTGTCCACTTCAGTCTTTCCACTATAGTCTGTCCACTTTAGTCTTTCCACTTTAGTCTTTCCACTATAGTCTCCACTTTATTCTGTCCACTACAGTCTTTCCACTATAGTCTTTCCACTATAGTCTGTCCACTTTAGTCTTTCCACTTTATTCTTTCCACTTTAGTCTGTCCACTTTAGTCTTTCCACTATAGTCTGTCCACTTTAGTCTTTCCACTTTAGTCTTTCCGCTTTAGTCTGTCCAGTTAGTCTTTCCACTATAGTCTGTCCACTTTAGTCTTTCCACTATAGGCTGTCCACTTATCTAGTCTTTCCACTTTAGTTTTTCCACTTTAGTCTGTCCACTTTAGTCTTTCCACTATAGTCTATCCACTTTAGTCTTTCCACTTTAGTCTTTCCACTTTATTCTGTCCACTTCAGTGTGTACACTTTAGTCTGTCCACTGAGTCTTTCCACTTCAGTCTTTCCACTATAGTCTGTCCACTTTAGTCTTTCCCCTTTAGTCTTTCCACTATAGTCTCCACTTTATTCTGTCAACCACAGTCTTTCCAATTTAGTCTTTCCACTATTCTCTGTCCACTTTTGTCTTTCCACTATAGTTTCCACTTTATTCTGTCCACTACAGTCTTTCCACTATAGTCTTTCCACTATAGTCTGTCCACTTTAGTCTTTCCACTTTAGTTTTTCCACTTTAGTCTGTCCACTTCAGTCTTTCCACTATAGTCTGTCCAGTTTAGTCTTTCCACTTTAGTCTTTCCACTATAGTCTCCACTTTATTCTGTCCACTACAGTCTTTCCACTTTAGTCTTTCCACTATAGTATCCACTTTATTCTGTCCACTACAGTCTTTCCACTATAGTCTTTCCACTATAGTCTGTCCACTTTAGTCTTTCCACTTTAGTCTTTCCGCTTTAGTTTTTCCACTTTAGTCTGTCCACTTCAGTCTTTCCACTACAGTCTGTCCAGTTTAGTCTTTCCACTTTAGTCTTTCCACTATAGTCTGTCCACTTTAGTCTTTCCACTATTCTCTGTCCACTTTTGTCTTTCCACTTTAGTCTTTCCACTATAGTCTTTCCACTATAGTCTTTCCACTATAGTCTGTCCACTTTAGTCTTTCCACTATTCTCTGTCCACTTTAGTCTTTCCACTATAGTCTCCACTTTATTCTGTCCACTACAGTCTTTCAACTATAGTCTTTCCACTATGGTCTGTCCACTTTAGTCTTTCCACTTTAGTTTTTCCACTTTAGTCTGTCCACTTCAGTCTTTCCACTATAGTCTGTCCACTTTAGTCTTTCCACTTTAGTCTTTCCACTATAATCTCCACTTTATTCTGTCCACTACAGTCTTTCCACTATAATCTTTCCACTATAGTCTGTCCACTTTAGTCTTTCCACTTTATTCTTTCCACTTTAGTCTGTCCACTTTAGTCTTTCCACTATAGTCTGTCCACTTTAGTCTTACCACTTTAGTCTTTCCACTATAGTCTGTCCACTTTAGTCTTTCCACTTTAGTCTTTCACTTTAGTCTGTCCACTTTAGTCTTTCCACTATAGTCTGTCCACTTTAGTCTTTCCACTTTAGTCTTTCCGCTTTAGTCTGTCCACTTAGTCTTTCCACTAGAGTCTGTCCACTTTAGTCTGTCCACTTTAGTCTTTCCACTATAGTCTCCACTTTATTCTGTCCACTACAGTCTTTCCACTATAGTCTGTCCACTTGTCTAGTCTTTCCACTTTAGTTTTTCCACTTTAGTCTATCCACTTTAGTCTTTCCACAATAGTCTATCCACTTTAGTCTTTCCACTTTAGTCTTTCCACTTTATTCTGTCCACCACAGTCTTTCCAATTTAGTCTTTCCACTATTCTCTGTCAACTTTAGTCTTTCCACTATAGTCTCCACTTTATTCTGTCCACTACAGTCTTTCCACTATAGTCTTTCCACTATAGTCTGTCCATTTTAGTCTTTCCACTTTAGTTTTTCCACTTTAGTCTGTCCACTTCAGTCTTTCCACTATAGTCTGTCCAGTTTAGTCTTTCCACTTGAGGCTTTCCACTATAGTCTCCACTTTATTCTGTCCACTACAGTCTTTCCACTATAGTCTTTCCACTAAAGTCTATCCACTTTAGTCTTTCCACTATTCTCTGTCCACTTTAGTCTTTCCACTATAGTCTCCACTTTATTCTGTCCACTACAGTCTTTCCACTATAGTCTTTCCACAATAGTCTTCCACTTATTCTCTGTCATATTCTCTGTTTCCACTATTCTCTGTCAACTTTAGTCTTTCCACTTTAGTCTTTCCACTATAGTCTCCACTTTATTCTGTCCACTACAGTCTTTCCACTATAGTCTTTCCACTATAGTCTGTCCACTTTAGTCTTTCCACTATTCTCTGTCCACTTTAGTCTTTCCACTATAGTCTTTCCAATATAGTCTGTCCACTTTAGTCTTTCCACTTTAGTCTTTCCACCTTAGTCTGTCCACTTTAGTCTTTCCACTATAGTCTGTCCACTTTAGTATTTCCACTATTCTCTGTCTACTTTAATCTTTCCACTTTAGTCTTTCCACTATAGTCTCCACTTTATTCTGTCCACTACAGTCTTTCCACTATAGTCTTTCCACTATAGTCTGTCCACTTTAGTCTTTCCACTTTAATCTTTCCACTTTAGTCTGTCCACTTTAGTCTTTCCACTATAGTCTGTCCACTTTATTCTTTCCACTATAGTCTTTCCAGTATAGTCTGTCCACTTTAGTCTGTCCACTTTAGTCTTTCCACTTCGGTCTTTCCACTATAGTCTGTCCAGTTTAGTCTTTCCACTTTAGTCTTTCCACTATAGTCTCCACTTTATTCTGTCCACTACAGTCTTTCCACTATAGTCTTTCCACTATAGTCTGTCCACTGTAGTCTTTCCACTTTAGTCTTTCCACTATAGTCTGTCCACTTTAGTCTTTCCACTTTAATCTTTCCACTTTAGTCTGTCCACTTTAGTCTTTCCACTATAGTCTGTCCACTTTAGTCTTTCCACTATAGTCTTTCCACTATAGTCTGTCCACTTTAGTCTTTCCACTTTAGTTTTTCCACTTTAGTCTGTCGAGTTCAGTCTTTCCACTATAGTCTGTCCACTTTAGTCTTTCCACTTTAGTCTTTCCACTATAGTCTCCACTTTATTCTGTCCACTAAAGTCTTTCCACTTTAGTCTTTCCGCGCACTTTAGTCTGTCCACTGAGTCTTTCCACTTCAGTCTTTCAACTATAGTCTGTCCACTTTAGTCTTTCCACTTTATTCTTTCCACTATAGTCTCCACTTTATTCTTTCCACTACAGTCTTTCCACTATTTTCTGTCCACTTTAGTCTTTCCACTATAGTCTCCACTTTATCCTGTCCACTACAGTCTGTCCACTTTAGTCTTTCCACTATTCTCTGTCCACTTTAGTCTTTCCACTATAGTCTCCACCTTATTCTGTCCACTACAGTCTTTCCACTATAGTCTTTCCACTATAGTCTGTCCACTTTAGTCTTTCCACTTTAGTTTTTCCACTTTAGTCTGTCCACTTCAGTCTTTCCACTATAGTCTGTCCACTATAGTCTTTCCACTTTTAGTCTTTCCACTATAGTCTCCACTTTATTCTGTCCACTACAGTCTTTCAACTATAGTCTTTCCAAAACAGTCTGTCCACTTTAGTCTTTCCACTATTCTCTGTCCACTTTAGTCTTTCCACTACAGTCTCCACTTTATTCTGTCCAATACAGTCTTTCCACTATAGTCTGTCAACTTTAATCTTTCCACTATTCTCTGTCCACTTTTGTCTTTCCACGATAGTCTCCACTTTATTCTGTCCACTACAGTCTTTCCACTATAGTCTTTCAACTATAGTCTGTCCAGTTTAGTCTTTCCACTTTAGTTTTTCCACTTTAGTCTGTCCACTTCAGTCTTTCCACTATAGTCTGTCCACTTTAGTCTTTCCGCTTTAGTCTTTCCACTATAGTCTCCACTTTATCCTGTCCACTACAGTCTTTCCACTATAGTCTTTCCACTATAGTCTTTCCACTTTAGTCTTTCTACTTAAGTCTTTCCACTATAGTCTCCACTTTATTCTTTCCACTTTAGTTTTTCCACTTTAGTCTGTCCACTTCAGTCTTTCCACTATAGTCTGTCCACTTTAGTCTTTCCACTTTAGTCTTTCCACTATAGTCTCCACTTTATTCTGTCCACTTCAGTCTTTCCACTATAGTCTTCCACTATAGTCTGTCACCTTTAATCTTTCCACTATTCTCTGTCCAGTTTAGTCTTTCCACTATAGCCTCCACTGTATTCTGTCCACTATAGTCTTTCCACTTTAGTCTTTCCACTATTCTCTGTCCACTTTAGTCTTTCCACTTTAGTCTTTCCACTATAGTCTCCACTTTATTCTGTCCACTACAGTCTTTCCACTATAGTCTTTCCACTATAGTCTGTCCACTTTAGTCTTTCCACTATTCTCTGTCCACTTTAGTCTTTCCACTATAGTCTTTCCGCTTTAGTTTGTCCACTTTAGTCTTTCCAGTCTGTCCACTTTAGTCTTCCCACTTTAGTCTTTCCACTATAGTCTGTCCACTTTAGTCTTTCCACTATAGTCTCCACTTCATTCTGTCCACTACAGTCTTTCCACTTTAGTCTTTCCATTATTCTCTGCCTACTTTAGTCTTTCCACTATAGTCTCCACTTTATTCTGTCCACTAAAGCCTTTCCACTATAGTCTTTCCACTATAGTCTGTCCACTTTAGTCTTTCCACTATTATCTGTCCACTTTAGTCTTTAAACTATAGTCTCCACTTTATTTTGTCCACTACAGTCTTTCCACTATAGTCTCCACTTTCTTCTGTCCACTACAGTCTTTCATCTATAGTCTGTCCACTTTAGTCTTTCTACTATTCTCTGTCCACTATATTCTTTCCACTATAGTCTCCACTTTATTCTGTCCACTAGAGTCTTTCCACTAAAGTCTGTCCACTTTAGTCTTTCCACTTTAGTTTTTCCACTTTAGTCTGTCCACTTCAGTCTTTCCACTATAGTCTGTCCAGTTTAGTCTTTCCACTTGAGGCTTTCCACTATAGTCTCCACTTTATTCTGTCCACTACAGTCTTTCCACTATAGTCTTTCCACTAAAGTCTATCCACTTTAGTCTTTCCACTATTCTCTGTCCACTTTAGTCTTTCCACTATAGTCTCCACTTTATTCTGTCCACTACAGTCTTTCCACTATAGTCTTTCCACAATAGTCTTCCACTTATTCTCTGTCATATTCTCTGTTTCCACTATTCTCTGTCAACTTTAGTCTTTCCACTTTAGTCTTTCCACTATAGTCTCCACTTTATTCTGTCCACTACAGTCTTTCCACTATAGTCTTTCCACTATAGTCTGTCCACTTTAGTCTTTCCACTATTCTCTGTCCACTTTAGTCTTTCCACTATAGTCTTTCCAATATAGTCTGTCCACTTTAGTCTTTCCACTTTAGTCTTTCCACCTTAGTCTGTCCACTTTAGTCTTTCCACTATAGTCTGTCCACTTTAGTATTTCCACTATTCTCTGTCTACTTTAATCTTTCCACTTTAGTCTTTCCACTATAGTCTCCACTTTATTCTGTCCACTACAGTCTTTCCACTATAGTCTTTCCACTATAGTCTGTCCACTTTAGTCTTTCCACTTTAATCTTTCCACTTTAGTCTGTCCACTTTAGTCTTTCCACTATAGTCTGTCCACTTTATTCTTTCCACTATAGTCTTTCCAGTATAGTCTGTCCACTTTAGTCTGTCCACTTTAGTCTTTCCACTTCGGTCTTTCCACTATAGTCTGTCCAGTTTAGTCTTTCCACTTTAGTCTTTCCACTATAGTCTCCACTTTATTCTGTCCACTACAGTCTTTCCACTATAGTCTTTCCACTATAGTCTGTCCACTGTAGTCTTTCCACTTTAGTCTTTCCACTATAGTCTGTCCACTTTAGTCTTTCCACTTTAATCTTTCCACTTTAGTCTGTCCACTTTAGTCTTTCCACTATAGTCTGTCCACTTTAGTCTTTCCACTATAGTCTTTCCACTATAGTCTGTCCACTTTAGTCTTTCCACTTTAGTTTTTCCACTTTAGTCTGTCGAGTTCAGTCTTTCCACTATAGTCTGTCCACTTTAGTCTTTCCACTTTAGTCTTTCCACTATAGTCTCCACTTTATTCTGTCCACTAAAGTCTTTCCACTTTAGTCTTTCCGCACACTTTAGTCTGTCCACTGAGTCTTTCCACTTCAGTCTTTCAACTATAGTCTGTCCACTTTAGTCTTTCCACTTTATTCTTTCCACTATAGTCTCCACTTTATTCTTTCCACTACAGTCTTTCCACTATTTTCTGTCCACTTTAGTCTTTCCACTATAGTCTCCACTTTATCCTGTCCACTACAGTCTGTCCACTTTAGTCTTTCCACTATTCTCTGTCCACTTTAGTCTTTCCACTATAGTCTCCACCTTATTCTGTCCACTACAGTCTTTCCACTATAGTCTTTCCACTATAGTCTGTCCACTTTAGTCTTTCCACTTTAGTTTTTCCACTTTAGTCTGTCCACTTCAGTCTTTCCACTATAGTCTGTCCACTATAGTCTTTCCACTTTTAGTCTTTCCACTAAAGTCTCCACTTTATTCTGTCCACTACAGTCTTTCAACTATAGTCTTTCCAAAACAGTCTGTCCACTTTAGTCTTTCCACTATTCTCTGTCCACTTTAGTCTTTCCACTACAGTCTCCACTTTATTCTGTCCAATACAGTCTTTCCACTATAGTCTGTCAACTTTAATCTTTCCACTATTCTCTGTCCACTTTTGTCTTTCCACGATAGTCTCCACTTTATTCTGTCCACTACAGTCTTTCCACTATAGTCTTTCAACTATAGTCTGTCCAGTTTAGTCTTTCCACTTTAGTTTTTCCACTTTAGTCTGTCCACTTCAGTCTTTCCACTATAGTCTGTCCACTTTAGTCTTTCCGCTTTAGTCTTTCCACTATAGTCTCCACTTTATCCTGTCCACTACAGTCTTTCCACTATAGTCTTTCCACTATAGTCTTTCCACTTTAGTCTTTCTACTTAAGTCTTTCCACTATAGTCTCCACTTTATTCTTTCCACTTTAGTTTTTCCACTTTAGTCTGTCCACTTCAGTCTTTCCACTATAGTCTGTCCACTTTAGTCTTTCCACTTTAGTCTTTCCACTATAGTCTCCACTTTATTCTGTCCACTTCAGTCTTTCCACTATAGTCTTCCACTATAGTCTGTCACCTTTAATCTTTCCACGATTCTCTGTCCAGTTTAGTCTTTCCACTATAGCCTCCACTGTATTCTGTCCACTATAGTCTTTCCACTTTAGTCTTTCCACTATTCTCTGTCCACTTTAGTCTTTCCACTTTAGTCTTTCCACTATAGTCTCCACTTTATTCTGTCCACTACAGTCTTTCCACTATAGTCTTTCCACTATAGTCTGTCCACTTTAGTCTTTCCACTATTCTCTGTCCACTTTAGTCTTTCCACTATAGTCTTTCCGCTTTAGTTTGTCCACTTTAGTCTTTCCAGTCTGTCCACTTTAGTCTTCCCACTTTAGTCTTTCCACTATAGTCTGTCCACTTTAGTCTTTCCACTATAGTCTCCACTTCATTCTGTCCACTACAGTCTTTCCACTTTAGTCTTTCCATTATTCTCTGCCTACTTTAGTCTTTCCACTATAGTCTCCACTTTATTCTGTCCACTAAAGCCTTTCCACTATAGTCTTTCCACTATAGTCTGTCCACTTTAGTCTTTCCACTATTATCTGTCCACTTTAGTCTTTAAACTATAGTCTCCACTTTATTTTGTCCACTACAGTCTTTCCACTATAGTCTCCACTTTCTTCTGTCCACTACAGTCTTTCATCTATAGTCTGTCCACTTTAGTCTTTCTACTATTCTCTGTCCACTATATTCTTTCCACTATAGTCTCCACTTTATTCTGTCCACTAGAGTCTTTCCACTAAAGTCTGTCCACTTTAGTCTTTCCACTTTAGTTTTTCCACTTTAGTCTGTCCACTTCAGTCTTTCCACTATAGTCTGTCCACTTTAGTCTTTCCACTTTAATCTTTCCACTATAGTCTCCACTTATTCTGTCCACTACAGTCTTTCCACTATAGTCTTTCCAGTATTCTCTGCCTACTTTACTCTTTCCACTTTAGTCTTTCCACTATAGTCTCCACTTTATTCTGTCCACTACAGTCTTTCCACTATAGTCTTTCCACTATAGTCTGTCCACTTTAGTCTTTCCACTATTATCTGTCCACTTTAGTCTTTCCACAATAGTCTCCACTTTATTTTGTCCACTAAAGTCCTTCCACTATAGTCTCCACTTTCTTCTGTCCACTACAGTCTTTCATCTATAGTCTGTCCACTTTAGTCTTTCCACTATTCTCTGTCCACTTTAGTCTTTCCACTATAGTCTCCACTTTATTCTGTCCACTACAGTCTTTCCACTATAGTCTTTCAACTATAGTCTGTCCAGTTTAGTCTTTCCACTTTAGTTTTTCCACTTTAGTCTGTCCACTTCAGTCTTTCCACTAAAGTCTTTCCACTATTCTCTGTCCACTTTTGTCTTTCCACTATAGTCTCCACTTTATTCTGTCCACTACAGTCTTTCCACTATAGTCTTTCAACTATAGTCTGTCCAGTTTAGTCTTTCCACTTTAGTTTTTCCACTTTAGTCTGTCCACTTCAGTCTTTCCACTATAGTCTGTCCACTTTAGTCTTCCCACTTTAGTCTTTCCACTATAGTCTGTCCACTTTAGTCTTTCCACTATAGTCTCCACTTTATCCTGTCCACTATAGTCTGTCCACTTTAGTCTTTCCACTTTAATTTTTCCACTATAGTCTCCACTTTATTCTGTCCACTACAGTCTTTCCACTATAGTCTTTCCACTATAGTCTGTCCACTTTAGTCTTTCCACTATTCTATGTCCACTTTAGTCTTTCCACTATAGTCTCCATTTTATTCTGTCCACTACAGTCTTTCCACTATAGTCTGTCCACTTTAGTCTTTCCACTATTCTCTGCCCACTTTAGTCTTTCCACTATAGTCTCCACTTTATTCTGTCCACTAGAGTCTTTCCACTATAGTCTGTCCACTATAGTCTTTCCACTTTAGTTTTTCCACTTTAGTCTGTCCACTTCAGTCTTTCCACTATAATCTGTCCACTTTAGTCTTTCCACTTTAATCTTTCCACTATAGTCTCCACTTTATTCTGTCCACTACAGTCTTTCCACTATAGTCTTTCCACTATAGTCTGTCCACTTTAGTCTTTCCACTATTCTCTGTCCAATTTAGTCTTACCACTATAGCCTCCACTGTATTCTGTCCACTACAGTCTTTCCACTTTATCCTTTCCACTATTCTCTGTCCACTTTAGTCTTTCCACTATAGTCTCCACTTTAGTCTTCCCACTTTAGTCTTTCCACTATAGTCTGTCCACTTTAGTCTTTCCACTATAGTCTCCACTTCATTCTGTCCACTACAGTCTTTCCACTTTAGTCTTTCCACTATTCTCTGCCCACTTTAGTCTTTCCACTATAGTCTCCACTTTATTCTGTCCACTACAGTCTTTCCACTATAGTCTTTCCACTATAGTCTGTCCACTTTAGTCTTTCCACTATTATCTGTCCACTTTAGTCTTTCCACTATAATCTCCACTTTATTTTGTCCACTACAGTCTTTCCACTTTAGTCTTTCCACTATTCCCTGTCCACTTTAGTCTTTCCACTTTAGTCTTTCCACGATAGTCTTTCCACTATAGTCTCCACTTTATTCTGCCCACTACAGTCTTTCCACTATAGTCTTTCCACTATAGTCTGTCCACTTTAGTCTTTCGACTATTCTCTGTCCACTTTAGTCTTTCCACTATAGTCTCCACTTTATTCTGTCCACTACAGTCTTTCCACTATAGTCTTTCCACTATAGTCTGTCCACTTTAGCCTTTCCACTTCAGTCTTTCCACTATAGTCTGTCCACTTTAGTCTTTACACTTTAGTCTTTCCACTATAGTCTCCACTTTATTCTTTCCACTACAGTCTTTCCAATTTAGTCTTTCCATTATTTTCTGTCCACTTTAGTCTTTCCACTATAGTCTCCACTTTATTCTGTCCACTTTAGTCTTTCCACTTCAGTCTTTCCACTATAGTCTGTCCACTTTAGTCTTCCCACTTTAGTCTTTCCACTATAGTCTCCACTTTATTCTTTCCACTACAGTCTTTCCAATTTAGTCTTTCCACTATTTTCTGTCCACTTTAGTTTTTCCACTATAGTCTCCATTTTATTCTGTCCACTACAGTCTTTCCACTGTAGTCTGTCCACTTTAGTCTTTCCACTATTCTCTGTCCACTTTAGTCTTTCCACTATAGTCTTCACTTTATTCTGTCCACTAGAGTCTTTCCACTATAGTCTGTCCACTATAGTCTTTCCACTTTAGTTTTTCCACTTTAGTCTGTCCACTTCAGTCTTTCCACTATAATCTGTCCACTTTAGTCTTTCCATTTTAATCTTTCCACTATAGTCTCCACTTTATTCTTTCCACTACAGTCTTTCCACTATAGTCTCCACTTTATTCTGTCCACTTTAGTCTTTCCACTTCAGTCTTTCCACTATAGTCTGTCCACTTTAGTCTTCCCACTTTAGTCTTTCCACTATAGTCTCCACTTTATTCTTTCCACTACAGTCTTTCCAATTTAGTCTTTCCACTACTTTCTGTCCACTTTAGTTTTTCCACTATAGTCTCCATTTTATTCTGTCCACTACAGTCTTTCCACTGTAGTCTGTCCACTTTAGTCTTTCCACTATTCTCTGTCCACTTTAGTCTTTCCACTATAGTCTTCACTTTATTCTGTCCACTAGAGTCTTTCCACTATAGTCTGTCCACTATAGTCTTTCCACTTTAGTTTTTCCACTTTAGTCTGTCCACTTCAGTCTTTCCACTATAATCTGTCCACTTTAGTCTTTCCATTTTAATCTTTCCACTATAGCCTCCACTATATTCTGTCCACTACAGTCTTTCCACTTTAGTCTTTCCACTATTCTCTGTCCACTTTAGTCTTTCCACTTTAGTCTTTCCACTATAGTCTCCACTTTATTCTGTCCACTACAGTCTTTCCACTATAGTCTTTCCACTATGTCCACTTTAGTCTTTCCACTATTCTCTGTCCACTTTAGTCTTTCCACTATAGTCTTTCCACTATAGTCTGTCCACTTTAGTCTTTCCACTATTCTCTGTCCACTTTAGTCTTTCCACTATAGTCTTTCCACTATAGTCTGTCCACTTTAGTCTTTCCACTATAGTCTGTCCACTTTATTCTTTCAACTATTCTCTGTCCACTTTAGTCTTTCCACTATACTCTCCACTTTATTCTGTCCACTACAGTCTTTCCACTATAGTCTTTCCACTATAGTCTGTCCACTTTAGTCTTTCCACTTTAGCCTTTCCACTTTAGTCTGTCCACTTTAGTCTTTCCACTACAGTCTTTCCACTTTAGTCTTTCCACTATTCCCTGTCCACTTTAGTCTTTCCACGATAGTCTTTCCACTATAGTCTCCACTTTATTCTGTCCACTACAGTCTTTCCACTATAGTCTTTCCACTATAGTCTCTCCACTTTAGTCTTTCCACTATTCTCTGTCCACTTTAGTCTTTCCACTATAGTCTCCACTTTATTCTGTCCACTACAGTCTTTCCACTATAGTCTTTCCACTATAGTCTGTCCACTTTAGTCTTTCCACTTCAGTCTTTCCACTATAGTCTGTCCACTTTAGTCTTTCCACTTTAGTCGTTCCACTATAGTCTCCACTTTATTCTTTCCACTACAGTCTTTCCAATTTAGTCTTTCCACTATTTTCTGTCCACTTTAGTCTTTCCACTATAGTCTCCACTTTATTCTGTCCACTACAGTCTTTCCACTATAGTCTGTCCACTTTAGTCTTTCCACTATTCTCTGTCCACTTTAGTCTTTCCACTATAGTGTCCACTTTATTCTGTCCACTAGAGTCTTTCAACTAAAGTCTTTCCACTGTAGTCTGTCCACTTTAGTCTTTCCACTTTATTTTTTCCACTTTAGTCTGTCCACTTCTGTCTTTCCACTATAGTCTGTCCACTTTAGTCTTTCCACTTTAATCTTTCCACTATAGTCTCCACTTTATTCTGTCCACTACAGTCTTTCCACTATAGTCTTCCACTATAGTCTGTCACCTTTAATCTTTCCACTATTCTCTGTCCACTTTAGTCTTTCCACTATAGCCTCCACTGTATTCTGTCCACTACAGTCTTTCCACTTTAGTCTTTCCACTATTCACTGTCCACTTTAGTCTTTCCACTTTAGCCTTTCCACTATAGTCTCCACTTTATTCTGTCCACTACAGTCTTTCCACTATAGTCTTTCCACTATAGTCTGTCCACTTTAGTCTTTCCACTATTCTCTGTCCACTTTAGTCTTTCCACTGTAGTCTTTCCTCTTTAGTTTGTCCACTTTAGTCTTTCCAGTCTGTCCACTTTAGTCTTCCCACTTTAGTCTTTCCACTATAGTCTGTACACTTTAGTCTTTCCACTATAGTCTCCACTTCATTCTGTCCACTACAGTCTTTCCACTTTAGTATTTCCATTATTCTCTGCCTACATTAGTCTTTCCACTTTAGTCTTTCCACTATAGTCTCCACTTTATTCTGTCCACTATAGTCTTTCCACTATAGTCTTTCCACTATAGTCTGTCCACTTTAGTCTTTCCACTATTATCTGTCCACTTTAGTCTTTCCACTATAGTCTCCACTTTATTTTGTCCACTACAGTCTTTCCACTATAGTCTCCACTTTCTTCTGTCCACTACAGTCTTTCATCTATAGTCTGTCCACTTTAGTCTTTCCACTATTCTCTGTCCACTTTATTCTTTCCACTATAGTCTCCACTTTATTCTGTCCACTAGAGTCTTTCCACTAAAGTCTTTCCACTATAGTCTGTCCACTTTAGTCTTTCCACTTTAGTTTTTCCACTTTAGTCTGTCCACTTCAGTCTTTCCACTATAGTCTGTCCTTTAGTCTTTCCACTTTAATCTTTCCACTATAGTCTCCACTTTATTCTGTCCACTACAGTCTTTCCACTATAGTCTTGCCACTATAGTCTGTCCACTTTAGTCTTTCCACTATTCTCTGCCTACTTTAGTCTTTCCACTTTAGTCTTTCCACTATAATCTCCACTTTATTTTGTCCACTACAATCTTTCCACTATAGTCTCCACTTTATTCTGTCCACTACAGTCTTTCCACTATAGGCTTTCCACTATAGTCTGTCCACTTTAGTCTTAACACTTTCGCCTTTCCACTTTAGTCTGTCCACTTTAGTCTTTCCACTACAGTCTTTCCACTTTAGTCTTTCCACTATTCCCTGTCCACTTTAGTCTTTCCACGATAGTCTTTCCACTATAGTCTCCACTTTATTCTGTCCACTTTAGTCTTTCCACTTTAGTTTTTCCACTTTAGTCTGTCCACTATAGTCTGTCCTTTAGTCTTTCCACTTTAATCTTTCCACTATAGTCTCCACTTTATTCTGTCCACTACTATAGTCTTGCCACTATAGTCTGTCCACTTTAGTCTTTCCACTATTCTCTGCCTACTTTAGTCTTTCCACTTTAGTCTGTCCACGTTAGTCTTTCCACTATAGTCTATTCACTTTAGTCTTTCCACTTTAGTCTTTCCACTTTATTCTGTTCACTTCAGTGTGTACACTTTAGTCTGTCCACTGAGTCTTTCCACTTCAGTCTTTCAACTATAGTCTGTCCACTTTAGTCTTTCCACTTTATTCTTTCCACTATAGTCTCCACTTTATTCTTTCCACTACAGTCTTTCCACTATTTTCTGTCCACTTTAGTCTTTCCACTATAGTCTCCACTTTATCCTGTCCACTACAGTCTGTCCACTTTAGTCTTTCCACTATTCTCTGTCCACTTTAGTCTTTCCACTATAGTCTCCACCTTATTCTGTCCACTACAGTCTTTCCACTATAGTCTTTCCACTATAGTCTGTCCACTCTAGTCTTTCCACTTTAGTTTTTCCACTTTAGTCTGTCCACTTCAGTCTTTCCACTATAGTCTGTCCACTATAGTCTTTCCACTTTTAGTCTTTCCACTATAGTCTCCACTTTATTCTGTCCACTACAGTCTTTCCACTATAGTCTTTCCAAAACAGTCTGTCCACTTTAGTCTTTCCACTATTCTCTGTCCACTTTAGTCTTTCCACTACAGTCTCCACTTTATTCTGTCCACTACAGTCTTTCCACTATAGTCTGTCAACTTTAATCTTTCCACTATTCTCTGTCCACTTTTGTCTTTCCACTATAGTCTCCACTTTATTCTGTCCACTACAGTCTTTCCACTATAGTCTTTCAACTATAGTCTGTCCAGTTTAGTCTTTCCACTTTAGTTTTTCCACTTTAGTCTGTCCACTTCAGTCTTTCCACTATAGTCTTTCCACTTTAGTCTTTCTACTTAAGTCTTTCCACTATAGTCTCCACTTTATTCTTTCCACTTTAGTTTTTCCACTTTAGTCTGTCCACTTCAGTCTTTCCACTATAGTCTGTCCACTTTAGTCTTTCCACTATAGTCTTTCCACTATAGTCTTTCCACTTTAGTCTTTCTACTTAAGTCTTCCCACTATAGTCTTCCACTATAGTCTGTCACCTTTAATCTTTCCACTATTCTCTGTCCAGTTTAGTCTTTCCACTATAGCCTCCACTGTATTCTGTCTACTATAGTCTTTCCACTTTAGTCTTTCCACTATTCTCTGTCCACTTTAGTCTTTCCACTTTAGTCTTTCCACTATAGTCTCCACTTTATTCTGTCCACTACAGTCTTTCCACTATAGTCTTTTCCCTATAGTCTGTCCACTTTAGTCTTTCCACTATTCTCTGTCCACTTTAGTCTTTCCACTATAGTCTTTCCGCTTTAGTTTGTCCACTTTAGTCTTTCCAGTCTGTCCACTTTAGTCTTCCCACTTTAGTCTTTCCACTATAGTCTGTCCACTTTAGTCTTTCCACTATAGTCTCCACTTCATTCTGTCCACTACAGTCTTTCCACTTTAGTCTTTCCATTATTCTCTGCCTACTTTAGTCTTTCCACTATAGTCTCCACTTTATTCTGTCCACTAACGCCTTTCCACTATAGTCTTTCCACTATAGTCTGTCCACTTTAGTCTTTCAAATATTATCTGTCCACTTTAGTCTTTAAACTATAGTCTCCACTTTATTATGTCCACTACAGTCTTTCTACTATAGTCTCCACTTTCTTCTGTCCACTACAGTCTTTCATCTATAGTCTGTCCACTTTAGTCTTTCTACTATTCTCTGTCCACTATATTCTTTCCACTATAGTCTCCACTTTATTCTGTCCACTAGAGTCTTTCCACTAAAGTCTTTCCACTATAGTCTGTCCACTTTAGTCTTTCCACTTTAGTTTTTCCACTTTAGTCTGTCCACTTCAGTCTTTCCACTATAGTCTGTCCACTTTAGTCTTTCCACTTTAATCTTTCCACTATAGTCTCCACTTATTCTGTCCACTACAGTCTTTCCACTATAGTCTTTCCAGTATTCTCTGCCTACTTTACTCTTTCCACTTTAGTCTTTCCACTATAGTCTCCACTTTATTCTGTCCACTACAGTCTTTCCACTATAGTCTTTCCACTATAGTCTGTCCACTTTAGTCTTTCCACTATTATCTGTCCACTTTAGTCTTTCCACAATAGTCTCCACTTTATTTTGTCCACTAAAGTCCTTCCACTATAGTCTCCACTTTCTTCTGTCCACTACAGTCTTTCATCTATAGTCTGTCCACTTTAGTCTTTCCACTATTCTCTGTACACTTTAGTCTTTCCACTATAGTCTCCACTTTATTCTGTCCACTAGAGTCTTTCCACTAAAGTCTTTCCACTATTCTCTGTCCACTTTTGTCTTTCCACTATAGTCTCCACTTTATTCTGTCCACTACAGTCTTTCCACTATAGTCTTTCAACTATAGTCTGTCCAGTTTAGTCTTTCCACTATTCTCTGCCCACTTTAGTCTTTCCACTATAGTCTCCACTTTATTCTGTCCACTAGAGTCTTTCCACTATAGTCTGTCCACTATAGTCTTTCCACTTTAGTTTTTCCACTTTAGTCTGTCCACTTCAGTCTTTCCACTATAATCTGTCCACTTTAGTCTTTCCACTTTAATCTTTCCACTATAGTCTCCACTTTATTCTGTCCACTACAGTCTTTCCACTATAGTCTTTCCACTATAGTCTGTCCACTTTAGTCTTTCCACTATTCTCTGTCCAATTTAGTCTTACCACTATAGCCTCCACTGTATTCTGTCCACTACAGTCTTTCCACTTTATCCTTTCCACTATTCTCTGTCCACTTTAGTCTTTCCACTATAGTCTCCACTTTAGTCTTCCCACTTTAGTCTCCACTTCATTCTGTCCACTACAGTCTTTCCACTTTAGTCTTTCCACTATTCTCTGCCCACTTTAGTCTTTCCACTATAGTCTCCACTTTATTCTGTCCACTACAGTCTTTCCACTATAGTCTTTCCACTATAGTCTGTCCACTTTAGTCTTTCCACTATTATCTGTCCACTTTAGTCTTTCCACTATAATCTCCACTTTATTTTGTCCACTACAGTCTTTCCACTTTAGTCTTTCCACTATTCCCTGTCCACTTTAGTCTTTCCACTTTAGTCTTTCCACGATAGTCTTTCCACTATAGTCTCCACTTTATTCTGCCCACTACAGTCTTTCCACTATAGTCTTTCCACTATAGTCTGTCCACTTTAGTCTTTCGACTATTCTCTGTCCACTTTAGTCTTTCCACTATAGTCTCCACTTTATTCTGTCCACTACAGTCTTTCCACTATAGTCTTTCCACTATAGTCTGTCCACTTTAGTCTTTCCACTTCAGTCTTTCCACTATAGTCTGTCCACTTTAGTCTTTACACTTTAGTCTTTCCACTATAGTCTCCACTTTATTCTTTCCACTACAGTCTTTCCAATTTAGTCTTTCCATTATTTTCTGTCCACTTTAGTCTTTCCACTATAGTCTCCACTTTATTCTGTCCACTTTAGTCTTTCCACTTCAGTCTTTCCACTATAGTCTGTCCACTTTAGTCTTCCCACTTTAGTCTTTCCACTATAGTCTCCACTTTATTCTTTCCACTACAGTCTTTCCAATTTAGTCTTTCCACTATTTTCTGTCCACTTTAGTTTTTCCACTATAGTCTCCATTTTATTCTGTCCACTACAGTCTTTCCACTGTAGTCTGTCCACTTTAGTCTTTCCACTATTCTCTGTCCACTTTAGTCTTTCCACTATAGTCTTCACTTTATTCTGTCCACTAGAGTCTTTCCACTATAGTCTGTCCACTATAGTCTTTCCACTTTAGTTTTTCCACTTTAGTCTGTCCACTTCAGTCTTTCCACTATAATCTGTCCACTTTAGTCTTTCCATTTTAATCTTTCCACTATAGTCTCCACTTTATTCTTTCCACTACAGTCTTTCCACTATAGTCTCCACTTTATTCTGTCCACTTTAGTCTTTCCACTTCAGTCTTTCCACTATAGTCTGTCCACTTTAGTCTTCCCACTTTAGTCTTTCCACTATAGTCTCCACTTTATTCTTTCCACTACAGTCTTTCCAATTTAGTCTTTCCACTATTTTCTGTCCACTTTAGTTTTTCCACTATAGTCTCCATTTTATTCTGTCCACTACAGTCTTTCCACTGTAGTCTGTCCACTTTAGTCTTTCCACTATTCTCTGTCCACTTTAGTCTTTCCACTATAGTCTTCACTTTATTCTGTCCACTAGAGTCTTTCCACTATAGTCTGTCCACTATAGTCTTTCCACTTTAGTTTTTCCACTTTAGTCTGTCCACTTCAGTCTTTCCACTATAATCTGTCCACTTTAGTCTTTCCATTTTAATCTTTCCACTATAGCCTCCACTATATTCTGTCCACTACAGTCTTTCCACTTTAGTCTTTCCACTATTCTCTGTCCACTTTAGTCTTTTCACTTTAGTCTTTCCACTATAGTCTCCACTTTATTCTGTCCACTACAGTCTTTCCACTATAGTCTTTCCACTATGTCCACTTTAGTCTTTCCACTATTCTCTGTCCACTTTAGTCTTTCCACTATAGTCTTTCCACTATAGTCTGTCCACTTTAGTCTTTCCACTATTCTCTGTCCACTTTAGTCTTTCCACTATAGTCTTTCCACTATAGTCTGTCCACTTTAGTCTTTCCACTATAGTCTGTCCACTTTATTCTTTCAACTATTCTCTGTCCACTTTAGTCTTTCCACTATACTCTCCACTTTATTCTGTCCACTACAGTCTTTCCACTATAGTCTTTCCACTATAGTCTGTCCACTTTAGTCTTTCCACTTTAGCCTTTCCACTTTAGTCTGTCCACTTTAGTCTTTCCACTACAGTCTTTCCACTTTAGTCTTTCCACTATTCCCTGTCCACTTTAGTCTTTCCACGATAGTCTTTCCACTATAGTCTCCACTTTATTCTGTCCACTACAGTCTTTCCACTATAGTCTTTCCACTATAGTCTCTCCACTTTAGTCTTTCCACTATTCTCTGTCCACTTTAGTCTTTCCACTATAGTCTCCACTTTATTCTGTCCACTACAGTCTTTCCACTATAGTCTTTCCACTATAGTCTGTCCACTTTAGTCTTTCCACTTCAGTCTTTCCACTATAGTCTGTCCACTTTAGTCTTTCCACTTTAGTCGTTCCACTATAGTCTCCACTTTATTCTTTCCACTACAGTCTTTCCAATTTAGTCTTTCCACTATTTTCTGTCCACTTTAGTCTTTCCACTATAGTCTCCACTTTATTCTGTCCACTACAGTCTTTCCACTATAGTCTGTCCACTTTAGTCTTTCCACTATTCTCTGTCCACTTTAGTCTTTCCACTATAGTGTCCACTTTATTCTGTCCACTAGAGTCTTTCAACTAAAGTCTTTCCACTATAGTCTGTCCACTTTAGTCTTTCCACTTTATTTTTTCCACTTTAGTCTGTCCACTTCTGTCTTTCCACTATAGTCTGTCCACTTTAGTCTTTCCACTACAGTCTTTCCACTTTAGTCTTTCCACTATTCCCTGTCCACTTTAGTCTTTCCACGATAGTCTTTCCACTATAGTCTCCACTTTATTCTGTCCACTACAGTCTTTCCACTATAGTCTTTCCACTATAGTCTCTCCACTTTAGTCTTTCCACTATTCTCTGTCCACTTTAGTCTTTCCACTATAGTCTCCACTTTATTCTGTCCACTACAGTCTTTCCACTATAGTCTTTCCACTATAGTCTGTCCACTTTAGTCTTTCCACTTCAGTCTTTCCACTATAGTCTGTCCACTTTAGTCTTTCCACTTTAGTCGTTCCACTATAGTCTCCACTTTATTCTTTCCACTACAGTCTTTCCAATTTAGTCTTTCCACTATTCTCTGTCCACTTTAGTCTTTCCACTATAGCCTCCACTGTATTCTGTCCACTACAGTCTTTCCACTTTAGTCTTTCCACTATTCACTGTCCACTTTAGTCTTTCCACTTTAGCCTTTCCACTATAGTCTCCACTTTATTCTGTCCACTACAGTCTTTCCACTATAGTCTTTCCACTATAGTCTGTCCACTTTAGTCTTTCCACTATTCTCTGTCCACTTTAGTCTTTCCACTGTAGTCTTTCCTCTTTAGTTTGTCCACTTTAGTCTTTCCAGTCTGTCCACTTTAGTCTTCCCACTTTAGTCTTTCCACTATAGTCTGTACACTTTAGTCTTTCCACTATAGTCTCCACTTCATTCTGTCCACTACAGTCTTTCCACTTTAGTATTTCCATTATTCTCTGCCTACTTTAGTCTTTCCACTTTAGTCTTTCCACTATAGTCTCCACTTTATTCTGTCCACTATAGTCTTTCCACTATAGTCTTTCCACTATAGTCTGTCCACTTTAGTCTTTCCACTATTATCTGTCCACTTTAGTCTTTCCACTATAGTCTCCACTTTATTTTGTCCACTACAGTCTTTCCACTATAGTCTCCACTTTCTTCTGTCCACTACAGTCTTTCATCTATAGTCTGTCCACTTTAGTCTTTCCACTATTCTCTGTCCACTTTATTCTTTCCACTATAGTCTCCACTTTATTCTGTCCACTAGAGTCTTTCCACTAAAGTCTTTCCACTATAGTCTGTCCACTTTAGTCTTTCCACTTTAGTTTTTCCACTTTAGTCTGTCCACTTCAGTCTTTCCACTATAGTCTGTCCTTTAGTCTTTCCACTTTAATCTTTCCACTATAGTCTCCACTTTATTCTGTCCACTACAGTCTTTCCACTATAGTCTTGCCACTATAGTCTGTCCACTTTAGTCTTTCCACTATTCTCTGCCTACTTTAGTCTTTCCACTTTAGTCTTTCCACTATAATCTCCACTTTATTTTGTCCACTACAATCTTTCCACTATAGTCTCCACTTTATTCTGTCCACTACAGTCTTTCCACTATAGGCTTTCCACTATAGTCTGTCCACTTTAGTCTTAACACTTTAGCCTTTCCACTTTAGTCTGTCCACTTTAGTCTTTCCACTACAGTCTTTCCACTTTAGTCTTTCCACTATTCCCTGTCCACTTTAGTCTTTCCACGATAGTCTTTCCACTATAGTCTCCACTTTATTCTGTCCACTTTAGTCTTTCCACTTTAGTTTTTCCACTTTAGTCTGTCCACTATAGTCTGTCCTTTAGTCTTTCCACTTTAATCTTTCCACTATAGTCTCCACTTTATTCTGTCCACTACTATAGTCTTGCCACTATAGTCTGTCCACTTTAGTCTTTCCACTATTCTCTGCCTACTTTAGTCTTTCCACTTTAGTCTGTCCACGTTAGTCTTTCCACTATAGTCTATTCACTTTAGTCTTTCCACTTTAGTCTTTCCACTTTATTCTGTTCACTTCAGTGTGTACACTTTAGTCTGTCCACTGAGTCTTTCCACTTCAGTCTTTCAACTATAGTCTGTCCACTTTAGTCTTTCCACTTTATTCTTTCCACTATAGTCTCCACTTTATTCTTTCCGCTACAGTCTTTCCACTATTTTCTGTCCACTTTAGTCTTTCCACTATAGTCTCCACTTTATCCTGTCCACTACAGTCTGTCCACTTTAGTCTTTCCACTATTCTCTGTCCACTTTAGTCTTTCCACTATAGTCTCCACCTTATTCTGTCCACTACAGTCTTTCCACTATAGTCTTTCCACTATAGTCTGTCCACTTTAGTCTTTCCACTTTAGTTTTTCCACTTTAGTCTGTCCACTTCAGTCTTTCCACTATAGTCTGTCCACTATAGTCTTTCCACTTTTAGTCTTTCCACTATAGTCTCCACTTTATTCTGTCCACTACAGTCTTTCCACTATAGTCTTTCCAAAACAGTCTGTCCACTTTAGTCTTTCCACTATTCTCTGTCCACTTTAGTCTTTCCACTACAGTCTCCACTTTATTCTGTCCACTACAGTCTTTCCACTATAGTCTGTCAACTTTAATCTTTCCACTATTCTCTGTCCACTTTTGTCTTTCCACTATAGTCTCCACTTTATTCTGTCCACTACAGTCTTTCCACTATAGTCTTTCAACTATAGTCTGTCCAGTTTAGTCTTTCCACTTTAGTTTTTCCACTTTAGTCTGTCCACTTCAGTCTTTCCACTATAGTCTTTCCACTTTAGTCTTTCTACTTAAGTCTTTCCACTATAGTCTCCACTTTATTCTTTCCACTTTAGTTTTTCCACTTTAGTCTGTCCACTTCAGTCTTTCCACTATAGTCTGTCCACTTTAGTCTTTCCACTATAGTCTTTCCACTATAGTCTTTCCACTTTAGTCTTTCTACTTAAGTCTTCCCACTATAGTCTTCCACTATAGTCTGTCACCTTTAATCTTTCCACTATTCTCTGTCCAGTTTAGTCTTTCCACTATAGCCTCCACTGTATTCTGTCCACTATAGTCTTTCCACTTTAGTCTTTCCACTATTCTCTGTCCACTTTAGTCTTTCCACTTTAGTCTTTCCACTATAGTCTCCACTTTATTCTGTCCACTACAGTCTTTCCACTATAGTCTTTTCACTATAGTCTGTCCACTTTAGTCTTTCCACTATTCTCTGTCCACTTTAGTCTTTCCACTATAGTCTTTCCGCTTTAGTTTGTCCACTTTAGTCTTTCCAGTCTGTCCACTTTAGTCTTCCCCCTTTAGTCTTTCCACTATAGTCTGTCCACTTTAGTCTTTCCACTATAGTCTCCACTTCATTCTGTCCACTACAGTCTTTCCACTTTAGTCTTTCCATTATTCTCTGCCTACTTTAGTCTTTCCACTATAGTCTCCACTTTATTCTGTCCACTAACGCCTTTCCACTATAGTCTTTCCACTATAGTCTGTCCACTTTAGTCTTTCAAATATTATCTGTCCACTTTAGTCTTTAAACTATAGTCTCCACTTTATTATGTCCACTACAGTCTTTCTACTATAGTCTCCACTTTCTTCTGTCCACTACAGTCTTTCATCTATAGTCTTTCCACTTTAGTCTTTCTACTATTCTCTGTCCACTATATTCTTTCCACTATAGTCTCCACTTTATTCTGTCCACTAGAGTCTTTCCACTAAAGTCTTTCCACTATAGTCTGTCCACTTTAGTCTTTCCACTTTAGTTTTTCCACTTTAGTCTGTCCACTTCAGTCTTTCCACTATAGTCTGTCCACTTTAGTCTTTCCACTTTAATCTTTCCACTATAGTCTCCACTTATTCTGTCCACTACAGTCTTTCCACTATAGTCTTTCCAGTATTCTCTGCCTACTTTACTCTTTCCACTTTAGTCTTTCCACTATAGTCTCCACTTTATTCTGTCCACTACAGTCTTTCCACTATAGTCTTTCCACTATAGTCTGTCCACTTTAGTCTTTCCACTATTATCTGTCCACTTTAGTCTTTCCACAATAGTCTCCACTTTATTTTGTCCACTAAAGTCCTTCCACTATAGTCTCCACTTTCTTCTGTCCACTACAGTCTTTCATCTATAGTCTGTCCACTTTAGTCTTTCCACTATTCTCTGTACACTTTAGTCTTTCCACTATAGTCTCCACTTTATTCTGTCCACTAGAGTCTTTCCACTAAAGTCTTTCCACTATTCTCTGTCCACTTTTGTCTTTCCACTATAGTCTCCACTTTATTCTGTCCACTACAGTCTTTCCACTATAGTCTTTCAACTATAGTCTGTCCAGTTTAGTCTTTCCACTTTAGTTTTTCCACTTTAGTCTGTCGACTTCAGTCTTTCCACTATAGTCTGTCCACTTTAGTCTTCCCACTTTAGTCTTTCCACTATAGTCTGTCCACTTTAGTCTTTCCACTATAGTCTCCACTTTATCCTGTCCACTATAGTCTGTCCACTTTAGTCTTTCCACTTTAATCTTTCCACTATAGTCTCCACTTTATTCTGTCCACTACAGTCTTTCCACTATAGTCTTTCCACTATAGTCTGTCCACTTTAGTCTTTCCACTATTCTATGTCCACTTTAGTCTTTCCACTATAGTCTCCATTTTATTCTGTCCACTACAGTCTTTCCACTATAGTCTGTCCACTTTAGTCTTTCCACTATTCTCTGCCCACTTTAGTCTTTCCACTATAGTCTCCACTTTATTCTGTCCACTAGAGTCTTTCCACTATAGTCTGTCCACTATAGTCTTTCCACTTTAGTTTTTCCACTTTAGTCTGTCCACTTCAGTCTTTCCACTATAATCTGTCCACTTTAGTCTTTCCACTTTAATCTTTCCACTATAGTCTCCACTTTATTCTGTCCACTACAGTCTTTCCACTATAGTCTTTCCACTATAGTCTGTCCACTTTAGTCTTTCCACTATTCTCTGTCCAATTTAGTCTTACCACTATAGCCTCCACTGTATTCTGTCCACTACAGTCTTTCCACTTTAGTCTTTCCACTATTCTCTGTCCACTTTAGTCTTTCCACTATAGTCTCCACTTTAGTCTTCCCACTTTAGTCTTTCCACTATAGTCTGTCCACTTTAGTCTTTCCACTATAGTCTCCACTTCATTCTGTCCACTACAGTCTTTCCACTTTAGTCTTTCCACTATTCTCTGCCCACTTTAGTCTTTCCACTATAGTCTCCACTTTATTCTGTCCACTACAGTCTTTCCACTATAGTCTTTCCACTATAGTCTGTCCACTTTAGTCTTTCCACTATTATCTGTCCACTTTAGTCTTTCCAATATAATCTCCACTTTATTTTGTCCACTACAGTCTTTCCACTTTAGTCTTTCCACTATTCCCTGTCCACTTTAGTCTTTCCACTTTAGTCTTTCCACGATAGTCTTTCCACTATAGTCTCCACTTTATTCTGCCCACTACAGTCTTTCCACTATAGTCTTTCCACTATAGTCTGTCCACTTTAGTCTTTCGACTATTCTCTGACCACTTTAGTCTTTCCACTATAGTCTCCACTTTATTCTGTCCACTACAGTCTTTCCACTATAGTCTTTCCACTATAGTCTGTCCACTTTAGTCTTTCCACTTCAGTCTTTCCACTATAGTCTGTCCACTTTAGTCTTTCCACTTTAGTCTTTCCACTATAGTCTCCACTTTATTCTTTCCACTACAGTCTTTCCAATTTAGTCTTTCCATTATTTTCTGTCCACTTTAGTCTTTCCACTATAGTCTCCACTTTATTCTGTCCACTTTAGTCTTTCCACTTCAGTCTTTCCACTATAGTCTGTCCACTTTAGTCTTTCCACTTTAGTCTTTCCACTACAGTCTCCACTTTATTCTTTCCACTACAGTCTTTCCAATTTAGTCTTTCCACTATTTTCCGTCCACTTTAGTTTTTCCACTATAGTCTCCATTTTATTCTGTCCACTACAGTCTTTCCACTGTAGTCTGTCCACTTTAGTCTTTCCACTATTCTCTGTCCACTTTAGTCTTTCCACTATAGTCTTCACTTTATTCTGTCCACTAGAGTCTTTCCACTATAGTCTGTCCACTATAGTCTTTCCACTTTAGTTTTTCCACTTTAGTCTGTCCACTTCAGTCTTTCCACTATAATCTGTCCACTTTAGTCTTTCCACTTTAATCTTTCCACTATAGTCTCCACTTTATTCTGTCCACTACAGTCTTTCCACTATAGTCTTTCCACTATAGTCTGTCCACTTTAGTCTTTCCACTATTCTCTGTCCACTTTGGTCTCACCACTATAGCCTCCACTGTATTCTGTCCACTACAGTCTTTCCACTTTAGTCTTTCCACTATTCTCTGTCCACTTTAGTCTTTCCACTTTAGTCTTTCCACTATAGTCTCCACTTTATTTTGTCCACTACAGTCTTTCCACTATAGTCTTTCCACTATAGTCTGTCCACTTTAGTCTTTCCACTATTCTCTGTCCACTTTAGTCTTTCCACTATAGTCTTTCCACTTTAGTTTGTCCACTTTAGTCTTCTCACTATAGTCTCTACTTTATTCTGTCCAATACAGTCTTTCCACTATAGTCTTTCCACTATAGTCTGTCCACTTTAGTCTTTCCACTATAGTCTGTCCACTTTATTCTTTCAACTATTCTCTGTCCACTTTAGTCTTTCCACTATACTCTCCACTTTATTCTGTCCACTACAGTCTTTCCACTATAGTCTTTCCACTATAGTCTGTCCACTTTAGTCTTTCCACTTTAGCCTTTCCACTTTAGTCTGTCCACTTTAGTCTTTCCACTACAGTCTTTCCACTTTAGTCTTTCCACTATTCCCTGTCCACTTTAGTCTTTCCACGATAGTCTTTCCACTATAGTCTCCACTTTCTTCTGTCCACTACAGTCTTTCCACTATAGTCTTTCCACTATAGTCTGTCCACTTTAGTCTTTCCACTATTCTCTGTCCACTTGTCTGTCCACATTCTCTGTCCACAATATTCTCTGTTCACTTTAGTCTTTCCACTATAGTCTGTCCACTTTAGTCTGTCCACTTTAGTCTGTCCACTATAGTCTGTCCACTATAGTCTTTCCACTATAGTCTGTCCACTTTAGCCTTTCCACTTTAGTCTTTCCATTATAGTCTCCACTTTATTCTGTCCACTACAGTTTTTCCACTATAGTCTTTCCACTATAGTCTGTCCACTTTAGTCTTACCACTTTAGTCTTTCACCTATAGTCTCCACTTTATTCTGTCCACTACAGTCTTTCCACTTAAGTCTTTCCACTATCCTCTGTCCACTTTAGTCTTTCCACTTTAGTCTTTCCACTATAGTCTCCACTTTATTCTGTCCACTACAGTCTTTCCACTATAGGCTTTCCGAATTAGTCTGTCCACTTAGTCTTTCCACTTCAGTCTTTCCACTAGAGTCTGTCCACTTTAGTCTTTCCATTTTAGTCTGTCCACTTTAGTCTGTCCACTTTAGTCTTTCCACTATACTCTCCACTTTATTCTGTCCACTACAGTCTTTCCACTATAGTCTTTCCACTATAGTCTGTCCACTTTAGTCTTTCCACTTTAGCCTTTCCACTTTAGTCTGTCAACTTTAGTCTTTCCACTACAGTCTTTTCACTTTAGTCTTTCCACTATTCCCTGTCCTCTTTAGTCTTTCCACTATAGTCTTTCCACTATAGTCTCCACTTTATTCTGTCCACTACAGTCTTTCCACTATAGTCTTTCCACTATAGTCTGTCCACTTTAGTCTTTCCACTATACTCTCCACTTTATTCTGTCCACTACAGTCTTTCCACTATAGGCTTTCCGAATTAGTCTGTCCACTTAGTCTTTCCACTTCAGTCTTTCCACTAGAGTCTGTCCAATTTAGTCTTTCCATTTTAGTCTGTCCACTTTAGTCTGTCCACTTTAGCCTGCCCACTTTAGTCTGTCCACTTTAGTCTTTCCACTTTAGTCTTTCCAATATTCTCTGTCCACTTTAGTCTTTCCACTATACTCTCTACTTTATTCTGTCCACTACAGTCTTTCCACTATAGTCTTTCCACTATAGTCTGTCCACTTTAGTCTTTCCACTTTAGACTTTCCACTATAGTCTCCACTTTATTCTGTCCACTACAGTCTTTCCACTATAGTCTTTCCACTATAGTCTGTCCACTTTAGTCTTTCCACTTTAGTTTTTCCACTTTAGTCTGTCCAGTTTAGTCTTTCCACTATAGTCTATCCACTTTAGTCTTTCCACTTTCTTCTGTCCACTTCAGTGTGTACACTTTAGTCCGTCCACTGAGTCTTTCCGATTCAGTCTTTCCACTATAGTCTGTCCACTTTAGTCTTTCCACTATAGTCTCCACTTTATTCTCTCCACTACAGTCTTTTCAATATTCTCTGTCCACTACAGTCTTTCCACTATAGTCTTTCCACTATAATCTTTCCACTATAGTCTGTCCACTTTAGTCTTTCCACTATTCTCTGTCCACTTTAGTCTGTCCACTTTAGTCTTTCCACTATAGTCTGTCCACTTTAGTCTTTCCACTTCAGTCTTTCCACTATAGTCTGTCCACTTTAGTCTTTCCACTTTAGTCTTTCCACTGTAGTCTCCACTTTATTCTTTCCACTACAGTCTTTCCAATTTAGTCTTTCCACTATTTTCTGTCCACTTTTGTCTTTCCACTATAGTCTCCACTGAGTCCACACACTGAGTCTTTCCATTTCAGTCTTTCCACTATAGTCTGTCCACTTTAGTCTTTCCACTTTAGTCTTTCCGCTTTAGTCTGTCCACTTAGTCTTTCCAGTTTAATCTTTCCACTAGAGTCTGTCCACTTTAGTCTTTCCATTTTAGTCTGTCCACTTTAGTCTGTCCAATTTAGTCTGTCCACTTTAGTCTTTCCACAATAGTCTCCACTTTATTCTGTCCACTACAGTCTTTCCACTATAGTCTTTCCACCATAGTCTTTCCACTATAGTCTTTCCACTATAGTCTGTCCACTTTAGTCTTTCCACTATTCTCTGTCCGCTTTAGTCTTTCCACTATAGTCTCCACTTTATTCTGTCCACTACAGTCTTTCCACTATAGTCTGTCCACTTTAGTCTTTCCACTTTAGTCTGTCCACTTTAGTCTTTCCACTTCAATCTTTCCACTATAGTCTGTCCACTTTAGTCTTTCCACTTTAGTTTTTCCACTATAGTCTCCACTTTTTTCTTTCCACTACAGTCTTTCCAATTTAGTCTTTCCACTGTTTTCTGTCCACTTTAGTCTTTCCACTATAGTCTCCACTTTATTCTGTCCACTACCGTCTTTCCACTATAGTCTTTCCACTATAGTCTGTCCACTTTAGTCTTTCCACTTTAGTTTTTCCACTTTAGTCTGTCCACTTCAGTCTTTCCACTATAGTCTGTCCACTTTAGTCTTTCCACTTTAGTATTTCCACTATAGTCTCCACTTTATTCTGTCCACTACAGTCATTCCACTATAGTCTTTCCACTATAGTCTGTCCACTTTAGTCTTTCCACTTTAGTCTTTCCACTATTATCTCCACTTTATTCTGTCCACTACAGTTTTTCCACTATAGTCTTTCCACTATAGTCTGTCCACTTTAGTCTGTCCACTTCAGTCTTTCCACTATAGTCTGTCCACTTTAGTCTTTCCACTTTAGTCTTTCCACTATAGTCTCCACTTTATTCTGTCCACTACAGTCTTTCCACTATAGTCTTTCCACTATAGTCTGTCCACTTTAGTCTTTCCACTTTAGTCTTTCCACTATAGTCTCCACTTTATTCTGTCCACTACAGTTTTTCCACTATAGTCTTTCCACTATAGTCTGTCCACTTTAGTCTTTCCACTTTAGTCTTTCCATTATAGTCTCCACTTTATTCTGTCCACTACAGTTTTTCCACTATGGTCTTTCCACTATAGTCTGTCCACTTTAGTCTTTCCACTTTAGTCTTTCACCTATAGTCTCCACTTTATTCTGTCCACTACAGTCTTTCCACTTAAGTCTTTCCACTATTCTCTGTCCACTTTAGTCTTTCCACTTTAGTCTTTCCACTATAGTCTCCACTTTATTCTGTCCACTACAGTCTTTCCACTATAGGCTTTCAGAATTAGTCTGTCCACTTAGTCTTTCCACTTCGGTCTTTCCACTAGAGTCTGTCCACTTTAGTTTTTCCACTTTAGTCTCTCCACTTTAGTCTGTCCACTTTAGCCTGCCCACTTTAGTCTGTCCACTTTAGTCTTTCCACTTTAGTCTTTCCAATATTCTCTGTCCACTTTAGTCTTTCCACTATACTCTCCACTTTATTCTGTCCACTACAGTCTTTCCACTATAGTCTTTCCACTATAGTCTGTCCACTTTAGTCTTTCCACTTTAGACTTTCCACTTTAGTCTGTCCACTTTAGTCTTTCCACTACAGTCTTTCCACTTTAGTCTTTCCACTATTCCTTGTCCACTTTAGTCTTTCCACTTTAGTCTTTCCACTATAGTCTTTCCACTATAGTCTCCACTTTATTCTGTCCACTACAGTCTTTCCACTATAGTCTTTCCACTATAGTCTGTCCACTTTAGTCTTTCCACTATAGTCTGTCCACTTTAGTCTTTCCACTATTCTCTGTCCGCTTTAGTCTTTCCACTATAGTCTCCACTTTATTCTGTCCACTACAGTCTTTCCACTATAGTCTGTCCACTTTAGTCTTTCACCTATAGTCTCCACTTTATTCTGTCCACTACAGTCTTTCCACTTAAGTCTTTCCACTATTCTCTGTCCACTTTAGTCTTTCCACTTTAGTCTTTCCACTATAGT
This sequence comes from Branchinecta sandiegonensis, assembly GCA_030848855.1. Lineage (NCBI taxonomy): Eukaryota > Metazoa > Arthropoda > Branchiopoda > Anostraca > Branchinectidae > Branchinecta > Branchinecta sandiegonensis. Next base: position 161,945 of record JAUPMV010000094.1, read on the forward strand.
CTCCACTTTATTCTGTCCACTACAGTCTTTCCACTATAGGCTTTCCGAATTAGTCTGTCCACTTAGTCTTTCCACTTCAGTCTTTCCACTAGAGTCTGTCCACTTTAGTCTTTCCATTTTAGTCTGTCCACTTTAGTCTGTCCACTTTAGTCTTTCCACTATACTCTCCACTTTATTCTGTCCACTACAGTCTTTCCACTTTAGTCTTTCCACTATAGTCTGTCCACTTTAGTCTTTCCACTTTAGCCTTTCCACTTTAGTCTGTCCACTTTAGTCTTTCCACTACAGTCTTTTCACTTTAGTCTTTCCACTATTCCCTGTCCTCTTTAGTCTTTCCACTTTAGTCTTTCCACTATAGTCTTTCCACTATAGTCTCCACTTTATTCTGTCCACTACAGTCTTTCCACTATAGTCTTTCCACTATAGTCTGTCCACTTTAGTCTTTCCACTATTCTCTGTCCACTTTAGTCTTTCCACTATAGTCTCCACTTTATTCTGACCACTACAGTCTTTCCACTATAGTCTGTCCACTTTAGTCTTTCCACTTCAGTCTTACCACTATAGTCTGTCCACTTTAGTCTTTCCACTTTAGTCTTTCCACTGTAGTCTCCACTTTATTCTTTCCACTACAGTCTTTCCAATTTAGTCTTTCCACTATTTTCTGTCCACTTTTGTCTTTCCACTATAGTCTCCACACACTGAGTCTTTCCATTTCAGTCTTTCCACTATAGTCTGTCCACTTTAGTCTTTCCACTTTAGTCTTTCCGCTTTAGTCTGTCCACTTAGTCTTTCCAGTTCAATCTTTCCACTAGAGTCTGTCCACTTTAGTCTTTCCATTTTAGTCTGTCCACTTTAGTCTGTCAACTTTAGTATTTCCACTATAGTCTGTCCACTTTAGTCTTACCACTATTCTCTGTCCACTTTAGTCTTTCCAGTTTAGTCTTTCCACTATAGTCTCCACTTTTTCAATTCAATTCAATTCAATTCATTTATTTGTATCCGCCAAAGCTGGCGAGTAAAAAAAAAAAAAATATAATAAAATTCACACAATTGGTCTACAGACTAATAACTAGACCATATACTCTCATACAAACTCTACTTCATTTAAAAAAAAAAAAAAAAAAAAAAAAAAAAAAAAACAATTAGCCTTCGCTATCCTCAATGAAGTCTACCTAAACTTTAATCAGAATACAATCAACGCAACGCATCGGTCAAAGTGTGCTTTATGGAATAAATTTTTGAAAAAAAATGTTTCCCGTTTCTTTTTCAGAATATCAGTGGGGTTTTTTAAACCATAATTTTCCATCATAAAAGAACTGGATTGGTATTTCGAAAACCGGCATAAAAATTTCCCAAAATTAAAAAAAGTAGTTTTAATATGAGATAAATTTGTCAACGTTAAAAAAGGTAAAAAAGAAGATGCAAGCAAAGCCTGTGGAAGAGCAACAGTGTTAAAAATCTTTGCAAGATTGCGTCTAGATAGGAAATCCCTGAGACAACAGACAATTCTGTCCACTACCGTCTTTCCACTATAGTCTTTCCACTATAGTATTTCCACTTTAGTCTTTCCACTTTAGTCTTTCCACTTTAGTCTTTCCACTATAGTCTGTCCACTTTAGTCTTTCCACTTTAGTCTTTCCACTTTATTCTGTCCACTGCAGTGTGTACACTTTAGTCAGTCCACTGAGTCTTTCCATTTCATTCTTTCCACTTTAGTCTGTCCACTTTAGTCTTTCCACTTTAGTCTTTCCGCTTTAGTCTGTCCACTTAGTCTTTCCACTTCAGTCTTTCCAATAGAGTCTGTCAACTTTAGTCTTTCCATTTTAGTATGTCCACTTTAGTCTGTCCACTTTAGCCTGCCCACTTTAGTCTGTCCACTTTAGTCTTTCCACTTTAGTCTTTCCAATATTCTCTGTCCACTTTAGTCTTTCCACTATAGTCTGTCCACTTTAGTCTTTCCACTTTAGTCTTTCCACTATAGTCTCCACTTTATTCTGTCCACTACAGTTTTTCCACTATAGTCTTTCCACTATAGTCTGTCAACTTTAGTCTTTCCACTTTAGTCTTTCCATTACAGTCTCCACTTTATTCTTTCCACTACAGTTTTTCCACTATAGTCTTTCCACTATAGTCTGTCCACTTTAGTCTTTCACCTATAGTCTCCACTTTATTCAGTCCACTACAGTGTTTCCACTTAAGTCTTTCCACTATTCTCTGTCCACTTTAGTCTTTCCACTCTAGTCTTTCCACTATAGTCTCCACTTTATTCTGTCCACTACAGTCTTTCCACTATAGGCTTTCCGAATTAGTCTGTCCACTTAGTCTTTCCACTTCGGTCTTTCCACTAGAGTCTGTCCACTTTAGTTTTTCCACTTTAGTCTGTCCACTTTAGTCTGTCCACTTTAGCCTGCCCACTTTAGTCTGTCCACTTTAGTCTTTCCACTTTAGTCTTTCCAATATTCTCTGTCCACTTTAGTCTTTCCACTATACTCTCCACTTTATTCTGTCCACTACAGTCTTTCCACTATAGTCTTTCCACTATAGTCTGTCCACTTTAGTCTTTCCACTTTAGACTTTCCACTTTAGTCTGTCCACTTTAGTCTTTCCACTACAGTCTTTCCACTTTAGTCTTTTACTATTCCCTGTCCACTTTAGTCTTTCCACTTTAGTCTTTCCACTATAGTCTTTCCACTATAGTCTCCACTTTATTCTGTCCACTACAGTCTTTCCACTATAGTCTTTCCACTATAGTCTGTCCACTTTAGTCTTTCCACTATTCTCTGTCCACTTTAGTCTTTCCACTATAGTCTCCACTTTATTCTGACCACTACAGTCTTTCCACTATAGTCTTTCCACTATAGTCTGTCCACTTTAGTCTTTCCACTTCAGTCTTTCCACTATAGTCTGTCCACTTTAGTCTTTCCACTTTAGTCTTTCCACTATAGTCTTTCCACTATAGTCTCCACTTTATTCTTTCCACTACAGTCTTTCCAATTTAGTCTTTCCACTATTTTCTGTCCACTTTTGTCTTTCCACTATAGTCTCCACTTTATTCTGTCCACTACAGTCTTTCCACTATAGTCTGTCCACTTTAGTCTTTCCACTATTCTCTATCCACTTTAGTCTTTCCACTATAGTCTCCACTTTATTCTGTCCACTAGAGTATTTCCACTAAAGTCTTTCCACTATAGTCTGTCCACTTTAGTCTTTCCACTATTCTCTGTCCACTTTAGTCTTTCCACTATAGTCTCCACTTTATTCTGTCCACTACAGTCTTTCCACTATAGTCTGTCCAATTTAGTCTTTCCACTTTATTTTTTCCACTTTAGTCTGTCCACTTCAGTCTTTCCACGTCTGTCCACTTTAGTCTTTCCACTTTAATCTTTCCACTATAGTCTCCACTTTATTCTGTCCACTACAGTCTTTCCACTATAGTCTTTCCACTATAGTCTGTCCACTTTAGTCTTTCCGCTATTCTCTGTCCACTTTAGTCTTTCCACTATAGTCTCCACTTTATTCTGTCCACTACAGTCTTTCCACTATAGTCTGTCCACTTTAGTCTTTCCACTATTCTCTGTCCACTTTAGTCTTTCCACTATAGTCTCCACTTTATTCTGTCCACTAGAGTCTTTCCACTATAGTCTGTCCACTTTAGTCTTTCCACTTTAGTTTTTCCACTTTAGTCTTTCCACTTTAGTCTTTCCGCTTTAGTCTGTCCACTTAGTCTTTCCACTTTAATCTCTCCACTAGAGTCTGTCCACTTTAGTCTTTCCATTTTAGTCTGTCCACTTTAGTCTGTCCACTTTAGTCTGTCCACTTTAGTCTTTCCACTTTAGTCTTTCCAATATTCTCTGTCCACTTTAGTCTTTCCACAATAGTCTCCACTTTATTCTGTCCACTACAGTCTTTCCACTATAGTCTTTCCACTATAGTCTTTCCACTATAGTCTGTCCACTTTAGTCTTTCCACTATTCTCTGTCCGCTTTAGTCTTTCCACTATAGTCTCGACTTTATTCTGTCCACTACAGTCTTTCCACTATAGTCTGTCCACTTTAGTCTTTCCACTTTAGTCTGTCCACTTTAGTCTTTCCACTTCAGTCTTTCCACTATAGTCTATCCACTTTAGTCTTTCCACTCTAGTTTTCCCACTATAGTCTCCACTTTATTCTTTCCACTACAGTCTTTCCAATTTAGTCTTTCCACTATTTTCTGTCCACTTTAGTCTTTCCACTATAGTCTCCACTTTATTCTGTCCACTACAGTCTTTCAACTATAGTCTGTCCACTTTAGTCTTTCCATTATTCTCTGTCCACTTTAGTCTTTCCACTATAATCTCCACTTTATTCTGTCCACTACAGTCTTTCCACTATAGTCTTTCCACTATAGTCTGTCCACTTTAGTCTGTCCACTTCAGTCTTTCCACTATAGTCTGTCCACTTTAGTCTTTCCACTTTAGTCTTTCCACTATAGTCTCCACTTTATTCTGTCCACTACAGTCTTTCCACTATAGTCTTTCCACTATAGTCTGTCCACTTTAGTCTTTCCACTTTAGTCTTTCCACTATAGTCTCCACTTTATTCTGTCCACTACAGTTTTTCCACTATAGTCTTTCCACTATAGTCTGTCCACTTTAGTCTTTCCACTTTAGTCTTTCCATTATAGTCTCCACTTTATTCTGTCCACTACAGTTTTTCCACTATGGTCTTTCCACTATAGTCTGTCCACTTTAGTCTTTCCACTTTAGTCTTTCACCTATAGTCTCCACTTTATTCTGTCCACTACAGTCTTTCCACTTAAGTCTTTCCACTATTCTCTGTCCACTTTAGTCTTTCCACTTTAGTCTTTCCACTATAGTCTCCACTTTATTCTGTCCACTACAGTCTTTCCACTATAGGCTTTCCGAATTAGTCTGTCCACTTAGTCTTTCCACTTCGGTCTTTCCACTAGAGTCTGTCCACTTTAGTTTTTCCACTTTAGTCTGTCCACTTTAGTCTGTCAACTTTAGCCTGCCCACTTTAGTCTGTCCACTTTAGTCTTTCCACTTTAGTCTTTCCAATATTTTCTGTCCACTTTAGTCTTTCCACTATACTCTCCACTTTATTCTGTCCACTACAGTCTTTCCACTATAGTCTTTCCACTATAGTCTGTCCACTTTAGTCTTTCCACTTTAGACTTTCCACTTTAGTCTGTCCACTTTAGTCTTTCCACTACAGTCTTTCCACTTTAGTCTTTCCACTATTCCCTGTCCACTTTAGTCTTTCCACTTTAGTCTTTCCACTATAGTCTTTCCACTATAGTCTCCACTTTATTCTGTCCACTACAGTCTTTCCACTATAGTCTTTCCACTATAGTCTGTCCACTTTAGTCTTTCCACTATAGTCTGTCCACTTTAGTCTTTCCACTATTCTCTGTCCGCTTTAGTCTTTCCACTATAGTCTCCACTTTATTCTGTCCACTACAGTCTTTCCACTATAGTCTGTCCACTTTAGTCTTTCCACTTTAGTCTGTCCACTTTAGTCTTTCCACTTCAGTCTTTCCACTATAGTCTGTCCACTTTAGTCTTTCCACTCTAGTTTTCCCACTATAGTCTCCACTTTATTCTTTCCATAACAGTCTTTCCACTTTAGTCTTTCCACTATAGTCTCCACTTTATTCTGTCCACTACAGTCTTTCAACTATAGTCTGTCCACTTTAGTCTTTCCATTATTCTCTGTCCACTTTAGTCTTTCCACTGTAGTCTCCACTTTATTCTGTCCACTACAGTCTTTCCACTATAGTCTTTCCACTATAGTCTGTCCACTTTAGTCTGTCCACTTCAGTCTTTCCACTATAGTCTGTCCACTTTAGTCTTTCCACTTTAGTCTTTCCACTATAGTCTCCACTTTATTCTGTCCACTACAGTCTTTCCACTATAGTCTTTCCCCTATAGTCTGTCCACTTTAGTCTTTCCACTTTAGTCTTTCCACTTCAATCTTTCCACTATAGTCTGTCCACTTTAGTCTTTCCAATATTCTCTGTCCACTCTAGTCTTTCCACAATAGTCTCCACTTTATTCTGTCCACTACAGTCTTTCCACTATAGTCTTTCCACCATAGTCTTTCCACTATAGTCTTTCCACTATAGTCTGTCCACTTTAGTCTTTCCACTATTCTGTCCACTACAGTTTTTCCACTATCGTCTTTCCACTATAGTCTGTCCACTTTAGTCTTTCCACTTTAGTCTTTCACCTATAGTCTCCACTTTATTCTGTCCACTACAGTCTTTCCACTATTCTCTGTCCACTTTAGTCTTTCCACTTTAGTCTTTCCACTATAGTCTCCACTTTATTCTGTCCACTACAGTCTTTCCACTATAGGCTTTCCGAATTAGTCTGTCCACTTAGTCTTTCCACTTCGGTCTTTCCACTAGAGTCTGTCCACTTTAGTTTTTCCACTTTAGTCTGTCCACTTTAGTTTGTCCACTTTAGCCTGCCCACTTTAGTCTGTCCACTTTAGTCTTTCCACTTTAGTCTTTCCAATATTCTCTGTCCACTTTAGTCTTTCCACTATACTCTCCACTTTATTCTGTCCACTACAGTCTTTCCACTATAGTCTTTCCACTATAGTCTGTCCACTTTAGTCTTTCCACTTTAGCCTTTCCACTATAGTCTTTCCACTATAGTCTGTCCACTTTAGTCTTTCCACTATTCTCTGTCCACTTTAGTCTTTCCACTATACTCTCCACTTTATTCTGTCCACTACAGTCTTTCCACTATAGGCTTTCCGAATTAGTCTGTCCACTTAGTCTTTCCACTTCAGTCTTTCCACTAGAGTCTGTCCAATTTAGTCTTTCCATTTTAGTCCGTCCACTTTAGTCTGTCCACTTTAGCCTGCCCACTTTAGTCTGTCCACTTTAGTCTTTCCACTTTAGTCTTTCCAACATTCTCTGTCCACTTTAGTCTTTCCAATATACTCTCTACTTTATTCTGTCCACTACAGTCTTCCCACTATAGTCTTTCCACTATAGTCTGTCCACTTTAGTCTTTCCACTTTAGACTTTCCACTATAGTCTCCACTTTATTCTGTCCACTACAGTCTTTCCACTATAGTCTTTCCACTATAGTCTGTCCACTTTAGTCTTTCCACTTTAGTTTTTCCACTTTAGTCTGTCCAGTTTAGTCTTTCCACTATAGTCTATCCACTTTAGTCTTTCCACTTTCTTCTGTCCACTTCAGTGTGTACACTTTAGTCCGTCCACTGAGTCTTTCCGATTCAGTCTTTCCACTATAGTCTGTCCCCTTTAGTCTTTCCACTATAGTCTCCACTTTATTCTGTCCACTACAGTCTTTTCAATATTCTCTGTCCACTTTAGTCTTTCCACTATAGTCTCCACTATATTCTGTACACTACAGTCTTTCCACTATAGTCTTTCCACTATAATTTTTCCACTATAGTCTGTCCACTTTAGTCTTTCCACTATTCTCTGTCCACTTTAGTCTGTCCACTTTAGTCTTTCCACTATAGTCTGTCCACTTTAGTCTTTCCACTATTCTCTGTCCACTTTAGTCTTTCCACTTTAGTCTTTCCACTATAGTCTCCACTTTATTCTGTCCACTACAGTCTTTCCACTATAGTCTGTCCACTTTAGTCTTTCCAATTTAGTCTTTCCACTTTAGTCTGTCCACTTTAGTCTGTCCACTTTAGTCTGTCCACTTTAGTCTTTCCACTATAGTCTGTCCACTTTAGTCTTTCCACTCTAGTCTTTCCACTTTATTCTGTCCACTGCAGTGTGTACACTTTAGTCTGTCCACTGAGTCTTTCCACTTCAGTGTTTCCACTATAGTCTTTCCGCTTTAGTCTGTCCACTTAGTCTTTCCACTTCAGTCTTTCCACTAGAGTCTGTCCACTTTAGTCTTTCCATTTTAGTCTGTCCACTTTAGTCTGTCCACTTTAGCCTGCCCACTTTAGTCTGTCCACTTTAGTCTTTCCACTTTAGTCTTTCCAATATTCTCTGTTCACTTTAGTCTTTCCACTATAGTCTGTCCACTTTAGTCTGTCCACTTTAGTCTGTCCACTATAGTCTGTCCACTATAGTCTTTCCACTATAGTCTGTCCACTTTAGCCTTTCCACTTTAGTCTTTCCATTATAGTCTCCACTTTATTCTGTCCACTACAGTTTTTCCACTATAGTCTTTCCACTATAGTCTGTCCACTTTAGTCTTACCACTTTAGTCTTTCACCTATAGTCTCCACTTTATTCTGTCCACTACAGTCTTTCCACTTAAGTCTTTCCACTATCCTCTGTCCACTTTAGTCTTTCCACTTTAGTCTTTCCACTATAGTCTCCACTTTATTCTGTCCACTACAGTCTTTCCACTATAGGCTTTCCGAATTAGTCTGTCCACTTAGTCTTTCCACTTCAGTCTTTCCACTAGAGTCTGCCCACTTTAGTCTTTCCATTTTAGTCTGTCCACTTTAGTCTGTCCACTTTAGTCTTTCCACTATACTCTCCACTTTATTCTGTCCACTACAGTCTTTCCACTATAGTCTTTCCACTATAGTCTGTCCACTTTAGTCTTTCCACTTTAGCCTTTCCACTTTAGTCTGTCAACTTTAGTCTTTCCACTACAGTCTTTTCACTTTAGTCTTTCCACTATTCCCTGTCCTCTTTAGTCTTTCCACTATAGTCTTTCCACTATAGTCTCCACTTTATTCTGTCCACTACAGTCTTTCCACTATAGTCTTTCCACTATAGTCTGTCCACTTTAGTCTTTCCACTATACTCTCCACTTTATTCTGTCCACTACAGTCTTTCCACTATAGGCTTTCCGAATTAGTCTGTCCACTTAGTCTTTCCACTTCAGTCTTTCCACTAGAGTCTGTCCAATTTAGTCTTTCCATTTTAGTCTGTCCACTTTAGTCTGTCCACTTTCGCCTGCCCACTTTAGTCTGTCCACTTTAGTCTTTCCACTTTAGTCTTTCCAATATTCTCTGTCCACTTTAGTCTTTCCACTATACTCTCTACTTTATTCTGTCCACTACAGTCTTTCCACTATAGTCTTTCCACTATAGTCTGTCCACTTTAGTCTTTCCACTTTAGACTTTCCACTATAGTCTCCACTTTATTCTGTCCACTACAGTCTTTCCACTATAGTCTTTCCACTATAGTCTGTCCACTTTAGTCTTTCCACTTTAGTTTTTCCACTTTAGTCTGTCCAGTTTAGTCTTTCCACTATAGTCTATCCACTTTAGTCTTTCCACTTTCTTCTGTCCACTTCAGTGTGTACACTTTAGTCCGTCCACTGAGTCTTTCCGATTCAGTCTTTCCACTATAGTCTGTCCACTTTAGTCTTTCCACTATAGTCTCCACTTTATTCTCTCCACTACAGTCTTTTCAATATTCTCTGTCCACTTTAGTCTTTCCACTATAGTCTCCACTATATTCTGTCCACTACAGTCTTTCCACTATAGTCTTTCCACTATAATCTTTCCACTATAGTCTGTCCACTTTAGTCTTTCCACTATTCTCTGTCCACTTTAGTCTGTCCACTTTAGTCTTTCCACTATAGTCTGTCCACTTTAGTCTTTCCACTTCAGTCTTTCCACTATAGTCTGTCCACTTTAGTCTTTCCACTTTAGTCTTTCCACTGTAGTCTCCACTTTATTCTTTCCACTACAGTCTTTCCAATTTAGTCTTTCCACTATTTTCTGTCCACTTTTGTCTTTCCACTATAGTCTCCACTGAGTCCACACACTGAGTCTTTCCATTTCAGTCTTTCCACTATAGTCTGTCCACTTTAGTCTTTCCACTTTAGTCTTTCCGCTTTAGTCTTTCCACTATTCTCTGTCCGCTTTAGTCTTTCCACTATAATCTCCACTTTATTCTGTCCACTACAGTCTTTCCACTATAGTCTGTCCACTTTAGTCTTTCCACTTTAGTCTGTCCACTTTAGTCTTTCCACTTCAATCTTTCCACTATAGTCTGTCCACTTTAGTCTTTCCACTTTAGTTTTTCCACTATAGTCTCCACTTTTTTCTTTCCACTACAGTCTTTCCAATTTAGTCTTTCCACCATAGTCTTTCCACTATAGTCTTTCCACTATAGTCTGTCCACTTTAGTCTTTCCACTATTCTCTGTCCGCTTTAGTCTTTCCACTATAATCTCCACTTTATTCTGTCCACTACAGTCTTTCCACTATAGTCTGTCCACTTTAGTCTTTCCACTTTAGTCTGTCCACTTTAGTCTTTCCACTTCAATCTTTCCACTATAGTCTGTCCACTTTAGTCTTTCCACTTTAGTTTTTCCACTATAGTCTCCACTTTTTTCTTTCCACTACAGTCTTTCCAATTTAGTCTTTCCACTGTTTTCTGTCCACTTTAGTCTTTCCACTATAGTCTCCACTTTATTCTGTCCACTACCGTCTTTCCACTATAGTCTTTCCACTATAGTCTGTCCACTTTAGTCTTTCCACTTTAGTTTTTCCACTTTAGTCTTTCCACTATAGTCTTTCCACCATAGTCTTTCCACTATAGTCTTTCCACTATAGTCTGTCCACTTTAGTCTTTCCACTATTCTCTGTCCGCTTTAGTCTTTCCACTATAATCTCCACTTTATTCTGTCCACTACAGTCTTTCCACTATAGTCTGTCCACTTTAGTCTTTCCACTTTAGTCTGTCCACTTTAGTCTTTCCACTTCAATCTTTCCACTATAGTCTGTCCACTTTAGTCTTTCCACTTTAGTTTTTCCACTATAGTCTCCACTTTTTTCTTTCCACTACAGTCTTTCCAATTTAGTCTTTCCACTGTTTTCTGTCCACTTTAGTCTTTCCACTATAGTCTCCACTTTATTCTGTCCACTACCGTCTTTCCACTATAGTCTTTCCACTATAGTCTGTCCACTTTAGTCTTTCCACTTTAGTTTTTCCACTTTAGTCTGTCCACTTCAGTCTTTCCACTATAGTCTGTCCACTTTAGTCTTTCCACTTTAGTATTTCCACTATAGTCTCCACTTTATTCTGTCCACTACAGTCATTCCACTATAGTCTTTCCACTATAGTCTGTCCACTTTAGTCTTTCCACTTTAGTCTTTCCACTATTATCTCCACTTTATTCTGTCCACTACAGTTTTTCCACTATAGTCTTTCCACTATAGTCTGTCCACTTTAGTCTTTCCACTATAGTCTCCACTTTATTCTGTCCACTACAGTCTTTCAACTATAGTCTGTCCACTTTAGTCTTTCCATTATTCTCTGTCCACTTTAGTCTTTCCACTATAGTCTCCACTTTATTCTGTCCACTACAGTCTTTCCACTATAGTCTTTCCACTATAGTCTGTCCACTTTAGTCTGTCCACTTCAGTCTTTCCACTATAGTCTGTCCACTTTAGTCTTTCCACTTTAGTCTTTCCACTATAGTCTCCACTTTATTCTGTCCACTACAGTCTTTCCACTATAGTCTTTCCACTATAGTCTGTCCACTTTAGTCTTTCCACTTTAGTCTTTCCACTATAGTCTCCACTTTATTCTGTCCACTACAGTTTTTCCACTATAGTCTTTCCACTATAGTCTGTCCACTTTAGTCTTTCCACTTTAGTCTTTCCATTATAGTCTCCACTTTATTCTGTCCACTACAGTTTTTCCACTATGGTCTTTCCACTATAGTCTGTCCACTTTAGTCTTTCCACTTTAGTCTTTCACCTATAGTCTCCACTTTATTCTGTCCACTACAGTCTTTCCACTTAAGTCTTTCCACTATTCTCTGTCCACTTTAGTCTTTCCACTTTAGTCTTTCCACTATAGTCTCCACTTTATTCTATCCACTACAGTCTTTCCACTATAGGCTTTCAGAATTAGTCTGTCCACTTAGTCTTTCCACTTCGGTCTTTCCACTAGAGTCTGTCCACTTTAGTTTTTCCACTTTAGTCTCTCCACTTTAGTCTGTCCACTTTAGCCTGCCCACTTTAGTCTGTCCACTTTAGTCTTTCCACTTTAGTCTTTCCAATATTCTCTGTCCACTTTAGTCTTTCCACTATACTCTCCACTTTATTCTGTCCACTACAGTCTTTCCACTATAGTCTTTCCACTATAGTCTGTCCACTTTAGTCTTTCCACTTTAGACTTTCCACTTTAGTCTTTCCACTACAGTCTTTCCACTTTAGTCTTTCCACTATTCCTTGTCCACTTTAGTCTTTCCACTTTAGTCTTTCCACTATAGTCTTTCCACTATAGTCTCCACTTTATTCTGTCCACTACAGTCTTTCCACTATAGTCTTTCCACTATAGTCTGTCCACTTTAGTCTTTCCACTATAGTCTGTCCACTTTAGTCTTTCCACTATTCTCTGTCCGCTTTAGTCTTTCCACTATAGTCTCCACTTTATTCTGTCCACTACAGTCTTTCCACTATAGTCTGTCCACTTTAGTCTTTCACCTATAGTCTCCACTTTATTCTGTCCACTACAGTCTTTCCACTTAAGTCTTTCCACTATTCTCTGTCCACTTTAGTCTTTCCACTTTAGTCTTTCCACTATAGTCTCCACTTTATTCTGTCCACTACAGTCTTTCCACTATAGGCTTTCCGAATTAGTCTGTCCACTTAGTCTTTCCACTTCAGTCTTTCCACTAGAGTCTGTCCACTTTAGTCTTTCCATTTTAGTCGGTCCACTTTAGTCTGTCCACTTTAGTCTTTCCACTATACTCTCCACTTTATTCTGTCCACTACAGTCTTTCCACTTTAGTCTTTCCACTATAGTCTGTCCACTTTAGTCTTTCCACTTTAGCCTTTCCACTTTAGTCTGTCCACTTTAGTCTTTCCACTACAGTCTTTTCACTTTAGTCTTTCCACTATTCCCTGTCCTCTTTAGTCTTTCCACTTTAGTCTTTCCACTATAGTCTTTCCACTATAGTCTCCACTTTATTCTGTCCACTACAGTCTTTCCACTATAGTCTTTCCACTATAGTCTGTCCACTTTAGTCTTTCCACTATTCTCTGTCCACTTTAGTCTTTCCACTATAGTCTCCACTTTATTCTGACCACTACAGTCTTTCCACTATAGTCTGTCCACTTTAGTCTTTCCACTTCAGTCTTACCACTATAGTCTGTCCACTTTAGTCTTTCCACTTTAGTCTTTCCACTGTAGTCTCCACTTTATTCTTTCCACTACAGTCTTTCCAATTTAGTCTTTCCACTATTTTCTGTCCACTTTTGTCTTTCCACTATAGTCTCCACACACTGAGTCTTTCCATTTCAGTCTTTCCACTATAGTCTGTCCACTTTAGTCTTTCCACTTTAGTCTTTCCGCTTTAGTCTGTCCACTTAGTCTTTCCAGTTCAATCTTTCCACTAGAGTCTGTCCACTTTAGTCTTTCCATTTTAGTCTGTCCACTTTAGTCTGTCCAATTTAGTCTGTCCACTTTAGTCTTTCCACTTTAGTCTTTCCAATATTCTCTGTCCACTTTAGTCTTTCCACAATAGTCTCCACTTTATTCTGTCCACTACAGTCTTTCCACTATATTCTTTCCACTATAGTCTCCACTTTATTCTGTCCACTACAGTCTTTCCACTTTAGTCTTTCCACTATTCTCTGTCAACTTTAGTCTGTCCACTTTAGTCTTACCACTTTAATCTTTCCACTTTAGTCTGTCCACTTTAGTCTTTCCACTATAGTCTGTCAACTTTAGTCTTTCCACTTTAGTCTTTCCACTATAGTCTCCACTTTATTCTGTCCACTACAGTCTTTCCACTATGGTCTTTCCAATTTAGTCTTTCAACTTTAGTCTGTCCACTTTAGTCTTTCCACTATAGTCTGTCCACTTTAGTCTTACCACTTTAATCTTTCCACTTTAGTCTGTCCACTTTAGTCTTTCCACTATAGTCTTTCCACTTTAGTTTTTCCACTTTAGTCTGTCCACTTCAGTCTTTCCACTATAGTCTGTCCAGTTTAGTCTTTCCACTTTAGTCTTTCCACTTTAGTCTGTCCACTTTAGTCTTTCCACTATAGTCTGTCCACTTTAGTCTTTCCACTTTAGTCTGTCCACTTTAGTCTTTCCACTATAGTCTGTCCACTTTAGTCTTTCCACTTTAGTCTTTCCGCTTTAGTCTGTCCAGTTAGTCTTTCCACTATAGTCTTTCCATTATAGTCTTTCCACTATAGTCTTTCCACTATAGTCTGTCCACTTTAGTCTTTCCACTTTAGTCTTTCAACTCTAGTCTGTCCACTTTAGTCTTTCCACTATAGTCTGTCCACTTTAGTCTTTCCACTTTAGTCTTTCCGCTTTAGTCTGTCCACTTAGTCTGTCCAGTTTAGTCTTTCCACTTTAGTCTTTCCACTATAGTCTCCTCTTTATTCTGTCCACTGCAGTCTTTCCACTATAGTCTTTCCACTAAAATCTATCCACTTTAGTCTTTCCACTATTCTCTGTCCACTTTAGTCTTTCCACTATAGTCTGTCCACTGTAGTCTTTCCACTTTAGTCTTTCCACTATAGTCTCCACTTTTTTCTGTCCACTACAGTCTTTCCACTATAGTCTTTCCACTATAGTCTGTCCACTTTAGTCTTTCCACTATTCTCTGTCAACTTTAGTCTTTCCACTATAGTCTCCACTTTATTCTGTCCACTACAGTCTTTCCACTATAGTCTTTCCACTATAGTCTGTTCATTTTAGTATTTCCACTTTAGTTTTTCCACTTTAGTCTGTCCACTTCAGTCTTTCCACTATAGTCTGTCCAGTTTAGTCTTTCCACTTTAGGCTTTCCACTATAGTCTCCACTTTATTCCGTCCACTACAGTCTTTCCACTATAGTCTTTCCACTAAAGTCTATCCACTTTAGTCTTTCCACCATTCTCTGTCCACTTTAGTCTTTCCACTATAGTCTCCACTTCATTCTGTCCACTACAGTCTTTCCACTAAAGTCTTTCCACTATAGTCTGTCCACTGTAGTCTTTCCACTTTAGTCTTTCCACTATAGTCTCCACTTTATTCTGTCCACTACAGTCTTTCCACTTTAGTCTTTCCACTATTCTCTGTCAACTTTAGTCTTTCCACTTTAGTCTTTCCACTATAGTCTTTCCACTACAGTCTTTTCACTTTAGTCTTTCCACTATTCCCTGTCCTCTTTAGTCTTTCCACTTTAGTCTTTCCACTATAGTCTTTCCACTATAGTCTCCACTTTATTCTGTCCACTACAGTCTTTCCACTATAGTCTTTCCACTATAGTCTGTCCACTTTAGTTTTTCCACTATTCTCTGTCCACTTTAGTCTTTCCACTATAGTCTCCACTTTATTCTGACCACTACAGTCTTTCCACTATAGTCTGTCCACTTTAGTCTTTCCACTTCAGTCTTACCACTATAGTCTGTCCACTTTAGTCTTTCCACTTTAGTCTTTCCACTGTAGTCTCCACTTTATTCTTTCCACTACAGTCTTTCCAATTTAGTCTTTCCACTATTTTCTGTCCACTTTTGTCTTTCCACTATAGTCTCCACACACTGAGTCTTTCCATTTCAGTCTTTCCACTATAGTCTGTCCACTTTAGTCTTTCCACTTTAGTCTTTCCGCTTTAGTCTGTCCACTTAGTCTTTCCAGTTCAATCTTTCCACTAGAGTCTGTCCACTTTAGTCTTTCCATTTTAGTCTGTCCACTTTAGTCTGTCCAATTTAGTCTGTCCACTTTAGTCTTTCCACTTTAGTCTTTCCAATATTATCTGTCCACTTTAGTCTTTCCACAATAGTCTCCACTTTATTCTGTCCACTACAGTCTTTCCACTATATTCTTTCCACTATAGTCTCCACTTTATTCTGTCCACTACAGTCTTTCCACTTTAGTCTTTCCACTATTCTCTGTCAACTTTAGTCTGTCCACTTTAGTCTTACCACTTTAATCTTTCCACTTTAGTCTGTCCACTTTAGTCTTTCCACTATAGTCTGTCAACTTTAGTCTTTCCACTTTAGTCTTTCCACTATAGTCTCCACTTTATTCTGTCCACTACAGTCTATCCACTATAGTCTTTCCAATTTAGTCTTTCAACTTTAGTCTGTCCACTTTAGTCTTTCCACTATAGTCTGTCCACTTTAGTCTTACCACTTTAATCTTTCCACTTTAGTCTGTCCACTTTAGTCTTTCCACTATAGTCTTTCCACTTTAGTTTTTCCACTTTAGTCTGTCCACTTCAGTCTTTCCACTATAGTCTGTCCAGTTTAGTCTTTCCACTTTAGTCTTTCCACTTTAGTCTGTCCACTTTAGTCTTTCCACTATAGTCTGTCCACTTTAGTCTTTCCACTTTAGTCTGTCCACTTTAGTCTTTCCACTATAGTCTGTCCACTTTAGTCTTTCCACTTTAGTCTTTCCGCTTTAGTCTGTCCAGTTAGTCTTTCCACTATAGTCTTTCCATTATAGTCTTTCCACTATAGTCTTTCCACTATAGTCTGTCCACTTTAGTCTTTCCACTTTAGTCTTTCAACTCTAGTCTGTCCACTTTAGTCTTTCCACTATAGTCTGTCCACTTTAGTCTTTCCACTTTAGTCTTTCCGCTTTAGTCTGTCCACTTAGTCTGTCCAGTTTAGTCTTTCCACTTTAGTCTTTCCACTATAGTCTCCTCTTTATTCTGTCCACTGCAGTCTTTCCACTATAGTCTTTCCACTAAAGTCCATCCACTTTAGTCTTTCCACTATTCTCTGTCCACTTTAGTCTTTCCACTATAGTCGGTCCACTGTAGTCTTTCCACTTTAGTCTTTCCACTATAGTCTCCACTTTTTTCTGTCCACTACAGTCTTTCCACTATAGTCTTTCCACTATAGTCTGTCCACTTTAGTCTTTCCACTATTCTCTGTCAACTTTAGTCTTTCCACTATAGTCTCCACTTTATTCTGTCCACTACAGTCTTTCCACTATAGTCTTTCCACTATAGTCTGTTCATTTTAGTATTTCCACTTTAGTTTTTTCCACTACAGTCTATCCACTATAGTCTTTCCAATTTAGTCTTTCAACTTTAGTCTGTCCACTTTAGTCTTTCCACTATAGTCTGTCCACTTTAGTCTTACCACTTTAATCTTTCCACTTTAGTCTGTCCACTTTAGTCTTTCCACTATAGTCTTTCCACTTTAGTTTTTCCACTTTAGTCTGTCCACTTCAGTCTTTCCACTATAGTCTGTCCAGTTTAGTCTTTCCACTTTAGTCTTTCCACTTTAGTCTGTCCACTTTAGTCTTTCCACTATAGTCTGTCCACTTTAGTCTTTCCACTTTAGTCTGTCCACTTTAGTCTTTCCACTATAGTCTGTCCACTTTAGTCTTTCCACTTTAGTCTTTCCGCTTTAGTCTGTCCAGTTAGTCTTTCCACTATAGTCTTTCCATTATAGTCTTTCCACTATAGTCTTTCCACTATAG